>VOPJ01014361.1:0-324226 GCA_014673585.1 Semibalanus balanoides
AGGCAAGTCATATTATCTATTCCTAATGTTTGAAAAACACTGCCAAAACAGATTCGCCAGCCCGACGACTGGTTTGAAAATTATCGCTCCGCAGCATGAATTCGTTGGGCAAATTAGCGCATTTGCTCACTCGTTGTGTTGCCGAACGCAAAACTTGGTGATACCGACTAATTTGTCGTGATACCAGCTAATTTGTTGTGATACCGACTAATTCGCTCTGTTGGCGATCACGCCCTTGGTTGCAGCTGCAGCATTAAAGGTTGGATGAAGCCAGTAAGCTGGGCGGACTATTCTCAGTCTTAAGGGTCCATTCAACTTTTGCCTCTAAATTCTGGATCCGCCAGTGACTGAAATTCTTTGATCTGTTGGTGGGGTCTGGGCCTGTGCATTGTGCAAACAATCCTAGCTTAGCATGGGTCCTGATCTTGGAAGTTCATATCATCAAAGCATTCAGCTAAATCTATTGATACAACTCTTGAATGTTGTAATGCCGGGCTTTGTATCCTATTGGTGATGTAGGTAGACAATGCTGACACTCTATATTGGCAATAGCATGAAAAGTCTAGTTTTGTGTGTGTTTAGTGTTTTGCAGTGACCACTCCCAGCCCTAAGGATTAAATTTTTGGGTGGAAAGCAACACTGTGTTCCATTTTCCACCAATTTTCCCAGTTTTACTCTGGATTTTTCACTCCCTATATACATCAAGATGTATTGGATAACTATTATTCTAACAATAATATGAATGATGCTTATATTAAACTACTTATAGTAAATGTTCATTATTTGTACCACCACACATCCCCTGATGTCTGCTGGTCTACATATTTCCTAGCAACACCACCCGGGCCAAATGTCTGTCCTGGTCTGTTTTGCATACAATGTTGCTCCAATCACATGGTCAGCACACTGAGGCATAGTTCAGCCACTGGCCTGGGTGCTCTGATTTGGCAAGTGCAACATTTACTGGCCATTCCTAATGTTCAATTCACATTCACATTCTTGCCTGATATTCATTGATTGCAGATTTCACCAATGGAGCCAAATGGCCACCAGAAAATGGAGACCAGCTACAAGTCAGACACAATATCCTCCATGAACAGGAGTGACACACTCAGCTCGAAAATCTCCTACCAGCCATACAGCCCGCTGGAAGTAAGATCAGCTGGCTATAAGGCAATGTTCACTTCAGTTCAAGCCCAATTATCTATCTGTATGACATTTTTGCTACTTACTTTCATTCATTCTTTCATGCATTTATGCATTCATTATTCATTCATTCATTCATATATTCATTCATTCATTCATTCATATATTCATTCATTCATGCATCCATTCATTAATTCATGCATCCATTCATTAATTCATGCATCCATTCATTCATTCATGCATTCATTCTGACATTTATTCATTCATTCGTTCATTCATGCCTTCATACATTCATTCATCCATGCATTCATTCATTCATGCATTTGTTCATTCATTCATGCATTTATTCATTCTTTGTATCTAGGCCTATATTCATTCATTCATTCATTCATGCATCAATTCATTAATGCATTAATTCATTCATTCATACATTCATGAATTCATGCATTCATTCATTCATGTATTCATTCATTCATTCGTGCATTCATTCAGTCATTCATTCATCCATTCATTCATTCATTCATTCATTCATACATTCATTTATGCATTCATTCATTAATGCATTCATTCATTCATTCATCAGTTCATTCATTCATCAATTTATTAATGCATTCATTCATTCAGGCACTCATTCATTTATTCATGCAATCATTCATGCATTCATTCATTCATCCAATCATTCATGCAGTTATTCATTCATGCATTTATTCATTCATGCATTTATTCATTCATGCATTTATTCATTCATGCATTCATTAATTCATTAATTTATTGTCACCTGTTGCAGAGCATGTTCCATACTTATTACAAGACCATCTCCATCTCTTTGCCACCAACAGGTGTGTATCCAGGACCAGTGGTACAACGCGTCAGTGGGCCTGGAGGGTGACTACCTCAGCGTCACCCTAGACGATGTCACTGACAACCTGGTCAACAACAACGACAACTCGCCTACCGACGATGTGCCGGACGCGGTGGCCAACCACAAGCGGACTGTGGTGGTGAACAAACAGGAGAACAGCGGGCTCGGCATTTCCATCAAAGGTGGCAAGGAGAACAAGATGCCCATCCTCATCTCTAAAATATTCAAGGTAAATTGAGACTGAAAGAATATTAATGTTTAATTCGTTTATGTTGGGGGCGCTTCGATCGCAAAAGGAAGGCTACTCTTTGTGCTATTTTGTTATCCCAGAGCCTTTGCTCGCTAGTTACATTGTGAGCGTCATCTGCTTTTCAAGGTAGAGTGCTTTGTCTAACCACTCATTGTATATTTCACCATCTATTGAGCTTGCTGATTCTATTGACATGACCCAACCCAGTCTGACCATGTCTGACCCATCTGACTTCTGACCTGCATGATCCTGTCTGACCCTGTTCTGACCTCCTTCTGACCTGTCCTGACCCTCTGACCTGTCTGACCTCCTCTGACCTGTCTGACCTCTTCGACCTGTCTGACCTCCTTCTGCCCTGTCTGCCCTCCTCTGACCTGTCTGTACCTCCTCTGACTGTCTGAACTCCTTTGACCTTGTTCTGCCTCTCTTAGGACCTGTCCTGACTCTTCTGCCGTCTGACCTCCTTCGACCTGGTCACCTCCTTCTGAACGCTGTCTGACTCCTCTGACTGTTCTGACCTCTTACTGAACTGGTCTGACCTCCTTCTGACGCTGTCTGACGCTCACTCTGACTGTCTGAGCGTCCTTCCTGACTGTTCTGACCTCCTTCCTGACCTGTGACCTCCGTCCGACCTGCCTGACCTCTTTTGGAACCCCGTCCTTGACCTCCTTGACCCCATTGAAAACCCCCGTTTGACCCCATCTGATCCCATCTGACCCCATCTGACCCTGCCTGATCTCCCCGGCAGGGCATGGCCGCGGATCAGACTGAGCAGCTGTACGTGGGCGACGCCATCTTGTTTGTCAACAGCGAGGATCTGCGGGACGCCACGCACGACGCTGCCGTGCAGACGCTGAAGCGGGCCGGCAAACAGGTCATACTGGAAGGTGGGTGCTCTGTCCGCCGCCCGCAGCCCCCCCCTGCCTACCCCGCACTGCCGGCGGGGCTCCTCTGATGCTCGCCAGGCACTGCCGGCGGGGCTCCTCTGATGCTCGCCAGGCACGATTCTGTCCGTCTTTGGGAAGAGGGGAAGGGGGGGGGGGGTATTGGCTAGATGCTACCATCAGTTCCTTATTTCCAAACTTCAGCAGGAGAGGTTTGCGACAGTCAATCAGACTGTCGCATTGTTGTGTCTTTTTTAAATTCTAGTCTTAATTTTAGAACGTCTGTGAAGAAAATATCGGGCAGTATTTACCGTCTAAGGCAAAACTGCATTGAGGGCTTTGCATAGACTGAAAGTGGCAAAACGTCAATTAACTGAATGTAGACGAGAGGTTGATGCACATTGCACAAGTAAGACAAAACTGGGATCGCATTCGAAGACTTCGAATATATGCCTTTCATGGTCTCGTGCATAAACTGCTCCTTCGTTTTAGTGTCGCATTACATCCGTAGGTGCTGGTCATGCTGGAAGTCTATCTTTCTCCGCTAGGTATTTTATTTAGCTATCCTGTTCGTCAGTTATCTTTACTTTGCCACGCATTTCGGGACGGAGATTTGGTTTTGCTATTCATGCTATGATTTAATCTGCGGGCAGCTATTTGTATTACCTTTTGGCGCTCTGCTGTGCCGGGTACCCGGCAATGCTGCGGCATGATTTCTAACGCGCTGCCGGTGCTTATCGTTCCGCTGCTGCGTGCGCACTGTTACCTGGCTCTCTCTGGACGTGTCGTGGTGCACTGGGAGCTGCTGCTCGAATGGCTTCTGGCCGCTCGCTGTGTAGGCTGGCTCAGCTCAGCCGTCAGCTCGGTCTGGAGTCTGGACTTACCGCGGCTCTGCAGCGCCCGGTGCGTCACACGCGCTCTGCTGATGTGTGTTTGGCTGTGTTTGGCTGTGTTTGGCTGTGTTTGGCTGTGTTTGGCTGTGTTTGGCTGTGTTTGGGCAGTGTTGCGTTTGGCAGTGTTTGGCTTGTTTCGGCTGTTTTGGTGTTTGGTGTGTGTGTGTGAGTGTGCGGTGGTAGTTGGCATGCTGGCTGTCGCCCCGGCCTCCGCGTGGGACCGGGAAGGCCGGGGCGGGTCGGGGTCCGCGCTGTCTCTCCGTCGCCCGCCGCTGCCTGGCTGAGTTCGCTCCCTCCCCGCCCCGTCCCTCTCCGCTCCGCCGCCGCCCTCTGCCTGCCCCCTCTCTCCGCTCTCTCCGCTCTCTCCCTCCAGTCGTCCCGTCGTTCTACGTTTCAGTGAAGTACCTGCGCGAGGTGAAGCGTTACTTCCGCAAGGCGACACTGACCAGTCAGCTGGGCTGGGATGTGGAGCGCGAGTACCTGAGTCCGTCGCGGCCCGCTGGATCGCCGTCCGACCGGCCCGCAGAGCGCTCACCGGACACCAAGCTGATCCGGTTACAGCTCTGTCAGCTGGCCAGACACATCCGCTGTCAGGGTAAGGCCGGGCACGGGTCAGCCAGGGTCACTGGGTCAGGCAGGGTTCAAACGGGTCGGCAGGGTCACGGTCAGCGCAGGTACTCGGGTTCAGGCAGGGTCTGGTCAGGCAGGGACATGAGGGAGCCAACAGGGCATCCCGCGTGTCGGGTAATCCGGACTGGTCACGGGGGGTCCACTGGGTAGGTAGGACAAGAGGGAGCGACAGGACATCCGCGGCAGGGTAGGCCGGACACGGGTCTACCAGGGTCACTGGGTCCGGCAGGGTCAAGGGAGCCAACGGGGGGCATACGGTGCCAGGGTAAGGCCGGGGACTGGGGTCAGGCTGGGTCCTGGTCAGCGCAGGGGTCAAGGGAGCCACGGGGGCATACGGTGCCAGGGTAAGGCCGGGGACTGGTCAGGCTGGCACTGGTCAGCAGGGTCTCTGGTCAGGCAGGGTGCCTCTGGTCAGGCAAGGGTCTCTGGGTCAAGGCCAGGGTCAGAGGACCAGACGGGGCATACGGTGCCAGGGTAAGGCCGGGGACTGGTCAGCCGGGTCAGGCAGGGTCTCTGGGTCAGCCGGACAGAGAGCCAGACGGGGCAACGGTGCCAGGGTAAGGCCGGGACCTGGCAGGCTGGGTCACTTGGGTCAGGCAGGGCAGGGAGGGCAGCCAGACGGGGGCATACGTGCAGGGTAAGGCCGGGGATGGTCAGGCCAGGGGTCCTCTGGTCAGGCAGGGTCTCTGGGCTCAGGCAAGGTCTCCTGGGTCAGGCAGGGTCTCTGGGTCAGGCAGGGACAGAGGGAGCCAGACGGGGGCATACGGTGCCAGGCAGGGCCAGGTATCTGCTGGACCGACAGTACGACACACTCGCTGCCTTGGTGAGGCCGCCGCCAGGGTCGGGGGTCAGGTGTTCAAATCAAACGTCAGACGGATCCACGGGTCAGGTGGTACGTAGTTACATGCATGCACGTAGCCAGGGGGACGGGACGCCGCCCGCGTCGGGCCTCCAGGGGGGGGGGGGGGGCCGAGCCTGGAGGCCGACCGGTCTCTTTAAGGCGTGCGCCGAAAAGGACCGCGAGACCTGCGCGAAGCCTGGTCTTTTGATTTGACACTTCAGAGGTTCTTTAGGGCACCCTCTCTGAAGAGACCAAAGGCCCTTGCCTGTTCACCAAGAGCCCTGTGCATGTCAGAGGGGCCTGGCACAAGACCGAAAGGGTCTCTGAGGCCGGTCAGGGGGACCCTGAACACGCGAATAGCCCCTGGGCAGTCTAGGCCCGGAATTAGGGAGGGGTCCCTGGGCAGGTCGAGGTTCCTGGGAGCGGGTCAGAGGGGTCCCTGAACCGTGAGGTACGGAAGGGTCGCCTGAGCGGGGTCGAGAGGGTCCTGCGCGTGTCGGTACGGGACTGAGCATGAATCGGTAGTTCAAATAAGCATCCAGGAGCTTTCTTACAGACGATATCAAGAAGCCGAGCCTGCACAACCACTCAGGAAGCGACTTCCAGCCAGACCAGAAAGCCGTTAGCAAGGTTCAAGTTCCTCTACACGGTCGAAGGTCACTAACAGAAGGAGCCCCTGGACCGGGATTAGCAGGCACCAAGAACGCCATGAAGCCCCCCGCCAATGGCCTCAGCGCAAGTACGGAGGACCGACCTGGGCAGTCCGTCAGCAAGCCTTGCATCCGTTCTACTGGGCTCTTTCAACGCTCGGGAATGGGCCCTCTCGAGGTGCCCCCCCCCCCTGGGCGAAATCCTGGCTACGTGTCTGGTTACATATAGCGGGGATTCAGTCGGGGTCAGACGGAGACAGATCAAACAGAGGTCCGACGATGGTCAGAAGAGGTGAGAAGGAGTTCAGGTAGTGCAATGGTGTGGGATACGCCACACATACACGTGGTACGCTGGTGTTCTGACTTCTGGTGGCGATGCCACGTGTGGCTGATTTATTTGATTTGTCTGGCCCCATATGAGTTTGTTGAAACCCAGGTTATGTTTGGCATGTGTTTCTACCCCGTAGATAATACGCTTGTATTGCCGTGCTGACCAAACTGAACCCCGTTGAATGTCTTACGGAGCCAGCTGTGGTATAGCCTCGGGCTGTTTCCACCCCACATAACTCACCCGGCGTGTCTGTATTGGCCTCCCACATCACTGCAGCTCACCGACCGAGAGTTTCTGTCCTGGGGCTGATCTGGCCCGAGACAGTCAGACCAAGTGAAGCGCCACTGACTGACGGCCACCCGTTCACTGTTCAACAGAGCCGAACAGTTTCGAGATTCACTCTCAGGACCTGCTGCACTCCTGCGTGTTCCGCTCCTCGGACGTCAACCAGGTCAACTGCTGGTTCAACACGCTGCACTCGTCACTGAGCGCCCTCACACAACAGGTCAGCTGATCCTCCGCTGTGGAGATCTGTTGGGGCGTGTTCTCCTGTAAAACATCCTTTGTTCATTACACGAATGACTTTCGAGTAGTACGTAACGATAGACAGCTGGCGCGGCGATCGATCTCAGGGTAGGATCAGAATTTAACTGCCCAGCGCTACTCTTGCGCTAGATCTGCTACGTGCTTGAACTTAGACGTTTTGCAGTAAGAACGAGAGGTGTGTTTATCCGATTATAACTTACAGTGTGTCCCTGAATTGATGAGCGATTGTTATTCGTTAAATAAAGCAAGCAAGATAAGGGTAGTTCATGATCATTTTCTCACGTATCTCCCAAAGACTAGGAAACACTCCCACATGCGCTCCTGCGCCTTGCTCGTCAGGTTGCCAAGTGTGTGTGTGTGTGTGTGTGTGTGTGTGTGTGTGTGCGTTGATTATCCGCCATGCCGTTTGTAGGTTTTGCATCAGTGCCTTCTCTGAGGTAGCGGGCGCCATCGTGTTCGGGTCGTACTTGACCGACTGCCCGCATATTTTATATCGGTGACTGGTCAGGGCCATTCAGATTCAGATTAATGTATTACACTACAAATACCGATGAAGCTGATACTGGTGGTGGTAAAATATACACAAATAACACTAACACAATATACAACAATATTGAGAACACATCCACCATCTGTCATCACAAAAACGAAGTGTGCTCATTAGATATACACATGTTACGTCTTTCACGATTTAAGATTCATAGCAAGTCCAACAGCGAGCCCAACATATGTTTTAGCTGTTCTATAGTATAACAATATGCAATGTTTTGGCCTAAACTATTCCATGTTCGTATTGTTATAGGGAAAAATTAGGCATGGTTTGAAAGAAGTCGGGACTGTACTAATTTGATCTTCCTTTGGTGATCTCTACGTCCTAAATAATTTGGTCTGACAACAATGTTGTCAGTGTTTACCTTACTAGGCTCAGTTTGAAACTTAAATCGTTGGCAAAGTCTGGCGTACATTCGCCTATCATTCAAGTGTTTCCACTTAAGCTCAGATACAATATCTTTTAACACTATCGTGCCTATCATATCTACCTAAGACAAACCTGGCTGCTCTTCTTTGGACCACTTCTATAGCATGCTTCAAATGCGTGGCATTTGAATTTAGCCATTGCTTGGTTAGACCCCTTCTCTGTACCTGCCCGAAAGTGAATGCGGCACCAATTCTTGGTCTTCTTGGTGTGATGGACGAGAGCGCCGTATTGTTGAGAAATGCTCTTAACATGTCCGGGCAAGAGTTAAGCATAGGTGGGCAGGCCATTCCCCTTCTTCGGCAGCATCGCTGCTGTTCTGGCCATTTTCAGCACACCCTTGGCGTAGTAGTCAGCAAACGTTGTTTAGCCGCGGGGCACGATATGCAGGTCAAAGAGCTCGTCATACTCCAGACGAGGATTTTGAGGAGGCGGCTTGGCCGTCTTAGTGATATGCAGCTTCTCGCTGTTGTTTTGGGCCCAGACCCGGTCGCTTTGTAACTATTGGGTGGATACGGTTCACTGGCGACCTGGGCCACTGCACGTCTGAACATTGACAGTCACGTCGTCTTGCACTCATCCTTTTTTAACGAGATATGGCACGGGCTCTAGTTTGGGTACCTCCGAAGAAATGACCTCTGCCATGCCCAATCGGCTAAGCTTGGGTAGGCCGCTGGGGTTGTGTGACCACCAAACATGGGCATATTCCCCAGCCGGGTTTAAATAAAATTGCGTTTATTCGCCGGGCGTTGGAGACGGTTAAAAGTTGAAACATAGGCACCAACAACCACTACTCAATTTTGGGACACCCTGCAGACAATACGAACTCAGCACCATTTTGTCGCTTCTGTGTTAGTGCGATGTGATCTGCCGTCCTCTACTCTGACCACCTGTATTCTGACCCCCCCCCCTGCTGTACTCTCAGGCGATCGAGCTGACCAATGAGCGCGTGCGTGACATTCTGGACGGCAGTAATGTGCTGCACATGGGCTGGGTGTGTGTGCGCTCCACCGAACAGGTGAGTCACCACCTCTCTCGGCTTCCTCTCTGTCGCCGGTCAGCCTCACATGTCGGCCTGTAGCAGTCACTGCCGGTCAGCCTCGGTGGCTGTCACTGAGTATTACATGCCTTCATTGTCAATGATTTTGTTGACATTTATATCCGTCGTTTTTTATTTAATTTGGATGCTTATGTGCTAATGTTCTGTCTGAACTGTTTTGCATTTTCCATCGCTTCTGGAAGTAAGCAGTATGACTCGGTATTGTTTCGACTTTGACTGTATGCAACATGCATCGCCTGCTGACCCGCCTTCGCCACTGGCAGGACGTTTGGACGTGGTGGTGGAGCGTTCTGTGTTCAGTTGCCACCATGAGTCGTCAATCACGGCACTAGCTGTGCCGGTCTGATCACCAGCTGTGCCGGTCTGATCACCAGCTGTGCCGGTCTGATCACCAGCTGTGCCGTCTGTCACAGCTGTGCCGGTCTTGATCACCAGCTGTGCCGGTCCTGATCAACCAGTGTGCCGGTCTGATCACCAGCTGTGCGGTCTGATCACCAGCTGTGCCGGTCTGATCACCAGTGTGCAGGTCTGAACAGCTGTGCCGGTCTGATACCCAGCTGTGCGGTCTGATCACCACCAGCTGTGCCGGTCTGATCACCAGCTGTGCCGGTCTGATCACCAGCTGTGCCGGTCACCAGCTGTGCCGGTCTGATCACCAGCTGTGCCGGTCTGATCACCAGCTGTGCCGGTCTGATCACCGTACTCTGTGCCGACTGCAGTAACTGTGAATGTGTGGCGTGTGGCGCCACCTGTGGGGCCGTATCCTCCGCAGACCAGCTGTGGGTCGTGCATCTATTCCTAACACCGCGGGGCTTCTCGCCAGCACGGCTCCGGGCGTGGCCTCGATGCTAACTAACGCTGTCACAGCTGCGCCTGCGAGCTACTGCGGCCTGAAGTTGACTCGATACACATGATAGCTCGCGGGTTATACCGGCCGGCTGCCGCCTCTGTCGTTACTGGCCTCTGAAGTAACCGCTTCTGCCTGCCTCACCCCCAACCACTGTGTTAGAGTGAACTCAGCCCAGTCCTGATGTCACCCGTCAGACTGGACTACCCTGCAGCAGAGTGGCGGGCCCAGCCTCTCCCTGACGCGTGAGTTGACGGTGGTCGATTGTAACCGTCCCCCGCTCCACACCACGCAGGACCAGTCTCTGGACAACCGGCCGTGGGAGCAGAGGTTCGCGGCTGTGACGGAGCGGGAGCTGCTGCTGTTCACCAAGGTGCCGTGGACGCTGGAGGCGTGGGCGGCGCCGGCCGCCGCGCTGCCGCTCGTCATGACTCGGTGAGGACTGGGACGGGCTGGGGGTGGGGGACAGACAGCGGACAGCACAGCGGCGCTGTCCCGGCCAGCCAGTCTGAGGCGGGAGACCGTGCTGTGTGCTGGCCGAAATGGCTGGAGATCCAGAGGCCGGTGGCGGGGCTGAGCAATGGCAGATGATTGTTCGTATGTTGTACGCCTGGTGGGTCATCTCTCCCACCGACAGGGGACGTATCCACAGCCTGGGGTTCTTCAGAGCCGACATCGGCAGCCGGGAGATGGTCGCTGTCACCCCCCCCCCCCACACACACACACACACAGCTGACCCTCTGCTGCCCCCTCTCTCTCTCCCCGTCAGCCTGGTGCGGTATCGTCTGACGCCGACCGACGCGCTGCCGTCCCCCTCCGAACCCATCACATTCACCACGCGCACGGGCACGTGCCGCGGCGTCACGGCCGTCCAGTGGCGGGTGGAGACGCCACGTGATCTGGCCAACTGGAGCCGCGCCGTGGTGCAGGCCACTCACGCCGCGTCGCCGACCTGCAGCAGCTCGTGCTCGTGGGTGAGAGTGGGGGGGGGGGGTGCAGGGATGATTCAGAGGGCAAGCACGATGGCAACGTTGTACTGTGTTGTTACGGGATTGTCAAATATTTTCACATTTAGGCAACATTTTTGCAACCCCATTACGTAACATCATTTTGATACATAAATGTGAACATTTCTGTAACCGATCATGCAACAACTTTCTGTCGATTTTGCTCGCCGTCAAGATGTAGTCAATGTGATAATTGAATTGCTCTCTCAGCTATCCGTTGATGTCGTGATGACACTATGTGTTTGTCCGTCCGTCAGACTGCCAGTGGAAGGGCCAGGAGGCCCGGCTGGTGATGCACTTTGAGAACGGGCTCACGTTGCTGCCCGCGGCCGATACCTCCGGCCAGGCGCCCGCCCTCTGGCACTACAGCTTCGACAAGCTGCTCGACTCCAGCGACGATAGCCGCAGCGTCGTGCAGCTCAACTTCGGCCAGGGAGATGTGCAGGTTAGTACTGATACTGTCCCTGAGCTCGTCCCCCTCCCCGACCCCGCCTCGTGCAGCTCAACTTCGGCCAGGGAGATGTGCAGGTTAGTTATACTGATACTGTCCCTGAGTTCGTCCCCCTCCCCGACCCCGCCTCGTGCAGCTCAACTTCGGCCAGGGAGATGTGCAGGTTAGTACTGATACTGTCCCTGAGTTCGTCCCCCTCCCCGAACCCGCCTCGTGCAGCTCAACTTCGGCCAGGGAGACGTGCAGGTTAGTATAACTGTTACTGACCCTGAGTTCGTCCCCCTCCCCGCGTCGTGCAGCTCAACTTCGGCCAGGGAGAGCCGCAGGTCGGTGCTCACCTGAGCTGCTGGTCGGTCAGCTGTTGCTGTTCCGCCCTCCCGTGCTCTATGTCTTACTGCGCGGCTGCTGCGTATGACGTCTGTTGTTCATTATGATCATGTGGAATGTGGATGAAGCTTACTCGTATTGCGCACACTGTGTGGAATTGATGCACCATCGTGTGCGGTGACCGCTTGCCTGTGGTGTTTGTCGGCGCTGACCTGCAGTGCCTGTCATTTGTGGGTGCCGGCCGTCGATGTGCTTCTTGGTACCGCTGATCTGTTCCGCTGGCTGATATGTTACGCCCCTCTGACATGTTCCCGGTTTGCGGCAGGAGGTGGAGTTCGGCTCGTCTCCGAAGCCGTTCGTGTTCGCGCTGCACACCTTCCTCTCTGCCAAGGTGGAGCGTCTGGGTCTGACGTGAGCGTCCGCCACCCCTGGCTGGACTCCGGTTCACACCTGAACACGCTACAAACCTGCGACGGCGGCGGCACCGTCAGCGTCTGTCTGTCTCCGCCGCTGTCACTGTCCGGGGCGGCGGCTCTCCGTCTCTCACTCGCCACATATCACGGCCGCTGGGCTGGCGCCGCCATGTCTTCCTCTCTGCCCCCGGCCCCCGGGAGCGGCCAGGCCCTGTCGCCGGGAGCGGTCAGGCCCTGTCGCCGGGAGCGGCCAGGCCCTGTCGCCGGGAGCGGCCAGGCCCTGTCGCCGGGAGCGGCCAGGCCCTGCCCCCGGGAGCGGCCAGGCCCTGTCGCCGGCCGCGCTCTGCAGCTGTTGTCCGCCGCCGACTGGCCGCGCCCTGTTGTCGACCGGCCGCGATGTTCGTTGTTACGATGTGTATCTCCGGGAGGCCAGGGCAGATCGTGAGCTCGTGATCGTTGTCCGGCCTCCGATTTCCTGCGGCCCGCTCGTGTGCCGCACACTAGTCCCGTGCAGTTGACTTTGATAATCGTTTTGGAGTGGGAGGCGGCGCGCGGCCATCTGTGTCCTGTTGTGCTCGGCTGGTTGTGCTCGCGGCTGTCGGTGACAGTTCCGCTTCTCCGGCGCTGCGCTCGTGCTAGCAATAACGCTGTCCGTGGTGCGCCGGCACCTCCGGCGTCTGTCTCTTGCTCAAAACGACCCCGCCGGCCAATACGTGACGCGCACGTGTCACGCCGGCCAATCAGTGATCAAATAGCGTTACGTCAACCAATCAGCGTTCGAATGACGCCCCCATCAGCCTATCAGCGTAGAATGACGCCCCATCAGCCAATCAGCGTAGAATGACGCCCCATCAGCCAATCAGCGTCGAATTGCGCTCCGCCAGCCAATCAGACTGCGAGCTGCGATCGCGTCGGCACGCGCTGAAACAATTCCACGTTCTCGGGTATGCAATGAACCATATCAGATCGGTGGGTTGCGTGGCGTCCCTGCCGGCTGTGTAAACTGTACAAATCAGGGCCTCCGTGCCCAGGAAACGCACAGCGCTCGAGCTGCCTTCGTTCTTCCTTTCTTTCCATGCGGCGGTGCCGCAATACGGAAGAAGCGCGCTTTCCAGTTAGTCCTGCATTTACATATATATTGTGTGTGCGCATGTGCGGCGTTTTCCGGGCTGTCGTAGGCTCTGCTGACCACTTTTCTGCGCTGCTGCGTCCGCTGCATCTTTTGTAATACGCTACGCATTTGTGAATTTGTACTATCACTTCTTGTAAGGTGATGCTGACAGAATCAAGTATTATGAATTATGGAAGTTTTATTGTATGCATGCATTCCTAACTTTTGAATGATGTTCGGTGCCAAATTGCATTTGGGCAAGTTATTGGACGTTTAATATATATTTACATTAATCGGGCTCGTAGTTTATGCGGTTTGGATGAGCACCTTTGCGAGCACATGAGTAAGTGCTGTATGTAAGGGTGTAAAGTAACAACACAAGAGATGCAGGTCATTTTCTCCGGCAGGGCAATGAAACAATTCAGCTCAAATTGTACGATCCCTGATCGAGCGATTGATATTACACGTTATTCACTCGTGGACCGGTCGGGTGCACACTGTAAAGCACACCCACGTTCCACAGAGTAGCCCGCCGGAATTTCTCCTCCGACGTGCGTGGCAAGAACTCTGCCACGGTCCGAACTGGCGGGGGATTGGTCAGAGGCATTCTGAAGTAAATTATTGTCATGCAACGCTCATATAGGCGTTATGTTAAAAGTAAGCAAATACCAATAAACAGGTCGACGTCGGTTCTACGTCGGCCCGACGTCGGCTGGGCCGTCGTATATGTCCGCCTGTGCCGACGTCCAGCCGACGTCGGCCCGACATCGGCATGCCGCTGCCGAGATGCCGACGACGGCCTGACCTCGGCTGGAGCTCGGCATAGGCGGACATATCCGACGTGTAGCCGACGTCGGACCGGCATCGGGCGGACTGCCTGCCGAGACCCCGACGACATCTTTCGACCATGGTTCTCATCCATGTTTCGACGTCGGCCCGACATCAAAATTTGTATTGGGATCGGGGGGACACGTCCCCCCCTCTCAGTAGCTGAGCCCATGGTGCATGGGTCACTCAAAACAGCTGATGTATGTAAAACATGTAATGTGTGTACAACAGCTAATATAAAACAGGAGTCACGTGCGATGCGGGATACCCCCGTATAAGCCGGCACTGGAAAAATGAATCATTCCTACGCCTTACGCCCCTGCCAAAAGCACTGGAGATGTTGTTCGTCTTCGAATGACTTTCCCCAAACTCTCGCGGCTTGAACGTACTTGCTGCCTGTTTATATTTGTAATTGCGATTGTAGCGCCTCTAGCGGATATTTTGTTTCATTATCTTTGGTAAGAAAATATTTTATGTAAATTTGATATATTTTATGATACAAATACTTCAAAGCTAATGAATAATTAAAATGAAAGTTATAAAATTTGTAAAAATGCAAAACATGAAGATTTTGTATTTGTAGTTGGCTTTGCTATTCATTTCAATGCAGTCCAAGAGCGTATGCCACCGAAATATTGAAGTGAACTAGTAATGTTTGCATTTTGAGCTCCTCTCTGAGAGAACTGAGAACTGAGAGCCCGTGGTAGTGAAAATAGTGAGAGCCTCCAGTGTTTAAAGCTGGTTTGGGTTCAAAGCAAGGCAATATTTTTATCTACCATGAGCAAGGCTCTGTAGCTATAAACACGGTACAGAATACCGTGGTAGTGGTGGGCATGAGCAAGGCAAGGCCCTAGCCTTGCTGTGGTGTATGGTTCGGCCTTGAATGATGGTGCTGATTGTAATGTCCATTGACTGGTGTGCAAAATATTGGTGATTTTTGTTTCTTCACACAGATGACTTGTTGGAGAACGTCTTACCATACTGTACTGTAGAGTGTTAATTTACACAGGCATGTGGGCCAGACTGCAAAGTGTGGCACAGGAGTTGAGGCGCACCAGCCCAAGATGAAAATCCACACCAACCTGGACCAAGCAGGTCAAAAATCTGCACCAGTCAATACCAGACCAGCCAAAGATCCACACTTACCCATCAAAACCAGTAAAACGCCCTTATTGGGTCAGAAACCGAGAGTACATTTCTTCAGCTCTAGTTCCGGTCAAACACTCGGACTCCCCCTAGCGTTTTTAGATGTTTCAAAACTTTACTTTTTCATCACTAAGTTGATTCTTGGACATTGGCCAATGTTTAGACACTATCTGTACTCTTACTTTACAATTTCCTAACCGGGGAGAGTTTATACCGGCCGTTTATATTTAACAGCCGAGCGCCATTTTGGGTCGTATCCTCTGCGTTCAAGGTCTGTGTCATGTCACAATATTCCAGTGCCAACCAATATAGGATTTTGACAAGTTCTAGAGATTTTATGTCAAATTTTTTTTTTCTCGACAAATTTCCGAAGAAAATCTAGGGATTTAAAATAGGTTTTTCCGTAATTATAGAAAAAATTACTAGAGCATTTTCCGTACAATTAACATACAACGATAAACATAACATGACATACATAACACCGTAAACAACGCTATCTAACCTAACCTAACTAAGAAATATAGATAAGTCGATCAACGACAACCTAAGATAATATAGCCATTAGTCGATCGAGACGAAACTCAGATAAATTAGCCATAAAAGTCCGATCAAGACGAAACCTAAGATAATATTAGCATAAAGTCCGATGAGACGAACCTAAGATAATATTACCAATTAAGTCGATCGAGAGAAACTAAGATAATATATAGCATTAAGTACAATCATGAGAAACTAAGAATTTATGCCATATAAGTCGATCGAACACGAAACTAAGATAATATTAGCCATAAAAGTGCGATCGGACAGAACCCTAAGATAATATATAGCACTTAAAGTCCGTCAGATCGACGAACCTAAGATAAATATACCATTAAGTCAGATCGAGAACGAACTAAGATAATATATCGCCATTAAGTAGTCGATCGAAACGAAAGCCTAAGATATATATGCCATAAAGTGATCAAAGAACGAAACTAATATATATGGCGTTAAGTCTCCGTCATACATTGGGACCTGTCAGCGGAAATAATCGGTCATGAGTGGTAACAAAGATATGAGAAAAAAAATATGTGGCAAGGGCGTATGGAATCAAAAAACATGGATGCTTCAAAACCTTGGTTACGGTGTTTTGCAGTAACAAAGTTCTAGCGACGGGACGGCGGATGAGCGGGAGAAATTAATATTGAAATTACAATTAGTATAAGTTAAAAATGTCTAGGAACCAATGCTGTATTACAATGTGCTTCTGACATCGAGTGGTGGGTATATTATAGGGATTAACTAATAACTAGGGTAGGGGAGTCCGAGTGTATAGCCCTAGTTCCTAATGTGAAAAGCATATAAAGCTTTGTTATTCTGCCCAGTGCAACTGTTGCCTGCAGCGCAGCATTGGCACCAGTCACCACACCATTAAAGTCTGCACCGCATCCTACCAAATCTGCACAACACCAAATTTGCGCCAGCTTTTCTAAATCCACACCAAATCTGCACCAGCCAGGATGGGCCCTCACCGACAAGATCTTGTTGAATATGTCATACTTTGCAGTCTGACCTGTGGGTATAGCTCTGAGCATAAATCAGGGTAACTTGATTAATCTGTTTGCTTTAACAATACCTATTTGTGGTAATAGAAAGCTATCAAAACAAGGCATCCTTATATTGATCTGGCTTCTGCAATAGTGTCAGGATAAGACACATGCATGCTGTTCCTGCTAGGTCAAGCTTGACTTGGTTGGGTCACAGTCATAGTCCCAAATACCTGGGCTGTGTTCTGACCATCACATTCCTGGCGGGAATCCCTGGAATCCCCGGCGGGCATTTTAATCTACTGCAGTTTGGCAATGTACTCATGCATTGGTATTCCTGTTGACTCTGCTACAGGAATCAGTAGAAAGCACCTTTCTACTGATTCCCCTAAATCCCTGCAGGAATTGATGGGTCAGAACACAGCCTTATTAGCATTATATGTTACAAAACTTAACTAGTTTGTCACTACACATTATTCCAGACACTATTCTGTACCTTTTGTATGCATCTTACCTAACAATGTGTGAAGGAAAAGATCTGGAGGGCCACCACAACATCCCACCACTAGGATTGTGACAATATCTATAGGTACAGATGGATAGGACATTTTCTTGATTATGTTGTTACTATTGCCTTATTATTGCTAAGAATATAAATATGTAAAGGCAAATCAATATACTGTGCCAAAGCTCATGACACTGATAGAGCCATGCTTCATGCCATGCTTTTAAGCATTTCAAATTTCCATTGGCACATATAAAATAACTTCATGTTTTGTTTGCAGAAGCATTGCATTTATAATCAAAGCCAGTCCCTTTGTATTTTTTTTTAACAATTACTTGAATTGTGATATTGTGTGATCAAGGCAAATGGAACTGGAATGCATTTTTGTGTGTTTCTTACTCACGATCGTATCTAATTTGTGTTCTCTTTTGATTTTTGTTCAAAGGACTGACCATCTGGTGCCTATTCTTTCCAGGATTATCAGTAATGTGGCTGTGAAAGTCTGCATATTATGTCAAAGCCAAACATGCCAGAATTACTGGTTGAAATGAATGAGTGCCTTAGGGACTCTCCAAAGTTCAGGTGAGTTTCAGACTGTCACTAATGTTTTATATTTATACAGGCCATTCAAAGACCGTTTTATGACGTAAAAACAATAAAAAATACGTCAAAGAGAAAGAAAATGCAATGGCTAGAAAATGATCTGTCTCAAATTTTATAAAATTGTTACCCTCATTAAACCCGCCCCCACTGGGTGGGGGGGGTGTTTGAAACACCCCCTCATGTTTTATAAGCTATACGAAAAAACGGCGGCGCGTAGCGCGCCAAATTTGGGCATAACTATTCACTGATTCTTTCCGGAACATTTTGCGAAATTCAAGTTTCGTGTCAGGTCAGGTCAGTACAGGTAGGTCAAGTAGACCTAACTCAAAAGAACGTTTGACGGTCATGCATGATAGTTTAAGGGATGAATATCAACTTTTGTATTACTTAAGTCATTAGTAATCTACAAAATGTTTATATCGGATTTTTTTGTATCGGTACCTTAGGTCGGGTCAATTTTTGGCGATCTCCATTATAAAGTCAATGGATAAATAATCAAATGCTTTCTTTGTTGAGATAATCAGTCCATTTCTTTCTGATGATGTATATAATATGATATTAATGTATAGATCCAAGTAGCAGGTTTTGCTCAGGAAACATTAGGGGTCATCTGAGGTATCCGAGTGCAAACACTTTCTATCAATAACTCTGGTCATAATAACAGATAGAGAATGAACTTCAACCAGTGTGTTTGTCTAAGTCCGGCACATCTACTGATATGCACAGACCTACTTGGGTACACTTGACTTAGACTCAGTCATTTTTTTAAGTTCACCTAACATGATTAAATGTAAAGATGTTTCAAAGCGCATTGACGAGACAAACACGATTGCGGTAGACATATGGTGTTATATTGTTAGGTAGAAGTTATTAAACGAAAATATGTTTTGCCAAAAATCACAGCTTTTTTTTGACTTTAATGAACTCTAAGAGCCTAAACTATTGACCTGAGGTCAATTTGAGGACCTGAGTGCGATTGCAAATTTAATTGCTAGCGATTTGTCCTTTTGAACGTTTGTTTCTAGATAGCATAGTTTCCGAGATATTTGGGGGTTTCTGGAGCTATGTCATAAAACTTGAAATTTTGACCTTTGATCACATCACCTCTGGTGACCTGAGTTTTGACGTGAGCGAAAAAAGTCTGAAAAAGTTTCGAAATGGTTTTTGATAACGGTTCGAACAGTGTCTTCTGTTTTGGTCTACGTGCCATGGGAGCCGAATTAGAGGGGGTGTGTGTTCAAACACCCCCCCCCCCAGTCGGGCGAAGGAAATGCAGAGGCCCAGTGGGGCGCGGGTTAATTCCTTCTTTTTTAAATGGTTTCAAAATATAAACTTTCAAACATTTTCAAAAAACGGAATATATGTATGATAAATGATATGTATGAAATGAATGATAAATACATATGGACAATACCCAAAACAAATTTCAAGGCAATACCTTTATTTCTGACTGATTTATGGCTCCCTAAGTATGAGTAACTCATGACGTCAATTTTCGAAAGTACGTTTTTGGATTTTTATTCGCCAGATACAGGTAAATAACACTACTGTTTTTCTGATACAAAACTGAATTAGAAGCATGCATTTTTATTTATGTTTATCAATTTCAAATTTTGAAAATGTGGCCTGACCTATACCTTATATGGTGTCAGGTTATGCAAATGGCTGATACTATCTAATTATACGTGTAAAATAACCCATTTGGACACATGCCTTGACTTTGCTTACAATTTCCTTGTTGCTTATACTGGAGATGCATTATACCTTTGAGAGCACTTTTTACGATAATAGTCTCAATCTAAGGCTTTGAATGGAAAGTATGGCTCAAAAACTAAAATATCTCAGTTTTGACCTTTGACCTTGCCGTGACCTGACATGTGACCTTATTTGGAAAATTTCGCGTAGGCTTTATATGCGTCTCATTGAGAGCTTTCGATTGCCGCCCTGTGCGTCTCGCTGCGGTGATTGGTTCAGAAGATAATGGGGGACGCCTCCCCCCCCCACAGCACATGGCGTTCGGTTGAGACCCAGCCAGTGCCGCGTTTAGTGTTATATTTCCTGAAAGGCTTCACTTCTAGTTTTGTATGGATAGATTTGCCACATTTTAATCTATAAGTTTGTGACATTTCCCTCATTTAATCTGAACCCTTTGGATCTAAACCACTGGGGCTGTTCCAGCGCCCTCAACCTAATCCGGTTGAGGCTTCATTTTCTCCTCTTGTCGTTCCCGCGCCTCAGCTAAAATCAATTGACTCTCCACCAACCTCAACCGATTGAGCAAAATCTCCACCGCTTGGCAAGCGGTTGAGGCTGGTGGAGAAATCTTAACGTTACGTGGTGGCAGTTTAAGCGCGCTGTCGTGCATTAGTGGCGCGCTGTCCTTTCTGTTCACATTGGAAATCTCCACCGTTCGTTTCTGTGCTCCGCTTCATCGCGCCTCAACCGGGGGATGAAAACCTGTTCCGGCTGAGGGGCGAGGGCGCTGGAACAGCTCCAATGCCAATTGCCAAATCAGTGGTTTTCATCATGCACGTAGAATGTCCTCTATCATTGCATAGTCAATTCCTGTTCACTGGCAGATGCAAATACAATGTATATGTACCTGCGTCCAGTTCCGCAGTCAGCCGCAGGCTCTTAGCCCCGCCCCTCTTTGATCACGCGTCATCACCTACAGGCGTCTTATGAACACTGGTTGACGCGATGCGGCACTTTTCGCGACATTGTTTCTAGCGGTCGCTCCGTACCGACCGCCGGAACCGCAGCCGTGTGACGTCATACTTTTCGCCCCATCCTCACTTTGTGTTATCCCCCTGCTGTCGACCACTGCTGACTGCCAAACCGCAGCTGACCGCCGAACTGCAGTCAACCACAGGGTTCATTAACAACACTAAGAGACCTGTTCACGGGGCCTGCAGCTCGGCGGCTAACTATAAGCTTTAAGCCCCACCTATTTTAGCATATGTTGTCATAGTCAGGTGTCACATGTTATCATTATTTCACATCACTATCTCACCGAAACTGGTTCATTTTGTCCAGGCAAGTGCTGCACGAGAATGAGAAGAATGTGGAGACGCTGGAGACGCGGCTGGAGAGGGCCATCAAAAACTGCAACTCCATGGTCGAGACCGGACGCCAGTTTGCTGCCAGCCAAAAGTGAGATGGGCATTGGTACTGCACTACATCGTACATAATTAGCTTGTTATGATGCTTTCTATGTTATGTTTGTTTTTTCATCGAAAGGCTTGGTTTTGTTGGTCAGTTTGTCACTTTTTGATAGCTAGACAGTAATCAGTAATAATATCCCGACAATTATGGCAGTGTATATAATTTAATCTTGTATGGTGCCCATGAAGTATTTATGACGAAACGCGTACGCCTGTGTGTTTGCTTTCCTGTGTCATGCCAGTAATAAGTAAGTTCTTGTGATGAAAATATTGTGGTTTTACATAGTGGTTAGAATGTTATTGATGTTGTTATTACTGATGTTATTCCGTCTGTCTGTCAGACAAACCGACTGTGGTTTGTATGCACCCCTGCCCCCCTCCCCACTATGACCTGTCTCTGTGTCACCAGTCAGCTGCTGGTTTCCCTGTGGGAGGTGGCTGAACACTTCAGTGGCCAGCCGACGCTGGCCGCCGACTATAACCGCCTGCTGCACGCGCTCACTGAGTTCAACAAGTTCCAGGGCCACGTGATCGACCAGGCGTCGCGAACAATCATCAAAAACTTCACCACTATCCTGAAAACGTGAGTCGAAAACACAACCCGAAACTGAGCGGAAGTCAAGGGCAAAAGAGCGCTATGACTATGAGATCACATAAGATCTACAGATACGATCTATAGAGCACATATATACTATAGATAGTGACCGCATAATAGAGGATGATCTATATGTACTGTATTTAAATAAGTCATCCCGGCGATATAGCTTCTCACTGTGATATGTGCCCTAGAACAGGTGCCTTCCTTCGCGAAGTCGCGCCTTATTGTTGCGATACTCGAGATATTCCGACCCTGCTGGATTGAAACGCCAGATTTATTTCATTCCATTCATTAAAATGCTTACTTATGCTGAACTTAAAGGGACACTGCCACCTTAACATTATGTTTGAGTTGAGATAGCCATTTTGGCTGCTTGGTATTGCAATTATGTATGGCAGTAGTCAAAACACCACACTGGTCTAAAAAATATAAATTCAAGTTTGTTTTGCAATCTTTGTTAACATCGCCAGCCCCCAATGTATTTTGAATTGGGAGGCCGTGAGCCCGATGTCGTAGTCTCTCCTTTGCCTAAATGTGTATTACAGTCGACTTGTTTTAACATTTGGCCATACATTCAGCTATACACTAGTCATACTTATGGCAGCATGAATGTTTTCCTTTTTTCCCAAAAATTCTTATATGACGTCATCAGCCCAAATATTAAAAGCCACTTTTTCATGAAATTGAGCAATGTTTGTGAGAAACAAATGCATAACGTGTTCAGTCAGCAGATTACTCCCATATTTTTGCATCACAAACGGCGTACATTTGATAACTTTTTGGAAGGTGGCAGTCAGATCATGGCATTGATCTGAAAAGTAGGATCTATGATCCAGAGGAATCGTTCTCGACAAAAACGCAATGTCGGATTTTTGATCCACTGGATCCCACGACAAAATACAACAAGTGGAATCTTGTATCCCAGTGGATCTTTCGAGAAAAAAAAAGCAACGGATCTTGGATCCCACAGGATCCATTATAAACAATGGAATGGTCTATGATCCCAACGATCTTCCGATCCCGACAGGGATCCGACTTGCAATATTAATGCCATAATTATAGTATTTATCGCCAAAAGTCGAATAAAGGACATAACTCATGCTAGTTTCATTAACAACGAATTGAAAAATACTGACGAATTACTTAACGAATTAGTTTCCGAAAATTACACATATGTATAATGGCGGATTTTGGATCCAGTGGATCCCAATACAAAATAAGTGCCTCTATCTCCGGATCCAGGCGGATCCGTCGACAAATATTGGAAGTTGAATCTATGAATCCCAGTGGATTCATCGACAATTTGTGAAGTTGGATCTATGATCCCAGCGGATCCGGGATCCAGATCCCACATATCAGATCCCGATATCCGTTTTGGGATCCGAGCACATGTCTGGTGGCAGTGTCCCTTTAAGTGAAGAATCATGCAGCCTTCAGCAAATGTATCTAAGCATTTGATCGCTATTGCAATCGTGTAACGCAAAGCTCAGCAACCTACTGGTTTCAATTGGCAAATGTTGATGTACATTTTCGAAAATGTTAATGTCACCAATTTAAGCTACGCTTAGGTCTTTCCGAGTGTGTGTCTTATAATACTATGGCTGGTTGTTTGGCGAACGATGTCGTTTCTTCCGACCATGAACGCCAGGAATGATATAAATGTCGCGATTTTCGTCATGACAACCCTGTGACCATGACATGGTCCTTTGGCCTCGTTCCCGTCCACTGTGGTCCCGCCCTGTGGTCCCGCCCTGTGGTCCACCTGGCGGCTCGTCTGTTGCGCCATCCCCACCTGTGGTCTCGCCCTGTGGTCCCGCCGTGTGGTCCCGCCCTGTGGTCCCGCCCTGTGGTCCCGCCCTGTGGTCCCGCCCTGGGTCCCGCCGCCCTGTGGTCCCGCCGCCCTGTGGTCCCGCCGCCCTGTGGTCCCGCCCTGTGGTCCACCTGGCGGCTCGTCTGTTGCGCCATGCCCACCTGTGGTCGGGCCCAGCTGCGGTACTGTGGTAGCGCTCAGCAGTGCTGGGTTACTGTGTGTCAACACAGCGAGCGCTGTGCTGGTTATCATTCAGTCTCCTAGGATTGCGCAATTTTGGTGGAAAACGGATACCCTGTGGGTAATACTTTTCACCTTTTCTCAGTTTTAATGTGAAATTTCCACTTCCTTAATCAATATCATGTTGAATAACTAAAACCCTAATACTGATATTTCTTATGCCAATAATAACCTGTGAATGAAAACAAAACAGGTTATGAAAGTATTTCCATTTGTAATTGCTGGTTCTGGTGGGGGAGGTTTGGCAAAGCCGAGTACATGCGATGTCTTTTAGGATGAATTCTCCATTCTTTATGGTTATATTCAGGCGGAATTTTCCCCCCGCACCCTGGCTTCGGAGCAATCCTAGGACCCTGTTATCGTTCCTAGGCTGGAGCAGAGCAGTGCCGCTCTGTCGCAATATGACGTCACAGGCAACAGATTTGGCAGCACTGGGCCAACTGTTATCGTTATTTACCAGCAAACACAGGTGTTCACACGCTCACTGCCGGAGGGGAACATTGGGATCGAGCTCTGGACGATGTTCCGGTGTCTATGATGAACACGATTCGGCATAATATCAACACGTTGTCACGGTTTATCTGGTTTGTCACGAATATAGATGATGCAAGAGTATGTAATGCTGTCTAGAACATATGACAGCGCTTTTAGGAACTTTAATATTGTCGAAATAAATTATTTGTTCTAGTTCTGCCTGTGTCGGTTCCTGGATAATTTATTGATTATCCGGTGTTACAACATGGGCGCAAATTGATCTGGGTTGTCGGCGCGACCGAAAACCCCAATAAACAAACAAATTATAGTAATATCATGTTGCATACATTTATAGCTACGTTTAATCTGACGCACAAAAGCATTTACTCTCTAGCAGGGTTGTGGAGTCGGAGTCGGTTCGGAGTTGGTGGTTTTGGCCGGAGTCGGAGTCGGAGTCGCTAAAATCTTACCGACTCTGACTCCTGCCCACAGAGTCGGAGCCGACTTTTGACAACTGACGATTACTTTGGTCGGTAGAATATCCATCGACTTAGGGTCATTCATTACCTTTACACCCCTTTCCAAAGAAAATTAGTGTAAAATAAAACCTATAGTTACCTCATTTAGCGGTAGATTTCCACCTGATGAAGATAGGGCAATAATTATGATGATGGGGATATGGGACGCACCGATTATTATGGTCACACGGCGTCCATTTTAACGTCATCGTGCTTGTCTCGTCAAAGAGATTCGTATCATTAGTGACCAGGCTGCCGAAGTCAAATTCAAAATGCGACCTCGGTCAAGGTTATTTAAGGTCATGTGCTGAACCAGGTATATCGTGTTGCGTAATGTCGCAAGGTCTGACGCGTCTTGACGAGACATACGATTACGCAGTGTTACCGGTCTCAGTTATTATCTGCATTTTATGCTATCAAGAGTTGTTGGCAAAGAAGTGCTGGTCGCCTCTGATGACCTCACTCGACCTGGTGGGGTTCACTGAGCAATGCTTGTACTTGAGTGATCAATGATGAGCTAGAATAGCATAATCGTTAAGTAATTATTCTGATATAATGCGTATCCTCTGATACGAAAAAGTTGGTATATTTTAGCTTTGACTTATAATGGGAAGGTCACGAAACTGGCCTGACATTAGATCACCGATATATTGTATTTCAAAACTGCGCGATAGCAGGGTCGTAGATATCTGTGGTATAATTACGTCCTGTGAGTTTTTAAGTTCTCAGCCAAACACTCTACAATGCCCACAAAGGATTAGGTCACGGGCATATCCTGTGGGTTACGTCCTTACTTGTGCAAATAGTGTGCATTTAAGTATGTTTAAAACAAATTTATCAAACTTTGTAAATGTGTTTTATATTTAATATTTCCTTAACAACCGGAAAAGATGCCAATTTCGGTCGATTTGAGTCATTTAGGGGCCATAACACGATGAGTATTTTCCTCGAGTACTTCCAATCAGGGTTGGAAAAAAAACGGGTTTTTCATCAAAACCCACTGGGTAGTGGGTTTTTTGTGGGTTTTATGGGTGGGTTTTTTGTTTTCACCGCTCTCGCCATGCCGATAATCTGGAATGTCCCAATTTGGAACTTTAAGCATTGTAAACATCCTTGAAAGGATGTTCCGAGCATTTGTGCAGTGCGACGTAAACAAAATAGAACTACATACCACGAATTAAATTTAACGATTTCAAATATCATCTCTTAGGTCACATAGAGATGGAGTTCCAATGGATAACGTTGTTCCTTAAACCCAGCAGTTGGAGCCTGAATGGTGGCAGATGAAGGGAAATAACAACATTATTACCGTTTTACTCATTAAATCTGGAAGACAAAAATAGATCAAACTCAATGTATGCACGCAATATCTTCTGTTTCTAAACAAAAATCGTCGGGAACTTGTTCAATACCATTTTGATGAAAAACCCGGTTGGGTTTTTTGTTTAAAAAACCCACCAAAAAAAACAAAAAACCCGGGTAGTGGGTTTTGGGTAGTGGGTTTTGGGTAGTGCCAACCCTGCTTCCAATGGTTTTGGAAAATCGTCACCGCTGACTAGTAGACTTGGTTTCCGGAGTCCAGTCGGCGGAGAGCGGCGCACGGACTGGCCAGCTGTAAGACAGTGCAGGATCCGGGAGCAGCAGCGTCTCCAGCGAAGTCGAGCTGGATAGACGATTTTTCCAGGCCAGAGTCGGAGTCGAAGTCGGAGTTGCTAAAATTTTGTCGAGTCCGCAGCCTGGCTCTCTAGTTTTTACATACCTGACGATTTAGTCGGCATATTTTGAATGAATTGACAGCCTGGATGATAGCTCTTCACTGAACAAAGCTTGCTGCATGGACATTCCCACAGTTATCCGATTGCGTAATGTCAGTTTATTGACAGGATACTGTGGCAAAAATTTACGTAACTATAAGTTTGAACGCGGATCACTGCGCTCGTGACATCGGTTTCCTGTTTCCTGCTACTGGCACTGACCGCAGATCAATCCGATCAGGTGCGAATATCGAGCGCCGAAGCGACTCGATTCGACCCTGCTTGGGTAGGCGAGTTTTCATCCCGACGCTCCACCAGTGGAGCTGCTTGGTGGAATGCAGAACTTCTCAGTGCAGTGGCTTTGATTGATCCTGATTGGTCACGATTTGCGCTGATTTGGCTGTGATTGGCTGCCCGGATCATTTCGACCAATAACAGCCCTCCGTTTCATATTGAGACATGACTTCACGATGAGTCCCGTCACGACACAGTCTAACACTTCTGACCATACATGATACAGGAACATTCCAACCTTATCTGTGGCTTTACTGTCAACCGAAAAGTGCTTATTTCACAATAGTTTTATCTCATTCAGGGGCGGCGTTGGGCCCTTGAGACTAAGTAGGCAAGGCAGCATTGTCATAAAACATCGATAATCATAATACTTTACATCTCATATCGATACAATATTATAGGCACCTACGAAATGAACAGCCGCTAGCGGATCCAGGGGGAAGGGGGTGCAATCCAGCCATGTCAAAACAAAAATGCCTGAAATCGGAGGAGAATTGGCACATTTTCTGCAATAAAAGACAATTTATGCAACTTTTACTCAAGGAAGTTTGTTTTAAATCAGCTATCAATGCATAAGCAAGCGGAATGCGATAAGTTAACATGACTGTTGTAACATTTAAACTGCGAGATTTGTCCCCGCAGTGCCTTGAAATACGTCCCCCTTCAGTGGACGCAAAAAAAATCCCTGCAGCCGACGGCAAGAAAACGTGATGAACTGTCCCGACGACACGAAGCCACCCCTCTCCCGTCAACATTATTTCACTGACGAAACGGAGCGTAATCCCCCCTTCATCTCAAAGACTAGATCAGCCAGTAGAAATTCCCCTCCTCAGTCCTCTCCCTGTGAAAATTCCTTGGAGAAGGCCTTCGTCACTTTAACATCTCGAATGATGTCGTTTGTTGAGGAAATAGAGCGGACGCGACAAGCATGTGTTAAAACAGCCTGCCGCCACGCCGCATTGCCCGTCCAGTAGTCGGAATTCAGTGTTATGTATCTAAAGAGAGTGTAAAATAATGAGAAAATAAAACATCTGCAGGTCCATCAAAAACAGGCGTTGGGAAAGTGATAAGTGATAACAATTCACTGGTCTTCTGTGACATTTTTTGTATCTCTACCGTTATATGGAATACGTATTTATACTTTGACTTATTGCACACCCCTCCTAATACACAGCATAACTACAATACAGTATGTGACAGAGTGCCAAGCTTGGTGGCAAAAGTAAATTGACCATTAGAACCGTAGCATCAGGTGTTCCTCCAAAACTCATGAAATACGGCAGGATGGGAAACTAACTATGCATCGCATTTGGGGCGGTATGTTGGCTGATTCAACATAATAGCGCATGTGGTGACTTCGGCGTTAAAATTTGCCCTCTAGATCAGATCGGATGTACAAATAAATGCCACCACTGAATGTGCCACTTATTTCTACATTGATCTATGGCTTGTGAATTCCGGCATTGGAAAATCGGTTTCTCGATTAAAAAGCGATTTCTAGGCGCCGCTGGCCTACAGTGGAGCGGTCGCATTCAAGGTCAGATGACATCATAATTCAGAGGGCCGGGCGTTCTGTGTCCAGGGCCCAATCTTACCAAGTGCCGTGAATGGCGCAAGTACGGCATGCCGTGAATGGGGTGCTCAGAATGCCGCACTTATTTGACCACGGCGTTTGGTTCGGACTCTCTCGTTGACGAATTGGCCTAGTCTGTAGAGTGCTAGGCTAATGATAGGATTATCCCCGGTTCGATCCCGTGTCCCGGAATTTTTTTGCAGGCCGGCGCATCAATATGCCGTATTTACCCATTCACGGCATTTGGTAAGACTGGACTCTTGGTAAGATTGGGCCCTGGGCCCAATCTTACCAAGAGTATGTCGGTATGTCGTATGTCTGGCACGTACAACTTTCGCTTCTAAATTCTGCCGGACACCATCAATTGCGTGATCGGGTGGTGGGGTCAGGGCCTGCGCAACAAGCTATGCTTAGCGCGGGCCTGACCTCGAAAACAAATCCATTTATTCAAAACATTTGGACTAAATAGCAAATAAAAACTGATGCAGGACCTTCGTCCTTCTTCCCTGACAGAGCTAGCACGCCATCGGGGGCTGGTGAGAGTAGAAAACGTTCGTACCCGTGACGCACGGTGGTCGGCACAGGGAAATGTCTGTCTGGTCACGACACTAGGCGGTGTGTCGTGTGGTGCGTGACACCGTTAAGTCGCTGAGTCTGGCGGCCCGCCCCGCCCCGGCCCAGCCCTGCCCTGCCCCCGCCCCGGCCCGGCCCGGCCCGGCCCTGCCCGGCCCGATCCGCTCTGCCGGTGGCCCGGAGCGGACCGTGTGGGAAGGACGGCGCGGTAGGGCCGGCCGGCCAGTACTGAAGGACGGCGCGGCAGAGCCGGCCAGTACTGATCACCGACAGAGAGCGGGTGGTGGTAGCCGGTGTGACGTCTGTGACGCTCGTGAATCGTGTTGTGTTTGACGTGAGTGATGTGTGACGTATGGTCTGTGTGAAGTGCGTGACGCGTGTGACGCGTGTGACGCGTGGACGACGTATCGCCGCGGCAGTGGCGGCGACCCGAACCACCACACCTAACCCGTGTGACGCGTGTGACCGTGTGCCGTGAGTGACGCTCGCCTCGTCCGACAGGGACATCCGTGAGCTGAAGGAGAGTCGACAGATATTCGAGCGTATCTCGGGAGAGCTGGACACCGCCCTGTCGCGGTACGCTGTGGCCTCCAAGTCGCGGCCACTCGAGGTGAGTTGACCCCAGTCTCTGTCCGACACATACCCGGGTCCTGGGCAGGACGGGGAGACGTGGCCGCTCGAGGTGAGTTGGCCCCAGTCTCTGTCCGACAAGCATGACCGCGGGTCCGGGGCATGGACGGGGAGACTGTGGCCGCTTCGAGGTGAGTTGGCCCCAGTCTCTGTCCGACACATACCCGGGTCCGGGGCAGGACGGGGAGACGTGGCCGCTGTACGGGACAGGGCGGGGAGGAGGAGGGGGCGCTGCCAGGGACGGCGGCTCGTCCGTGGTAACCAACTGTGGTTAGGTAATGTCATGGTGTTGTGGGTTGTGACACAAAGTCCCGCAGATGTGTTGATATGATGTCGCTAGGTAACGCGATGGTAACGCTGCCAGTATCGTGTCGTTAGGTAACGGCTGCCAGGCCACAGTGTGACGTCATCATCACATGGTCAATGACGTAACGACTCTCAATCGGCACGTGGAATCTCACAGCTGTTATCTGTATTCGTTAGCTGTGATCTATGATTGCCATTTCGCATGCGCTGGTTTTCTTCGCATGGAAAACAGGCAGCCGTTTTCCATGATATTAGTCCCATGGATTGTTCACTTCGTGAGTAAATTAATACTTGCCCAATCTCTGCGCCGGCACAACCCATCAGGAGCTTTATCGGAGAACAGCATAGCGTGTACTGTACACTTTGTCCAACAAGATATCTGAAAGTGTTTGCATTACGAATCACTTCCGGCAGGTGGAGCTGATTTAAGTTGCGCGTGAGCTCACGTTTGTATTCGTCACGGTCGAACTGTGTCGATACGGCCGGCGTTATCGGACTTATCTCGGTGGCTTTAGCGGCCGCCTGTAACGGCAAACCCGCACCGCCCTGCAGTGTTCTGACCTTGTGCCTGCTGTGAGCTGTGTGTTACGCCCCTCAGTGTAGGTACGTACTGACCGTGTGTCCGCCGCCGCAATATACTGACTTTGTATCGGATATCCCCGGCCGGTGTGGGTGTCTCACCGCTCAGTGTACCGACTGACCTTGTGTCCCTGGTGTGTGTCTCTGCAGCTGGAGGAGACGGCGAACCTGGTGCGCGCCACCCGCACCTGTTTCCGACACACGGCGCTCGACTACCTGCGCGCCCTCTCCCTGATGCAAGCCAGGAAAGAGCACGATGTGCTCGACACGGTACGTGGCCGGCCGCCGCCGCCGACAGCGTCGGCGTCACTCAGCTCGGGACTGTAGCTTCTCCTGCCGGACGTGTCATACTTCAGTGTCAGACAGTCGAACATTGTCGGTCTGCGCTGTGCATATAGGTGTTCACTTTGCGTGTGGTGGTAGGAGCAGGATCACGATAAATGTAATAGTGAGAATAAGTTCCGAAACCATTGGGATTTTGTGACAGTAGTGCTGGATTGTCTTCAACCCGCGGCGGAAGTTGGTGCAACGCGACGTAGCTGGTTGTGTCGCTCTTGTGACGAGCCCAGCGCCTTACGTCTCCCACTCTCGCTGTGTATATTGTCCTCACTGACTGCCTGCTGACCTCTGCTGACCTCTGCTGACCTCTGCTGACCTCTGCTGACCTCTGCTGACCTCTGCTGCGGTGTTTTGTCGTCGTCAGGTGAGGAGCTACCTGCAGTCGCAGGTCACCTACTTCCACCAGGGGGATGACCTCTGCAAGGACCTCGACCCTCAGCTGAAGGCCATCGGCACGCAGGTGAGAGGGACCTGAGAGGTGGACCCCGCCCCCACCCACAGCTTGCCGTCCTTCTAGCCCCCCGCCCGCCCGCCGCCCCTGCCCCCCCCCGCCGTTTTCCGCCGCCACACCTCACCGTTAACAGTACCTGGTACAGGCGCTCTGTGTCTGTTCCCTCTTTTGGTTTCTAGATGGCTTCGTTTCACCGGGCTCCGTAGGTCAGCCAATTAGCGTTTTGTTGAGCCATTCCGATCCATACTCCTTTGCCGATACATGGTAAATCTATCTGTCTTTACTGAAGTTCGAATAACCTGATACTCGATGGGTTACTTATCATTAAACGAAAGTTGATGTCATAAGTTGGGTGACACACATGGTCAGACAGAATACTGTTTATAAACTTTCCATGGGCGCCACATAACTTTATAGTTGAGGCGCCCTTAAACCCAAATCATCATGTTTATCAACTTCCTGCCACGTGTGCGTTTAGCCGCCTGTGGAGCAGTCTGCACTGTATGTCGGTGTCACATGGCCGACCCTTGGCAAACACGGCCGTCACTGTGTACGTCTGTAGTCTGTACTGATGTAACCTAACGTGACCTGTGCGTCCCTCCCTCTGTTGTCAGAGAGGCAACCTAACGTGACCTGTGCCGTCCCTCCCTCTGTTGTCAGAGATGCAACCTAACGTGACCTGTGCCGTCCCTCTCTGGTGTCAGATGTCCTCTCTCTGGAGTCCTCGCTCTGGTCTCTGGTGTCAGTCAGCATGGTTTCACCTCTGTCTCTCTGGAGTCCTCTCTCTGGTCTCTGGAGTCCTCTCTCTGGTCTCTGGTGTCAGTCAGCATGGTTTCACCTCTGGAAGATCATGTCTAACCAATCTCCTAACCACCTTGGAAGATTGCAGCCACAGCATGGATGAAAAATGTTCAACTGACATTGTACCATGACCTGGACTTTGCCAAGCGTTGTGACACCGTTCCGCACGCTAGACTTTGTCACAAGTTACAGCGTTCGGGAATAGGTGGGCAGTTGTTAGCATGGCTGGAATATTTCCTACATGAAAGAAAACAAAGAGTCATTGTCAATGGAGTACACTCAGATGTCGATGTAACCGAACGTGACCTGTCCGTCCCCCCTCCCTCTGGTGTCAGATCGCCGAGCTGAGGGCACAGACGGCCCGGCTGGAGCAGCAGCTGGAGACGCGACACTCGGCCGTCACCCACGAGGACGCTCTCACCTCCCAACACCTGCCGTCGTCCGCGCCCGACGGCGGCGTCTTCATGGAGGGCTACCTGTTCAAGCGCACCACCAACGCGTTCAAGACGTGGAACCGCCGCTGGTTCACACTGGAGGACCACCAGCTCAAGTATCGCCGCCGCACCGGTGAGGGGGACGGTGTCCGTGGTGGCGACACGGCGACACGGGTGACACGGATTACACGGGTGACACAGGTGACACAGGTGGCAGAGTGACACGAGGACTCAGGTGCCACGCCTTCATGGCCGGCACAATGACACTGGTGACACCCTGTCGACCTCCCTCGGGGTGACACCTCGCCATTAGCAGCAGTTAGTTGCGCTGCCAAGTCTGGCAGTGATCTGGGTGGCTAATAGCTGAACCGTACACCCGTTACACCTGGTCCTGTGTGCTCGGCCTGCGGGTCTGTGGCGTGCCGGTGTTTGGAGCTGTGGCCTGTGTTAGAGACGCCGCAGCCTGCTGCTGTTGTGATACCTACCTGTGGTGACGACGCACAGCAATGGCGAACCGTAACCATGCTGCCTGTATTAATAAACGTGGTAAGCAGGGAATATCTCGGCCAGCGCCGGCGGAAGTAATTAATTGCGTCAGCCATATATTCCTGCTCTAAATTGTACAGAGCGAGAACGCTGACTATGTCTGTGTCTGTGTCTGTGTCGTGTCTGTGTCGGTCTGTGTTCTGTGTACTGGTGTCTGTGTCTGTGTCTGTGTCTGTGTCTGTGTCTGTGTCTGTAGTATGTGTATGTGTCATGTTCTGAACAAATCGTAAGGACTGAACGATGTGTCTGTTGTTCTGTCTGAACACCAAGGATGAGAAGACCATTGAAACTATGATAGGAAGAGAAGGACTTGACGATGTCTGTGTTGTGTCTGCACCAAGGTGAAAAGGGACGAGCACTGAACTATGATGAGAAGGAGGACTATAGACTATGTCTGTGTTGTAGTCTGACAACAAAAAAAGGTAGAGGACACTGACAATGATGAGAGAGGATTGACTATGTCTGTGTTGTGTCTGACACCAGGTGGGGACCTGACATATGATGAAGAGGAGAACTTGACATATGTCTGTGATTGTGTCCTGAACCGAGGTGAGGACGTGAGCTATAGATGGAGGAAGGACTTTGACTATAGTACTGTGATTATGTCTGGACACAAGATGAGGACCTGAGAACTAGTGAGGAGGACTTGCAACTATGTCTGTGTTGTAGGTCTGACACCAAAAAAGGAATTGAGGAACCTGACATGATGGAGGAGGACTATGACTATGTGTCTGTGTTGTTGTCTTGACCACCAGGTGACGCGCACCTGACTCACGATAAGGAAGGAGGACTTGACTATGTCTGTGGTTGTGTCTGACACACAAAAAGGTGAGGACCTGACTTATGATGGAGGAGGACCTGACTAATGTCGTGTTGTGTCTGTTACAGCCAGTGAGGGGACCGACTATGATGGAGGGAGGACGCGAGCTAGTGTCCTGTGTTGTGGTCTGACAGACCAGGTGAGGACCTGACTATGATTGGAGGAGGACTACTAGTACTGTGTCTGTTGTCTGAACACAGGTGAGGGACCTGACTATGATGGAAAGGAGGACTGACGATAGTGTCTGTGGTCTGTCTTGGCATCAGGTGAGGACCTGACTAGATGGAGGAGGACCAGAACTATGTCTGTGTTGTGTCTGACATCAAAAGGTGAGGACGCTGAGATGATGGAAAGGAGAGACATTAGACAATGTTTGTCTGTGTCTGTCTTGGCATCAGGTGAGGACCTGACTATGATGGAGGAGGACCTTGACGATAGTAGTCTGTCGTCTGGTCTTGCGCATCACGGCCTGAGGCACCTGCACTATGATGGCCGGAGGACCCTGACGATGTGTCTGTGTCTGGTCTTGGCAATGCCAGGTGAGGACCTTGAACTATGTGGAAGGCACGGACTTTGACCATATGTCTGTGTTATAGTGTCTGAACATACAAGGTGAGGACCTGACTTAATGGAGGAGGACTTGACTTTCTGTGTTGTGTCTGACACCAGGTGAGGACCTGACTATAGATGGAGGAGGACTTGACTATGTCTGTGTTGTAGTCCTGACCCGAGGTGAGGACCTGACTATGAATGGGAGGAGGACTTTTGACTATGTCTGTGGTTGTGTCTGACACCAGGTGTGGGGAGGACCTGACTATGATGGAGGAGGACTTGCACTATGTCTGTGTTGTGTCTGAACACCAGGTGAGGACCTGACTATGATGGAGGAAGGACTTGACTATGTCTGTGTTGTGTCTGACACCAGGTGAGGACCTGACGATGGATGGAGGAGGACGCTGACTATGTCTGTGTGTGTGTCTTGACACGGAGGATGAGGACCTGACCTATGATGGAGGGAGGACTTGATATGTCTGTTGTGTGTCTGACAACCAGGTGAGACCTACTATGATGGAGGAGGACCTTGAACTATGTCTGTGTTGTGTTGCACCAGGTGAGGACCTGACATGATCGGAGGAAGTTGACTATGTTCTGTGTTTTGTGTCTGTCTTGACATCAGGTGAAGAGACCTGACTATGAAATGGAGGGAGGACTTGAACGATGTCTGTGTTTGTGTCCTGACATCAGAGGAGAGACACTGAACGATGATGGAGGATGGAAACTGATATGTCTGTGTCTTTCACTAGAGACACACAAACAAGGTGAGGAACCTGACTTGATGGAGGAGGACTATGACTATGTCTTGTGTGGTCTGACACAGGTGAGGACCTGACTATGATGGAGGAGAGACTTGCTATGTCTTGTGTTGTGTCTGACACACAAGGTGAAAGGACCTGAACTATGATAGGAAGGAGGACACTGACTGTGTCTGTGTCTGGTTGTCTGACACCAGGTGAGGACACTGACTATGAATAGGAGGAGGAACCTAGACTATGTCTGTGATTTGTGTATAAGACACCAAACGGATGAAGGAACCTAGACGCATGATCGGAGGCAGGATTTGACTATCGTCGTCTGTGTTGTGTCTGACACCCCCAGCCGTGAGCGCACACTGACTATGATGGAGGAGGAACTTGACTATGTCTGTGTTGTGTCTGACACCAGGTGAGGACCTGACTATGATGGAGGAGGACCTGACTGTGTCTGTGTCTGTGTCTGACACCAGGTGAGGACCTGACTATGATGGAGGAGGACCTGACTATGTCTGTGTTGTGTCTGACACCAGGTGAGGATGACGATGATGGAGGAGGACTTGAACTATGTGTCTGTGTTGTGGTTGACACCATTTTTTTTTTTATTTTTTTTTTTTTTTTTTTGTATTTTTGTTTTTTTTTCTTAGGTGAGGACCTGGACTATGATGGAGGAGGCTTGACTATGTCTGTTTTTGTGTCTGACACCAGTGAGGAACCTGACTATGAGGAGGAGACTTGACTATGTTCTGTGTTGTGTTGACACCAAGGTGAGGAGCTGACTTATTGATGGAGGAGGACCTGCTATTTGTCTGTGTCTGTTCTTGGCATCAAGGTGAGGAACTGACTATGAATGGAGGTGGAACTTGACTAATGTCTGTGTTGTTGTCTGACACTAGATGAGGACCTGACTATGATGGAGGAGGACTTGACTATGTGTCTGTGTTGTGTCTGACATCAGGTGAGGACCTGACGATGATGGAGGAGGACCTGACGATGTGTCTGTGTCTGTGTCCTGACACCAGGTGAGGACCTGACTATGATGGAGGAGGACTTGACTATGTCTGTGTTGTGTCTTGACATCAGGTGAGGACCTGACTATGAAAATGAGGAGGACTTGCTATGTCTGTGTTGTGTCCTTGACATCAGGTGAGGACCTGACTATGATGGAGGAGGACTTTTTTGGAAACTCTGTTTGGGGGGTCTCCTGTTGGGTGGGGGGGGTTTTTGTTTGGTCCCTGGAATATAAACCCACCAAAGGGGGGGGGGGGGGGTGAGGATCTGACTATGATGGAGGTGACTTGACTATGTCTGGTGTTTGTGTCTGACATCTAGGTGAGGGACCTGGACGATGAATGGAGGGAGGACCTGGACGATGTGTCTGTGTGCTTTCGCGTGGGAGCACCGAGGGTGGAGGACGCTGACTATGAGGAGAGGACTTGACTAGTGTCTGTGTTGTTGTCTTGACATCAGTGTGAGGAACCTGACTAGATGGAGGAGGACTTCGACTATGTCTGTGTTGTGTCCTGACATCAGGTGGGACCTGACTATGATCGGAGGAGACTTTGAACTGTGTCTGTGTTTGTGTCTGACACCGGTGAGGATCTGAATATGATTTGATGGAGGATCTTGGGACTATGGTCTGTGTTGTGTCTTGACATCGGAAAGGTGAGGGACCTGGACTATGATGGAGGAGGACCTCTGACTGTGTCTGTGTTGTGTCTGACACCTGACGTGAGGGAACTCGACTATGATGGAGGGGAGCTTGACTGATGTCTGTGTTGGTGTCTGACATGCAGGTGAAGGGGACCTGGAACGATGGATGGGAGGAGGACCGACGATGTTGTCTGTGTCTGTGGTTGCCTGACAACCAGGGTGAGGACTGACTGAGGTGATGGAGGGAGGACTTGACTATGTCTGTGTTGTGTCTTTGAGCATCAGGTGAAGGACCTGACTAGTGATGGAGGAGGACTTGAACTATGTCTGTGTTGTGTTCTGACACAGGTTGAGGTACGCTGACGGATGATGGAGGGACTTGACTAGTTCTGTTTGTGTCTGTCTTTGACATCAGGTGAGGACCTGACTATGAGAGAGGAGGACCTTGAACGATGTCTTGTGTTTGTCTGAAACATCAGGTGAGGACTGAACTATGATGGAGGAGGACCTGACTATGTCTGTGTCTTTCCTGACACGCAGGTAGGACCTGACTATGATTGGAGGGGACTTGACTATGTCTGTGTTGGTGTTCTGACACCGCAGGGTGAGGACCTGACTATGATGAGGAGGACTTGACTATGGTTCTGTGTGTGTCTGACACCAGGTGAGGACCTGACTAATGATGGAGGAAGGACTGAACGTGGTCTGGTGTCTGTGTCCCTGACACGCAGGTGAGGACCTGCTATGTATGGTAGGGAGGACCTGACTATGTCTGTGTTTGTGTCTGACACCAGGTGAGGACCTGACGATTGATGGAGGAGGAATGACTATGTGTCTGTGTTGTGTCTGACGCAGGTGAGGACCTGACTATGATGGAGGAGGACTTGATATGTCGTGTGTTTGGTGGTGCTGGACAGCCAGGGGTGAAGGGACGCGTGACTATGCATGGAGGAGGACCTGACTGTGTCTGTGTCTGTGTCTGACACCGGAGGTGGAGGACCTGACTATGGATGGAGGAGGACCGTGACTATGTCTGTGTTGGTGTCTGACACCAAGGTGAGGACGCTGACGATGATGGGAGGGAGGACTTGACTGATGTGTCTGTGTTTGTGTCTGGGACACCAGGTGATGGACCTGATACTATGATTGGAGAGGACTGACTATGTCTGTGTTGTGTCTGCACAACCAGGTGAGGAACCTGACTATGATCGGAGGAAAGGACTTGCCACTATGTCTGTGTTGTGTCTCGACACCAAGTGAGGACCTGACTATGATGGTGAGAGGACCTGACTATGTCTGGTGTCCTGTCTTTGGCATCAGGTTGAAGGAACCTGACTAATGATGGAGGGAGGGACTTGACGTATGTCTGTGTTGGTCGTGACACCAGGTGAGGACGTGACGATAATGGAGGAGGACTTGACTATGTAGGTGTGTGTGCGTGACGCCCGAGGTGAGGACCTGACTATGATGGGAGGGAGGAACTTGACTGATTCCGTGTGTGTGTCGTGACACGGAGGGGTGAGAACCTGGACTGAATGATGGGAGAGAGCTTGACTGGAGCGTCCTGTGTTGTGTCTGACATCCAGGTGAGGACCTGCACTTGATGCGAGCGCCAGGACTTCGACTAATGTCGTGTGTTGTGTCTTTGACGAGGTCGAGGTGAGGAACTGAACTAGATGGGAGGGAGGACTTGACGTGTGTCCTGTGTTGTTGTCTGACACCAGGCAGGGGTGGAGGGGTTGGGACTATGATGGAAGGGGGACTGTGAGCTATGTCTGTGTGTGTGTATGACAATGCAGGTGAGGGACCTGACGGATGGATGGAGGAGGACGCGCTGAACGATGTGTCCTGTGTCCTGTTCCCTGGACTACCGGTTGAGGACTGGACTTGTATGGAGGAGGACTTTGAACTATGTCTGTTGTTGTGTTCTTGACATTCAGGTGAGGGAGCTGGACTATGAATGGAGGAAGGAACGTGTGGACTATGGTCTGGTGGTTGGTGTGCTTGGACATCAGGTGAGGGACCTGAGCTATGGATGGAGGAGGACTTTGGACTATGTGTCTGGTGTTTGGTGTCTGAACCGTGGAAGGTGTGAGGGATCTGGACTATATTGGAGGAGGGACTTGACTAGTGGTCTGGTGGTTGTTGTTTGACATCCAGGTGGAGGACCTGACTATGATGGAGGAGGGACGTTGGACTGTGTGCGTGTGTTGTGTCTGAGCCACGCGAGGTGGAGGATCTGGACTGATGGAGGAGGACTTGACTATGTCTGTGTTGTGTCTGACATCAGGTAAGGACCTGACGATGTGTTGTGTCTGTCTTGACATCAGGTGAGGACCTGACTATGATGGAGGAGGACTTGACTATGTCTGTGTTGTGTCTGACATCAGTTGGGACGCGAAATATGATGGAGGAAGGAGATTGACTAAATGTCCTGTGTTGTGTCTGACACCGGTGAGGACCTGACTATGATGGAGGAGGACTTGACTATGTCTGTGTTGTGTCTGACACCAGGTGAGGACCTGACTATGATGGAGGAGGACCTGCGTCTCTGTACGGTGAAGCCAGCGCCGGACCTGGACCGCCGCCACTGTTTCGAGGTGGTCTCCCCGCAGAAGAGCCACGTCATGCAGGCCGACTCTGAGCCCAGCTACCGACTCTGGGTCGAGGCGCTTCAGGTGGGCACCGGCGACACTCATACGGCATCGTAAGGCTCGAGGACTGTCAACTGTAGTACTCAGGGGGAGAATAGTGGCACTTGGTTTGCGTCTTGTTTACTATATTTGGGTGGGAACTGTAATGTATTGACTGATACTGCCTTACCATTTGACCTCCCGTCTGACCTGCCTTCTGACCTGCTTCTGACCTGCTTTGTCTTAACATCTGACCTCCCGTCTGACCTGCCTTCTGACCTGCCCCTTGACTGCACTAACGCGGCTCCCAGTGCACGTATTCTTAATTGCTGACTTGAGCACCACCTATGCCGGGTTCAAGGCTAATCTAAATGCTGTTTAACTTTGGCTGCCGCCAACGGTTGAGTCTTTGATATGTTGTGTGACGATCGTTTTGTGTATGTGTGAATGTGTGTCTGGGCCAACATTTCACGTTTCCCGTCATTGACGAATGGTCACCTCGTCACAGGCCGGTATCGGGGCGGCGTTCGACCAGCCGTCGGCCCGCAGTCCGCCGCCCGACAGCCGCCCACAGACGGGCGGGGGCGGGGGCGGCGGGGACGCGCCGGCCGTCTCAGCTCTGGTCACGCCGCGCCGCTCCAACGTGCGCGATCAGGTGCGCTGTATCCCCGGCAACGAGATGTGCTGCGACTGTGGCCGACCCGACCCTACCTGGTCCAGCATCAACCTCGGCATCACACTCTGCATCGGTGAGTGACTGACGACCACGCTGACCGGGACTTGAGGAGACATTTTATGAGGCAGCTAACGGGCCTCGGGCAGTCAATTCATGAGGTTCTATGAGTTCATTTATTTTGACTGTGGTATATATGCTTTTTGTGGCCAAAAACTCAGAACTCAAACCCACTCTCAATCCTTGGCTATCATGTTCACGTAGAAGTAGGCAGAAGGAAGTCACTCTCTGAAGGCTGCCGATCGGTCACACATACTCAACACACGGGTACCTTCTGTGTGGTGAGGACAGGCCCACTTNTTATTTACTATTGTGATACAATTGCTGCTTTTGATTCTGTCAGATACCACATAAATCCTGACAAGAGTCAAAACCATTATAAAATAAGGCAACGAAGTTCAACACGATGTTGTCAATTGTCGTGCATGTGGACAATGGACATGCCTTATTGATTAGAGAAACCACACCACACCTCCCAGAATGTATGCTGACACAGTGCTCACTTGATAACTGGGCTGGTAGGGTGATGATTGGAAAATGTAGTGAAATTGAGTCGATTTATTTAAATGGTTACAAGCCACCTCCCATCATCTTTCGGTGTAGATAATGCATCAAGGACAACAAGTATGGACAGCACAAATTTCATGTAAACCAACATGACAGCAAAGTTGCATAAAATTACATTAAAATACGAAATGGGTACTGACTACTGGGTGACAAATGCTGCAGACTTGAGTTTTACCATGGACTATACCTAACCAGTAACCATACCATATTTTACCAGATTATACCAGACCAGTTTATACCAATTTATACCAGATTAGCATCCTGATCCTCTACCTACCTGGTAGGTCAATTCATTTCAAATCACACCCCACTTCAGTATAGGTTTTAAGGAAATAGTTAACTTATCGAGATAGGTATTATACTACTTTGAGAGCAGTTTCAGCCCCATGAATAATCCATTGTGGGGAAAAACATTCCCTTTAAATGTCTTAATAGATGACGAGTTAGTTATATTTTGTTAATCCACTGATGATATAAATTAAATGTATTTACACAGGAGTCAGGACCATGAATATTAAAAAGGGTATGCATTATAAAGATAATACCTACGATGTCAGAGAAAGCTCCATGTAATTTAATGCTTAGGGAAGTTTACATATAAATGAGAGCATTCAGAAAGAGTTAATGGGGCATTCCATATGAAATCGATCAAAAATAGACATTTTTGTATACTTCACCCTTCAATTTTCTTGAAAATTTGAGGACATATTGTACTTTGTGTTAAGTCATCGCATGATTATTTTTTAACCTTAGGTCACTGAGCTAGAGGTCATTGAGCTTTAACCTGATAACATTACATTCCAAAGTTTAGAGCCTATAACTTCAAAAGTTTGTGTCCCAGTCTCACGAAACAAAATGCATGCAATAGGCAATGAGCCCAACTTTATTTGGCACATAAAACATTTAGGGTCGACGACCTTTGACCTGATTTGACCTTTAACTGAAATATTACAATTTGAATAGAACAAATCACGCCACCTCCGATTTTGCTCATTCCTACATGCATCATTGCCCAACGTGTCCTCTACAAACTGGGGAAAAATAAGCGTGGGCCATTCATAAGTTGATAAGAAAACAGTTCTTAAAATCCTCGCTGTCACGTGACCTGACCATAGAGTGGTGACTTGCATTATGTTCCAATGCATTCGTGATGTTTCCAAGCATGTGGTATGTCACACAGGTCACACAGGTCACACAGGTCACCTTGATACGTGACCTGACTTGACCTGGAACACTGACTTGTCATAAGACGTTAAAACATAGCCAATATGGGCATAATTTGACATCCCAGCGGCTATCCAATGTATTCGTAATGTTTTCAAGCATGTGGAATGTCATATATGAAATGTATGACATACAGGTCACATACAGGACACATACAGGACACATGTGACCTGTACCTGTATACACATACAGGACACATGTGACCTGTACCTGTATACACATACATATGCGGGTCACATGTGACCTGTATGACATCCCAAATGTTTGAAAACATCATTGGTTAGTCAATGGGCTTCAAACGATACCCATATTCGTTATGTTGCAAAGTCTCATAACAAACCAGTTTTCCAGGTCAAGTCAGGCACGTATCAAGGTCGTTCGTGACCTGTGTGACATCCCACATGCTTGCAAATACCACGAATACATTGGTTAGCTGCTGAGCTTTCAAACGATATTGGCTATGCTGTAACATATGAAAAATCCATACTCCAGAATAGATCATCAGGTCACATAAACACAAGGTGACACATGGACATGACCTATTTGACATCCCATATAATCGAAAACATTATGAATGGATTGGTTAGCCCACTGCCTTTAAGATGATACCCATAACGGCATGTATTTGTTTAGACACAATGGAAATCACTTCTCTAGGTCAGGTCACGTGACAGCGCCGATTTGAAGTACCGTGTCTTCTTAACTTATGAATGACCCAAGCCTATATTTTCCAGTTTGTAGAGGACATGCCGGGCAATGTTACATGTAAGAATGAGGGAAATCGGAGGTGACGTGATTTTTGCTATTCAAATTTTAATATTTTAGCTCAAGATCAAATCAGGTCAAAGGCCATTGACCTTAAATGTTTTATCTTGAGCTCATTGCATATAGCATGCATTTTGGTTAAGACTGGGACTAAACTTGCGAAGTTATACATATAAGCTCTTGAACTTTGGGATGCAGTGGGCCAGGTAAAAATTAAATTATCTCTAGCTCAATGAACCCAGGTGAAATTCCCAAATCAAAGCACCTGAGATGGTTTTTCCCATAAACTGACATGCATGCAAAGTTTGAAGCATATTGGAGAGGGTGTTGTATTTTGGTGATTGATTTTACATGGAATGCCCCTAATACAAGGTAGTCTAGAACTCAGTAGTCAGTACCACACTAGATATAAAAACTGCCAATTTGATCGAATTAGCCAGGTAGCTTTAAATAAGTGAATAAACACCAATCAAAAATACCTTTTAATATATTGGAACAGCATATCAGTCAGATCAAGGTACCATTGGTCAAATCACAATGAACAAAGCTTAAAGCAGATAGATTACTAAGTCTCAAAGAAGCCTAGCATAGAACCATTATGGAAAGTCAGGACCAGTGCAATTTTGATCTTGTTTTGAAGGAAACTCAACCCCTTATGCAAGATTGCATTGGATATCTGAGCTCTTCTTGACCTGGTGGCTGGTGCACCTTGCTTTCTCAAGTTCTCCTTATTTAACAACATAAAAACTATAGAACACAAAATTGGAACATGTGGCCTCTGCTCCTATGCCTATGATGGCTCCTCAATATCTTAGCACTTAAATTTTGATCTGCAAAATGTATAATGTTGAAAATATATTTACAATTGAGTAACTCTGTTCATACTCAACATAGATTAAAAAAATGAACACAACATGTCTTGGTCTTTTGTCCAATCAAGCATAATGCATGTGTGAAAAATATCATTAAGTGTATTTTTTGTCTGAGACAGTTTAATTCATAACTAACATTCATAAGAATCTTATTAATGTAATCTGTGAGTCAGACTCCCTCAGACAAAACCCACCACCAAAATACTCCTGACATAACAATACTAACAACATTCACAACTACATTAGTAAGATATCAGATTTAGTTCAACTGAACACACCATGAGACTAACAATACAAATGGCTTACAAATGACAAGTGACATACAATACCAATGACAATGACAAACAAGGTATAACTTAATTGATGCAACACTATGAGACTGTCTGCAGGACCATCCATGGACTCCCCAGACCATATCGTAGACAAAACCAGTTTCCATGGTTTTGCCTACAAAACCGATCCCCATGTTTTTTAATAACTTATGATATACGATGATTCATAACTTTCAAAACTGATGATAGCTTAAATAAATAATGAGATTGTCTGGGGGATTCGGGGCAACTGACCTAGTAGGTTCCTCAGAGCAGCAAGCAAATGTAAGCAGAGTGTTCTAAACATGGGTCCCTGCATCCGTAATTGCTATCGAGGTTAGGTTAGGTTCAATCATGTTCTGTTCTAAATTCTGCCGGCCAACAGGAATTGCGCAATCGGGTGGTGAGGTCAGGACCAGCGCAACAAGCTCCGCTTAGCGCGGGTCCTGACCTCGGAAAGCCATCCATACAAAACATTCAGACTAAATTTATATTTAAAAAAAAATATGTTATATAAAAAAATTGCCAGCATCATCTGGTGACATCATAAAGGCTTCCATATGACACCAGAGGCTGTTCTTAAAAAATAGACATGGCTCAATTTTTATCAAATGCTGAGCCATTTTCTACTATTAGCAAGTTATTATCCACAAAAATAGTTGAAAAAGACAGCATGCTTGGTATTATTGAGTTAATGGTTTTGTTTTTTTGAGACATCAAACAGTAGTTTGCAGATCAGAGCCTATGATTTAACAAATTGAACCGTGGCTTGCTTTTTTATATGAACGGACTCTGGTCAATGACAGTTATAGAAGCCTTGAACCTGGATTTTAGTGCCTGGACGCAACGGTCATGCCGACCCCACCAATACCGATACTGCTGGAGTGGCACCAGCGGCTAGATAACTGGTAGGTACCCATACCCTTATCAGTTATCAGAGCCCAGCTTGTCCCCAAATCGAGCTCGATGAGAACGGGTCATCCAGGCCAAGTGGCCTTTTCAATCCTGATTACCAAAAAGGTAAGGTAGGTAGATAAGGTTATTATGTGACTGCAACGTTAAGTTACCAAGCGAGTGCTAGGCAATCCATTACAATTAGGCAATGACGTCGTATTAAAACCTCATATATGGGTAAATTATTGAAATCCAATTTTAAAAATGCATAACATAAAGACAAATTGAGGGCAAACGTTAAAATAGACTGAAATGGATGTCACTTGTCAGTGTACTAGAAGGATTAACCCAGACGAAGGCATTATATTTATTTAATATAAAAATTGATCAATAAAACAAAAGTGATATAATTTACAAAAAAACATTACCTTTACGATTCACAGCCGTATTCATCCCGGGCATGGTGCCTCCTTTGTCTTTACGCTGGGGACAAACCCGAAACTCTTCACCGATCTAGTTCCTAAGCTTTGTTTATGCTCGAATATTCACGCACTTGTAAATCGCAAACTCTAGAGTTAAATATATCACTGTCACTTAAATCTTCTCATAATATTTCAGTTGTCTTAGCTACGCACAGTACAAAACACGACACAACCCAACCACCCTAGAAAACGCACGCTCTCGGCTTTGCTTCGTAGTTCGCTATTTTCTGTAGTCCGTCGAAGTCAAACACATCTATGTGGCAGCATTACGTCACCGGGGATTTGGCATTCTGGGAAGCTTGCGACTTGAAGATTGCACGATTTCCCAGGATCATTATGGATTTTCTGAACATGAATTATGGCCGGTTATAAATTATATTCAAGGTAATCTGTTATACCTATCATGATTCAAATGATACATCTTAAATCACTGATCTTGCCAGTTTTTACAGGCCACAGCCACAAATTCAAAGTATGAGATTGACAATTCCTACCACAGTTCTTAGCCGCTGCCTGTTAGCTGTTAATAACTACTGTCTACTATATCAAAATAAATGGCATCCATGAGAGAATGAATGATTTCGTGACAACAACAAATTATACATATAACTAAATGAAGGCATTTTGCACAGTTCTTCCGCTCATCACAACTTGCATACTGGATTTGTATAACTGCAGTTAGGCACGATCATCGTCATGAATTGATATAGTTTACATAACAAAATGAATGTAAAGCTGCCATAGAAATAAAATATAAATATTACTAGCACAACATAATTGATACAAAGTACAACATAGACTGCAGTGCAAAGACTCCTTGCTAAGCAAAACATATTTCTGATCAACCTCGTCTGACTGCGAGTAAAATGCAGCATTCTAATAGTGACGTAAGGGCTACCAAATGATCTTTTCGCCCTTTGTTTTGTCCTTATCTATTTTTGGCTTTCAGCTGATATTGCGCCATTTTTGACATCTTGAAGCAAAAGTGCCTTTCGCTATCGTTTGTGTTCGTGTATGAGACCGTGGTTATTTTATTTCCGACGGTTTCCGTGCGTTCGTTTGAACGCATGAGTATTTTCACGGTAGATAAAATACTGAGTATTGTGTTAAAGAAGCCTGATTCCACAAGTCCTAGTTCTTAAAAAAGGACTTTGGTTAAATCAACTAAATATTTCTGAAACTATGATAGCAAGGAACAAATTGAAATGGAAAAAAGTAGTTGAAATCTCATGAAATTTGCAATCGCCAACTTGTCCGCAGATTTTAGCTCAGGTCAATCAATAGTTTAGGCTCCAGAGGTAAAATATATTTCAATTGTTTTTTTTAGTTTTGAGTATAAATATACTCAAAGGTTAAGTATGTTATTTCTTACAAAACTATTTTTTGCAAAAAAAAAATCCCTACAAAGAAAGATACATTATTTAAACACTCATGTTTGTCTTGTTAAGGCTCTTTGAATAATGACCAAGGTCTTTTGAAGGCTTTATAAGGCTCTTTGAAATGTTTGACCAAGGTCGTTTGGTGACCCACTTAGGTCATGTTGCATAAGGAGCGGCGTGGCTTGACGAGTCAAACTCAGTGGTCTCATTCGCTTGTCTTTATTATATCAAGAAGTATTAGCAAAACATTGCTGATGAACTTGGATGACCTTGCAGAGGTCACTGAGCAATAGTTGCACCTGGGTTGTCAAAAATGAGCTAAAATAACATGAATCTGATGAATTAGCCTGATCCATTGCATATTCTCTGAATAGGAAGCATTTGTATATTTTACCATTCACTTATAATGGGCATAGGAAGTCAGGAAGTTGACCTGACCTTAGGTCACCAATACAAAAAATCTGAGACATGTAAATTGTAGGTACTTATAATCTTATGAAATCCTGTGAGTTTCAAATATCTCAGAGAAAAAAAAAATGAGCCTTTGGCACCACAAACATTTCGGTAGGTAAGGTCACTTGACCTGACCTTGTGACCTGACCTGAGATGACCTGAAGTTAAAAACTTAAACAAAATATGGGTAATTGATGCTCAAACAGCTGTGCCAAAAATGACAGCACTTCCACTATCATCTAAAAACATGAGGGGGTGCTTAAACACCCCCCCCCCCTCTCTCCAGGCACAACGTGGGTTACCAGTACTGTAGTTTGCTACATAGCACAACATTTGGCTTACCAGTGTCCTTAGCATGGTCTGACAGAAAAATGCATCCATAAACAAACAAATGTGTCAAACTATCTCATTGGTGGCATGCTACGGACCTGCTTGCCACTAGTACCTTAGTGCAGTCTTTTAATTTGTGTACATGCCTCTTAGGATCAAATCCTTTGTTTTGTATTTGCTGTCATGCCTTAGTTCAATTATTTGCCTGTTATGCAACCACTGCTGTTGCTATGGTAGAATCCTTGAAATATGGCATGAAGCTTGCTGTTAACCCGCGCACTGCAGGGGGAGGGTTGATTTCCGCCCCCCCCCCCTCAGGTTTTTCAGGAGTAGCGGAAAAACGGCGGCGCGCAGCGCTGCAAATTTTTGTACACCTGTTTGGGCATCAATTACCACACTCTAAGAAAAGTTTTTGACTTGAGGTCAATGTCAGGTCAGGTCACAATCCATGTTCAAGTGACCTCACCTTCAAAATGTTTGCGTTCGTCCAAAGCAAGTCTTTTTTCGAAAGTTTTAAACTTGCAGGAATTCATAAGAATAATCAGTACCTACAATATGTATATTCGATTTTTCGTATCGGTGACAAAGGTCAGGTCAGTTTCGTGACTCTCCCCATCTTAAGTGAATGGAAAATAAACAAAATGGCTTCCTTTCAGAAAATAGCCTTGGATTCAGGCTAATTCTTTTCAGAATCATGCTACTTTTTAACGCTCATTCTAAATGACAAGGTTCAATATTGCTTATGATTTCTACAAGGTCATCCTGAGGTCATCAGCATATCTTGCTTATAAACTTGATAGAAAAGAGCTGAAGACGATTAGTTGACACAATGTTGTTCGTCTTGCTGGCCGCGTTGCCACCATATGCAACATGACATACCTGAGGTCACAATGACCCTTACCGAGGTAAATTTTGAAGTTGACCTTAACCAGGTACGTATATATGTTTTCAAAGCGCATCAATGCGAAACACAATGGCGTCAAAAAAAAATCCCTGATCTTCTTAGGTGATATGCTATTCACGAAAAACTGTTTTGCTAAAACAGTTTTTTGCCTTCATGACTTGGAGCTAAACTATTGATCTGAGCTCAATGTGGGCCTGGGTGCGATTGCAATTTAATTAGCTATGATGCCTCTTTTAATTCGTTTGCTCCTAGCTTTCATAGTTCCGGAGATAATCGGGGTTTCTGGAAAAGAGTCTTAAAAGAGTCCTAAAAAACGGAAATTGACCTTTGGTGACCATGGTGACCTCAATTGTGGAACCTGATCCAAGAAAAGCTGAACTACCTCGATAGACTTGGTCTAGAGCTACTAAAATGCCGTTTTTCCGCTTGTCCGTACGTTGCGTAGTTTTGGAGATCTCACGGGGGGGGGGGGGCGGAAATCCCCTGCAGTCCGTGTTCGGCGCGAACCCCCTGCAGTGCGCAGGTTAAGATGGTAATGTTGTTGACCAAACTGACATATCTACAGATAATGGCGTCAATCGGTCCGATTGCGATCAGCGACGACGAAGATGAACCAGAAAATAGGTCCGCGTCGGCCGACAAGTTAGTGTCGCCTGATACGGGAACTAAAGTGAATGAATCACTCGTGGTTCGTGACAATGCCGCCGAGTCAGTCCATAGCTCAGAGGAGTATGATTACGCTCCTGCGGGAAATGAGATCGATCTGTATGATGTGTCTCTGCATGCGAGCGACATTGAGGAGGGAGACATCTTTGCTGAGAACCTGGAGAGATTTACAGGTAAGTACTCGTCTCGTCCGTGTTGGCAATATTCGAAGACTGGCTTGATGACATTGCCCTGGCTGCACGGATGTTATGCCAGACTGTATTCTCACGCTGTATCGTGTCCGATGTGCCGTATTTGAGTTATACTCAGAAATCGTAACCCTCGTGCGACCGCCTTCCATTTAGCCCACTTCTGTCTTATTCTTCTGTGGACAACCGTGGCAAGAAGTCGTGCCCAACTGTTAACCTGGTGCAGTTTTGCCCTAGCCTCCTCAGTTAAATACGTCATGAATATGAACCTCCGAAGTTAATCAGTGACTTGTGCTATGACTATGGCTCCGCACAGTCAGTCACTATGCTCGGTGTTCACTGTTCTGGACGCAGATGGCGCTCGTGACGCCTGGGTCTCGCGTCTCAGCCATGTGCTGCCACCTGACCGGACGCCGTGTGCGCCTGATGTCCATAGTATTCGGTGTTCTCATCAGCGCCAAATCATCAGCATGACCGTGTGTACCGTGTGCGGGCAGAGCTGCAGAAGCAGACTGCCGAGCGGCTGGCCGCGGAGCCGGTGCCGCTCAGCCCGCCACCGAAGTCGCCCAGTGGCGCCGCCAAGCGGTCGGCGCCGAAAACAGGCGGACGCAGCAAACGGAGCCGGACAGCGTCGCCGGTGGAGGCAGAGGACGAGTAAGCAGCGACGATAGAGCGTGCAGAGTTTGTTAAAGGGACACTGCCACCTTCCAAAAAGTTATCAAATGTACGCCATTTGTAGTGCAAAATATGAAGTAATTGGCTGCTGAAGCAGATTATGACATTCGTTTTCTCACAAAAAGTGCTCAATTCATAAAAACACGTTTTAATATTTAGTCTGATGACGTCATAATGAAGGAATTTTTGGGGATTAAAAACTTCACGCTGCATAAATATGCTAGTGTATTAATGGCTTAATGTATTGCCAAACGTAAACAAGTCGACTGTAATCAACATTTATTAAAGAGAGACGACGACCATCGATTCAAAATCCTATTCAAATACCTTGGGGACTGGGAATGTTACAGATGTCAAAATCAACCTCGAATTTCTCTGTGATTCGACCTCAGTGGTTGTTTTTAAAACTATACTGCCATGCATAATTTCAATGCCAAGCAGCCCAAAATGGCTATCTAACTCAAATATAATGTTAAGGTGGCAGTGTCCCTTTAAAACCCGTGCACTGCAGGGGGGTGATTTCCGCCCCCCCCAGGTTTTCAGGGAGTAGCGCAAAAACGGCGGCGCGCAGCCCCGCCAAATTTGTACACATGTTTGGGCACAATTACACACACTTATGGAAAAGTTTTGAACTTTATCTCTAAGGTCAGGTCACATAGTCCCATGCAGTGTCAGAAAGTGTCGTTTGGCCGTTATTCTGAACTTGGGAAATTTGTTCTGTGAAAACCTTGACTGTAAAATAAGATGTTTTGTTTTAAGTCTGTGGGTGCAAAAGGCTACAGCATAAATAAATGGCAGCAATAGACAGCAATATACATACGTTATTATTTTTACAGCTGCCATTCTATAGCGCGAGGTGATTGTCTTCCCTCCCTGGTGATGGGCAAGCGTGTAAAATACAAGTTGGTTAATTTGTGTCCATCTTCTCCAGCTATTTTTGTTCTGCTGCATGAAATTTGTTTCGCCGCTGGCAAAAAAATTTCTTCTGCAAACTCAGATCGTGGAATCACTTTTCTGACGCTGAGTCCATGTCAAGTGACCTCACATTCAAAAATGTTTGCGTTCGTGCCAAAGCCACAGTCTTTTTCGAAAGTTTTGAAAACTTGCAGGATTTCATATAAATTAAATATCAGTACCTACAACTTCGTATATTCTCGGATTTTCGTATCGGTGACCAGAGGTCAGGGTAATTTCCTGACCTCCCCATTAAATGTGAATGGAAAATAAAACAAATCTTCCCTTTCGAAAGAAAAATATGCATTGGATCAAGCTAATTCTTTTCAGAATCATGCTATTTTAGCATCATTCTAAATGATAAGTGCAATGGAGTATATCACGTTGTGAGAAAAAATACACCAAACCCCGAAAGAGGAAATATTGCTAGTCTTAAAATGAATAATATTTGTTCATAACTACTCCCTTCTTTCTTAAGCAATAAAGGCCAAATTAATTTGGCGAAGCAAGAAGAGCGTTTACCGTACTTGAAATGGTGACGTCACAGGGTCTATGAGTAGCTGACTTCGCTAATGCTTAAAGAGATTGATAATTTATTTTGAAGCCTCGGAATTGTGGAATGCTGATTGTTTTTCAGACACAAAATAAACATTTGGTTGAGTAAAAGTAAGATTGCATTTATTTTCATTTGGTATCATTTTTGTCTGCATTAATTTACGGAGGTTATAAGGAAAACCGAAAAACCTTGTAGCTACTAAATAAAATAAGCGTGTTACCATCCCACAAATTACCTAGCGCACAAAATAAACAAAGAATGACAGCAAGAAATAACGTTTTAATACACAAATTAAATAGTCAACAAATGAAACAATGCAAGTTAAAACGCAGAGCATCGTATTGTAATGAGTAATCAGTTGTTGGATATAATTTAGTAGCCACAGAAGTTTGATGTCCCAGTTATCTAGTAGTTTGAAATGGATTATCATTAAAGAGTAATAAATGGAAAATGTAATATAATGTTGAGTAATCCAGTGAATTTTTTTACGCAAAATGACAGCAAGGTACTTCCCAATCGTGATCCTGAGAAGCTCCCCATCTCTCAACATAAGCGAGCGGGAAGTTAATAGCCTGTTGACGTCACAGAAATCGCTGAATGCGGTGTCTCGCGTAAGTACGGTTTTACGCAAACGTGTGCAGTTATTGGCCCAGCCGCACTTAATTAATGTTTTAAGCATGTTCTAGGTCTCAGATAAAACCAATTAAAAGTTACCAGCATGATCAGAAAAAGATACTCTTTCTCTGACCAATAACATTCCATATTTTGGTGACCTGCATATACTCCATTGTTGCTTAGTGGATTTCCCTACAAGGTCCATCTGAGGTCATCAGCAAGTGCTTTGGCTAATAACTATGATGAGAAAAGAGATAGAGACGATTAGTTGACAACCAATGTGTTCGTCTCGTCTGGACGCTGTTTGCCACCATATGCAGACATATACCTGGGTCACCAAATGACCTGACCTGAGGTCAAATTTTGAAGTTGATCTACCAGTCACCAGTATATATGTTTCAAGAGCGCATTCAATGAGACAAAACAGATGGCGTCACAGTGGTTTCCCTATTTTCTTAGGTGACATGCTATTCACGAAAAACTGTTTTGCCTAAAAACAGTATTTATTTTTGACCTTTCATGACCTCTGGAGCCTAAGCTATTGACCTGAGCTCAAATTTTGAAAGGACTGGGTGCCGTTGCAAATGTCATAGCTATCGATTGCCTCTCCAATCGTTTGAGCATAGATGGAAAATATAGCCTTTGCTCATGTTATGATGATAAAAATAAGACGAAGAAAATATTTAATCAACAATAAAAACCTATATTTCGCCTTGCGGCTTCTTCAAGGGCTTAAAAAATAAAGCAAAAACAGTATTTACAAATTTTAAAGAGACGACAAACAAATGAACCCTAAATATGCCAACAACACCTCCGTTCTGGAGTACAACAAAAAAATTATCCTTACATCATTGCTAAAGAAAATTTACATGAAATAACATCAATATCTATATGAATATATACATAAGCTTGCACAAACAGTATATAAACAAAACTCTGTTCAAGCTATATCCCAAATAAGATGTAACAAGAGCGAGCGTAATACATAATATACACATGCATATTACATGCACATAATCATATTACAATATATACACATATTCATACACACATAAACACAAATTAAACATATAACATTAAACATATACAAACGTATACAATATATGCATATACATACAATACAAAAATATAACCATATGCAATCCATATCAATCATATACATACATATGCAACATATACATACATATACATAATATACACAATACATATACATACATATATACATAACTACATATACACATATAACTACATATACATACATATATCATACATATACATACATATACATACATATACATACATATACAATATACATACATATACATACTAATACATACATATACATACAATGCATACAAATGCATACAAATTGCATACAAATTGCCATACATATACATACATATACTACATATAGCATACATATTACATACATATACATACATATACATACATATAACATACCAGTATACAATACATAACAATACATATAGCATACATATAGCATACATATACATACATATACATACTATATACATAATATACAGTACTATACATACATATAACATACATATACATAATATACATACATATAACATACATATAACATACATAATACATACATATACATACATATACATCATATCATACATATACATACATATACAAACATATACATATCATATACATAACATATATCCACATTATATATCAACATATACATACATATACATACATATACTACATAATCATAACATATACATACCATATACATACATATATCATAATATACATACATATACATACATATGCATAACATAAATACATACCATATAACTACATATACATATAATACATACATACAATACATAACACATGTACATACATAATACATACATAATTGTATATATGTATGTATATGTATGTAATGTATGTAATATGTTATATGTATATGTATGTATATGTATGTTATGTTATGTATTATGATGATAATTGATGTATATGGTATGTAATGTATGTAATATGCATTGTATATGTATGTATATGTATGTATATGTATCTAATGAGTATATGTATATAGTGTATGTATATGTATGTTATATGTATGTTATGTAATGTATATGATGTATATTATGTATAATGTATGTCATATGTATGTAATGTATGTATATGTATGTATACTGTATGTTTATATGTATGTATATGTTATTGTATAGTAGTATATGTATGTATAGTAATGTATATGTAGTATAATGTATGTATATGTATGTATATGTATGTATATGTATGTAATGTATGTATATGTATGTATATTGTATGTATATGTATGTATAGTTGGTATATGTAGTATATGTATGTAATATTATGTATATGTATGTATATGTATGTATATGGTATGTAATGTAATATGTATATGTATGTATATGTATGTATATGTAGTAATGTATATGTATGTATACTGTATGTATTGTATGTATATGTATGCATAGTATGTAATATGTATGTAATATGATATGTATATTATGTAAATGTATGTATATGTATGTATAATGTAGTTATTGTTATGTTATGTATGTATAATGTTATGTAATATGTATGTATAATGTATGCATATGTATGCATTGTATGTATATGTAGTAATATGTTATATGTAATGTTATGTATGCATGATGTATGTATATGATGTGTAATGTATGCATATGTATATATTTTGTATATGTATGTATAGGCTATATTGTATACGTTTGTATAGTATGTATAAGTTATATTTGTGTTTATGTGTATGAATATGTGTATTATATTTTGTAATATATGTATAGTGTGGCATGAGATGGCCAATGTGTTATATATGTATGCTTCATGTATATGTATTCCGCTCTTTGCTTCTTGTTACATCTTATTGTGATATAGCTTGGAACAGAGTTTGTTTATATACTGGTTTGTGGGCAACTTATGTAATATTTATAATAGATATTGATGTATTTCATTTAAACTTTTCTTTAGCAAAATGATGTAAGGATTATTTTTTGTTTGTACCAGAACGGAGGTGTTGTTGCATATTTAGGGTCATGTTTGTCGTAAAATTTGTAAAATATGTTTTTGTTTGTAATTTTTTTAAGCCCTGAAGAACGCAAAAAGGCGAAATATAGGTTTTTGTTCTATTTGACATTTTCCTCGTCATATTTTTATCATAACATGAGCAAAGGCTATATTTTCCATCTTTTATTCTATTCACAATGCTCATTCACAGCCATCCAATATATATGCTCCAATCGTTTGCTCCTAGCTATCATAGTTTCCGCGATAATCGGGGTTTCTGGAAAAGAGTCCTAAAAGAGTCCTAAAACCGGAAAATCTGACCTTTGTGTGACACTGGTGACCTCAAATTGTTGGACTGATTCTAAAAGACTGAATAACTTTCGATAAGATCTTGCCTAGAGCTATCCAATTGCCGGTTTTCGCTTGTTCGCTCGTGCGTAGTTTTGGGATCTCACTGGGGGCGGAAATCAATACCCCCCCCCCTGCAAGTTCGTGTTCGGCGCGAACCCCCTGCAGTGCGCGGGTTAACAGATGACTAAGTCGATACACAAGATGTGCTGATGCTGCATGTGCTATACTGTCTTTTGTCGCTTTCATTTTGATATGCTTTGACGTTAAACATTCAGAATTGCTTTCTTACTCATCGTTGGTGAACTCAAAGAACCGCTCAGAACAGGTTATTGACTGAAGCCATTGATGACCCTACCCCGAGTCGAGTCGTACGCTGTGGACGCCGGTTCGTCTGCGCACTGTTTACTGATTGTCTCCACCTTCTGATTGGCTGTCTTGTCTGTTGTCTCAGTGACGATTACCTGGAGCAGCTGCTTATGTCGTCTCCTGCTGAACCTGCGACCCGGAGGACCCGCTCTGGATTATCTCTGGAAACGCCAGTCACGCCGCTGCCCGACACGGAGAATGAGAAGGTGGGCTGTGGCGGGGACAAAGTCGGGTAGATGTTGGGCTGTTGATATGGGTCTCTGCTATAGCAGTGGATCGAAACTCAAGCATTCACGTGTCATGGCTACAGATGGTTTCCGTGATTGTAAACTGATGTTTACACGCCTTGCAATGCGGCCGCGATCTGCTGGTCTTGAATTGTGCTAGCCTGAGGCAGGGGAATAGAACACTGCCTGAGGTACTTAGCCGCATTGGCTACTGTAGAAATTAATGTCGGGGACGCGCACGCTTATTCATGGGTGTACAGAGTGGTGAGGAAGTCCCAGTGGTGGAAAGAACAACTGCCACTAGTTAGTGAATGACAGCTACCTGACGCTCCCTCCTGTCCCCTCCCCGTCAGGTGTTGGTGGCTGAGTCTGCCGTCTCCGTGCCGGAGGAGCCTACCTGACGCTCCCTCCTGTCCCCTCCCCGCCAGGTGTTGGTGGCTGAGTCGCCGGTCTCGCGGCCGGAGTCTGCCGTCTCCGTGCCAGAGGAGGAGTCGGAGCGGACCTTCACCGCCAGGGTACAGGTCGGCCGGCTCATCATCCGGCTGCAGATGAAGCGGGTGAGTGGCCCGCCTACTGAACACAGCGGCACTGACAGCAGCTGAACCAGACGAAACCAGCCGGTCTGGGAGAGTGAGGGGGCCGGGCTGGTAATGGCTGCAGGTTGTCATGAAGTATCTTCACCGTCCTGCATCGACACTGTAGTTTTTTTGTGGTTGGTGACAAGTTCGTAACCTTCTGAGACGAACTTCTCACTCAGTCAAATGTCTGAGAAGCGTGAGAACGGTGGTCTGCTTTCCAGTCTTGCCAGGATCATCTCTCGCCGGAGCTGTTCCATTTGGGGCATTTTTTAGTTTCCGTAGCCCCCCCCCCCCATGAAAACTTCTGAGTACTCTGGAAGTGAGTCGACCACTTTTGGTTCAATTCAATAACATATTCCAAATATTAATTGTACGTCTTTTTCTGGCGACTCCCAGAACGCGAATTATCCTGGAACATGCTTTCTACTTTTCACTTTGCGACGGTTTAAACAATAACCCTGTGGCCATCACTGTGTTTGTGACCGTGACCGTGACTGACTGTGACTGAGACTGACCGTGACCGTGACCCTGACCGTGACCCTGACCGTGACCCTGACCGTGACCCTGACCGTGACCCTGACCGTGACCCTGACGTGACCTCTGACGTGACCGCTGACCCTGAAACCGTACCGACCGTGACCGCTGAAGTGACCCTGACCGTGACCCTGACCGTGACCCTGACCGTGACGCCTGACCGTGACCGTGACCGTGACCGTGACCTGACCGTGACCTGACCGTGACCGTGACCCTGACCGTGACCCTGAACCGTGACCCTGACCCTGAACCGTGACCGCTGACCCTGACCGGACCGTGACCGTGACCCCTGACCCTGACCGTGACCCTGACCGTGACCCTGACCGTGACCCTGACCGTGACCCTGACCCTGACCGTGACCGTGACCCTGACCCTGACCGTGACCCTGACCCTGACCGTGACCCTGACCCTGACCGTGACCCTGACCTTGACCGTGACCTTGACCTTGACCCTGACCCTGACCGTGACTCTGTCCGTGATCGTGACCGTGACCCTGACCCTGACCGTGACCCTGACCCTGACCCTGACCCTGACCCTGACCCTGACCCTGACCCTGACCCTGACCCTGACCCTGACCGTCTCCGCCTCTCAGACGGATCGTCTTCAGCGTCTGTTTGACGCCGTGGCCGACGAGCTGTCCCTGCCGGCGCGGCGGGTTTGTCTCGGACAGCGAGACATCATCTACAGCCCGCACCAGACGCCTGATGATGTCGGCCTGGGGCCGTTCGACATCATTGGTGAGTGCCGACGGGCAATATGAACCCTGAACTGATGTCTGACTGCGGGGGGACTAATGTACTCTCCCTTCTCTAGGGGATGGGTTGAGGGGACAAATTGCTTGGCTTTACAAGACCCACGAAACACAATTCGTTATCATCGTCGCATTCTTCTCTATATTTTTATCTCCCATTTGACCAGCCAGTCTGCTAAGCATCCACATATTAGTATTAACTTCTATGTTGATATCTTAGTGCTGATACTGTACCTTCATTATCCAACATGCTGCGTGCATAACTATTCTGGTGAGCCGACTCACTGTGAGTTTGCTGGAATCGTCCGTCTTGACCGGATTGTCGGCGCGCCCGAAAACCCCAATAAACAAACATCTTGACCGGAGATCGTCCCACGCTGACTTTTCACCTCGACCGTTAGAGTTCTGGGAGGGCGACTCAGCCCCAGCTCCTGCCCCGTCGGGGGCGGCGGCGGCGGTGGACCCCGACTCTGTGGAACTGAAGGTGCAGAGTGCTGACCGCCGCAGCACAGTGACACTCCGGCTGCGACGCGCCGACCCCATGTCGCTTCTCATGGAGCGGTACGCCACCGAGCGAGGCGTGTCGCTCGAACAGCTCAGGTGAGTCGGCATAGGGGTCGCTGGGGTGGACAGCGGGGCGATGCAGAGGGCGGGAGGTACTGTGTGGACGGGCTCCGGGTCTGCGTGGGACATTTATCGGATGTGTATTGTGTACAGTCTATAGATGTGTACGAATGTGTACGATGTGTACGAATGTGTACGAATGTGTACGAATGTGTACGAATGTGTACGAATGTGTACGAATGTGTACGAACGTGTACGAACGTGTACGGCGGACATATTGTCGGGAAACTCACTCAGTATGGTCGGTGTGATGTCAACAATCCGACACCAACGTCCAACAACGAGTACTCGTAAAGCACTGCTCGAGCCATTGTTGCCGATACTGTACTTAGCATGGAAATGTGCGGATAAACCCGATACAGGACTGAGGAGTTTGTTGACCTGCTGATCGTGACACCCGTGTGACGGATTTCGGTGCCTGTTTGTGTGTGTGTTTGCAGGTTCCGGTTTGACGGCGAGGCTCTGGAGCCGACGGACACAGCAGACACGCTGGACCTGGACGGCGGCGAGTGTATCGATGTGCATGACTGCTGTTCTCTGATCTCTGACCTCTGACTTCAGATTCTGATCTCTGACTTCTGACCTGACTTCTGACCTGGCTTCTGACCTGACCTGTTACCTCTGACCTCAGATTCTGATCTCTGAAATGAAGTCTGACCTCTGACTTCAGATTCTGATCTCTGAAATGACCTCTGACCTCTGACTTCAGATTCTGATCTCTGACTTCTGACCTGACTTCTGACCAGTGTCCTAGGATTGCTTTAGAGCCAGGGTGCAAAATGGAAAATTCAAACTAAAAATCAGGAAAAAGAGTGGAAAATTATACCTAAAAAAGAGTCTTTTTCACGAATTTACGCATCTCTTTTAAACAAAACTTGATCAATTTTCTGGCTTTTTACATGTTGCAATAAATGAGTGAAAAATAATATCAAAAGGGAAAAAGAGTGGAAAAAAATCCTTCAAATTTGACAAAAGGAGTGGAAAATTATGTATTGTAGGGTGTCGCTTTACACCCAAAATACCCAATCCTAGAACACTGCTTCTGACCTGACTTCTGATCTGACCTGTGACCTCTGACTTCAGATTCTGATCTCTGAAATGACCTCTGACCTCTGACTTCAGATTCTGTTCTCTGACTTCTGACCTGACCTGTAACCTCTGATCAGACCTCTGACATCTGACCTGACCTCTATCTTCTGACCTGACCTCTGTCATCTGACCCCCGCTCTCTGATCTGACCAGAGATTGTTGAGCACTCTTTTAATCCGGGATGCGATCTCAGAGTTCTGATCTATGATCTCTGACCTTTGACCTGAGCCCTGACCCCTTCCTTGCTGCGGTCGGTCTGGGTCAGCTCTCTTCGATTTCCATGGAACAAACATCTGCCTTTCTTGGCTATGTCGCTGTCTCTGGAGAAATGTGTTCATCGTTCCGCGCTTCCGGACGGTACCGATTGCCGGTTATTGTTGACGGGTCTATTGAATCTACTGTGTGCTCAGTGCTGCTGCGAACGATTGCTATGGGAGATGGTTCCCAGCCTTCCTCGATGTGGCGTTAGCGCGAGGCAAGGCAAATCGCGTGTTTCTGACATTTCGATGTTAGGACGGCATGTGCCAAATGACAATACGCCCTACGTTGACAGGGTGATGTGTTAGTAATACATATGTGTATCAATGGAATGGTGTCGCAATATATTTTCAGAAGCATGTGATGGCTTTGCTCTGTAAGATCACATTGACTTTGCTGTACTAGCTAGTGTCGGCGAATGACGGAATTGGCGTCGGCTGTCTGTTGGAGTCGTGGCCGATATAAGGCAGCGGCCCTCAGATAGGCAGTGTTTGCCCCACTTGGGAGTAATGCAGCCTTCGGCCGCCAGGTGTATCGGCGGTCGAGCAGTTGGTGAGACACTGCAGCGGAATCGCTCTGCCTAGACGTCATTGTTTGAATCAAGCACATGCAGAGTGCAGATCTATCCCAGTTTATGTTTCACCGTCAGTCTGTCGCCATATTATCGCAAAGAACAACAAAGCTAATTGTATGACGGTCAGTGCTGTGTTACGGTTTGTGTCTGTAGCGCTAGGAGACGCTGTTATATACAAGAGGCAACAGCACACACGTCTACTTACATTCCTGTCCATAGATGGCACTAGTAGTACACGCCTGAAGTTATGTTGTGCCGCATAACTACTAAAAAGTAACATTCATGTTCATAGATGACGCTAGTGGTAAACGCCTGAAGTTATGTTGTACCGCATAGCTAGTTATATTCTGTTCCTAGAGGGCACTAGTGGTAAGCGCCTGAAGTTATGCTGTACCGCATAGCTAGTTACTAGTGGTGCCAGTTTCCGAAAATATTTGTTCAATGTCCGACAGATGTCCAAGACTATAGTCAGCTGTCCGAACTGTCCGAAAATCATTGTTTGTCGAAAGTAGAAAACAAATGGTTGATATGGAATAAATAAAAGATTCAATTGTATCATTCGCAATATATTCATTATAGTATAGCATTTGGGTGTCAAAAATCGTTACATTAAGATATCCGAAAGCCACAATCACCATATATCACGAAAACATGTATTGCGTAAAAAGTAACTGGTAGGTGATTTTGGACGACAGCCTTCCTTGTTCATGGATGTCCGAAAATGTCCGAAGAAATATGCTTATGTCCGACCTAAACCGAACCGATCGGTGTTCGGACAAATTCGGATTTTCCGAAAATGTTTGCACCAATTGGCACCACTACTAGTTACATTCTGTTCCTAGATGGCACTAGTAGTAAGCGCCTGAAGCTATGCTGTACCGCATAGTTAGTTACATTCTGTTCATAGAGGGCAAAAGTTGTAAACGCCTGAAGTTATGCTGTCCCGCATAGCTAGTTACATTCTGTTCATAGATGGCACTAGTAGTAAACGCCTGAAGCTATACTGTACCGCATAGCATGAAACAGTTAACCGTGGTCGGCGTAACGCAGAGGCGAAAAAAACGTCGAACCTCGGAATGGAGTATATGCACGTTGTGAGAAAAATACACCAAACGAAAGAAGAAATATTTATTGTTCTTAAAATAATAATATTTTTCATAACTACTTCCTTCTTTCTTAGCAATAAAGCAAACTTAATTTGGCGAAGCAAGAAGAGCGTTTACCGTTACCTGAGTGGTGGACGTCACAGGCTATGAGTAAGCGACTTCGCTAATGCTTTTAAGAGATAGCGGAATTTATTTGAGCTGATTGTTGGAATGTTTATTGTTTTCAGACAAAAAATAAACATTTCCGGTTGAGTTTAAAACTAGAGCATTTTTTTCATTTGGTATCATTTTTGTCTGCATTAATGTTAGGGAGTTATAAGGAAAACCCGAAAAACTTTGGTAGGCTACTAAAAAAATAGCGTGTATTTGCACAATACCTGCGACAAATAAAACAAAGAATGAAAGCAAGGGAAAGAACGTTTTTATACACAAATGAAAAGGTCCAAATATGAAACAATGCAAGTAAAACGCAAACACTCGTATTGTAAGAATAAAAACAAACTATTAACACAGGTATCAGTTGGATATAATTTAGTAGCCAAGAAGTTGATGTCAGTTATCTAGTAGTTTAAATGCATTATCATCAGTGGCGTAGCCACGGGGGGTCCTATGGGTCCTAGGACCCCCCTTCCCCGTGGCTGGCTGAGGGCCCCCACGAGCTGGCCGAGGGCCCCTCGAGCTGGCTAAAGGCACCATGAAGGTGGTTGAAGGCCCCCTCGAGCTGGGCAAGGGCCCAATCAAGCTGACTGAGGGCCCCCTCGAGCTAGCCGAGGGCCCCTCAACCCGGCCGAGGCACCCTTAAGGTGGATGAGGGCCCCCTGAAGCTAGTCGAGGGCCCTTCAAGTCTGGCGAGGGCCCCTCAATGTGACTGAGGATCCCCTAAAACTGTCAAAGGACCCCCCAAGGTTGATGAGGGCCCTCTTAATGTGGCTGAGGGTCACATCGATCTGGCTGAGGGCCATCAAGCCATCCGAGGGCCCCCTCAACGTGACCGCAAGGGCCCCCTCAAACTGATCGAGGGCCCACTCAAGCTGACCAAGGCCCCTTAAGCTGACCGAGGGACTCCCAAGCTGGCCGAGTGCCCTTGGAGCTGGCCGAGGACCCCTTCAAAGAGGCTGAGGTCCCCCTTCAAGGAGGCTGAGAGCCCCCTCGATCAAGATGCCTGAGGGCCCCTCAAGCGGGCTGAGGGCTCCTTAAGCTGGCCGAGGGCCCTTTAGCTGCCAAGGTGTCCCATCAAGCTAACTGACTGCCCCTCAAAACTGGCCGAGGGCCCCCTCAAGCTGGTTGAGGGCCTCAAAAGCCAGTACGATAGCCCACCTCAGTTGGCTGGGGCCCCTTCAAACTGACTAGGACCCCTCTAGCTGTCCGAGGGCCCCCAAAGCTATTGAGGGCCCCTCAAGCTGCCCGATGAGTCTATCAAACTGGCCGAGGGTCCCTCAAGGTGGCTGAGGGCTCCCTGAACTGGCCAAGGGCACCCTCAATCAAGGTGGCCAAGGGCCCACTCAAGCTTGTTGAGTGCCCTCAAGCTGCCCGAGGTCCCCTTCGAGCGGGCCGGCGGCCTCCTCAAAGTGACTGAGGGTCTCTTGAGCTGGCCGAGGGCCCTTCGGCTGGCCAAGGGACCACTCGAGCTGGACGAGCGAGGGCCCTCTCAGGCCGACGACATAGGACCCCTCAGGCCGACAGAGGGCCCCTGCGGCCGACAGAGGGCCCCTGCGGCCGACAGAGAGCCCTTCAAGCTGTCCCGATTTCCCTCTCTAGCTGTTCCAGAGGCGTCCTTCTAGCTGTTCTTGAGGGGGTCCTTAGATCGATAGAGGGCAATTCTGCCTCACAAAGTTGCCCACTGGGCCGTCGAACGGGCCTTTTAGGTCGACAAGTGCTCATCAGTCCGACCGGTTGGCCCCTTCAGACCAACGGCGGGGTCCTTAAAGCTGATAGAGGGCCCTTCACGCCAACAGAGGATCCTCTCAGGTCAGCAGGGGACACCGGTCGGCCTTGGACGGCGTCCGGGGGAGAACACCCCCCCCCCTGGGTCTATTTATTTTGGCCATGCCCTTGATCATCTTTTGGGAACGCTCGCCGGGACCTCCTTTTATTTTGGGAGCATTATTTTGCTTTGTTGGGTTCTCTCTGGGGGGGGGGTTCAAACAATAGCCGTTCTTATGAAGGACTTTATTTACCGGGTAATTGGGGCGATTGGGGTGTTTTGTTTAAATGAGGGAGGGTTTTGGCCAGCGTTAGAGCCATGACTACGTGTCACGGTGTTAGGTCCAAAATGTCCTTAATTCCCAAATGTAAAAATTCCGCCCTAAACCCACGATATAAACGAAACACCCCAATCACCCAAAACGCCCCCATTACCCGGTAAAAAAATATTCGTGTAAACGGCTAATATATGTTTGCCATTGGTTTGCTATTTTCACTCAGTCCCCCACACAGATACAGTCACTAATGGTACGAGTGAGAGTCATATATCGCAAAAGCTGTAAATGGTTAGTTGCTTATAGGCGGCTGTTCTTCTTTTCTTCTCCTGCGTAGATGTCCCTCATATAGCTATAAATTAATTTTTTAACGACTAAGCTTTAATAAATTATTGCAGAGTTACTAAGCTTAGCAGTCAGCTGCCATGATTTTGGAAAATATTAAAAATAGAGTTTTGAACTGTAGTGTAGGTAAACAAGCATCAACACACAACGACGAAGGAACCGGGGGAAGGGAGGGGGCAGTGGAGAAAGTTCCATAATCATTTTGAAAAAAAAAAATCGCAAAACAATGTTTGTATCAATATTTCGAAATTTCGAGATAGCCATGTAAAGGACCATTTAATTCTCTACCGATACCTACCTTTTTTGCTCATACTTTGCTAAAACAAACAAATCTTCAAGAGTGATCAACCATGTAAGGGTTTTGGGTCCAAACGGCCGAGTATGCCCCCTTAAAACGGTCCTGGACCCTCTCCTATTGCAACGTTTTGAAAGAAGCGCACCATTCGATGTGCAATGCAATATTAGGGAAAGTTACAAATTTTTACTATTCTAGGTTGAATATTTAATAAACTGTTCGCGAAATATGTCGTTTTAGCCTTCCCCTAACGCTAATCGGGTTAAGAAGGGTTCACGTTTTACATATAAACCTGCATTGTTAAATTATGGGTCATAAATTTTGTGGGCCCCCAAGCACAAACAGTGGGCCCCCAATGTGGTGCGGACCCCCGGGGCTAAATCCTAGCTACGCTACTGATTATCATTAAATAAGTGAAATAAAATGGAAAATGTAATATATGTTGAGCTAATCCAGTGAATTTTGTACGCAAAATGAAGCAGGGTACTTCACAATCGTTGATACTTGATGAAGTCCCATCTCTTCAAAACATAAGCGAGATGTGGAAGTGATAGCCTGTGACGGTCACACCGCCTGAAGCGGGTCTCGCGGTAGTACGGTTTTACGCAAGTGGGCAGTTTCGCCAGCTGCACTTAAATTAATGCTTTAAGCATGTTCTAGGCCTCAGATAAAACAATTAAAGTACCAGCATGATCAGAAAAAGGATCTCTTTCTCTGACACATAAAATTTTCAATATTTCGGTGACCTGCATATACTCCATTGTTAAGTCTCGGGACTACCAAAGGCACTTCAGCAGATCGAGAGCCTCCTGTGTGCCTTAGGCTGGCTTGAGGCACCTCGGGGGCCCTCGGTCATTTTCTCGATACAAAAACATAACTTAATTCTTGGAGGGCCCCTCTTACATTTTTGGGGAGAGGACAAAAGCATATGCTTGCCCCCAACTTCTTGAATGGGGACAGCTTCTCCTCTGCTCCTCCTTCTTCCGCTGCTCCTGAATTGAATGCCGCAAAATTACGCGCATGCACAAAATGTTACATGCTTGGGATAATATTTTTTATGAAAGTTACATCATTCAAAGACATTTCATGACCGTAAGTTTTCCATTGACTGCTACTTGAAATTTGCTAGGAATAATGTCTGACTTCATATAAGAGCAAACCTTGAGATACAACTATGCCGTTAAATTTCTGTTATTTCCGTACTTTCTTCGTCGTTCGAGCGGCACTGCGCTGTTCTGACCTGCAGCGGACCTTGATCGACCGGTGGTGAACAGCGCTGCACGGACCACCCGGCACACGTTTGTATGTCTGGCTGTGTTTGGTATCGCCTGCACCACTTCGGCCGTCGCGTCGGCAAGAATCGATGGTTCTATGACTACGCATAAACAGAGAGCGCCGGCAGCGGACGGCCCGGTGGCGGCGGTGGCGGGCAGTTTACCGCTACAGTCAGCGGTCAGACCCAGCGGCGGTGACCGGCCAGAGTGACCTGGGTCAGGTCAAGTCAGGTCAGGTCAGACGGCTGGTGACAGGTCAGTCGCAGAGCCAGCTCTGCCTGCAGCTGGATTGTGTTCGGGTGGCTCAAAGGGCAGTGCTGCTTGGTGCTGGCTGGTGTCGATTTGCCGTGGTGTTTGGTCAGTACGCGCCCTGGAGGAGTGCACCACCCGCCCTGGAGAAGGGGGATGAAATCCGCCCACCCCTAAGTTTGTTATTCTGCTCGAGAGTAGTGGAAACACGGCGGCGCACAGCGCCTCCGTTTTTTGCATATCTGTTCGTAAAACGATTACCAACATTATGTGTAATTATTGAACTCGGTCATCTCAGGTCAGGTCACCTGACCAGGTCACGTGATGACCCCACCTTCAGAAACGTTTGCGGTCGTCAACCATAGGCACAGTTCTTGACCGATCGGTTTCAAACTTGCATGCTTTCTTAAGGTCATGGACGCCTAAAGTTTGTGTATCTCGGATTTCTGATATCACCTAAGGTCATGTCGATTTCGTGACCCCATTATAAGTCAAAGGGTAGATATTCAAATGCATCCTATTCCAAGGATACACATGATATCAGTTAAATTCCTCCTGGATCATGTTATCATATACCATTCTTGATAATGCAAGTGCTTTTAGTAAAATGCTTTTAGTGCGTTTAGTAAAGTGCTTTAGTAAACTCTACAGTCAGCCGAGGTCATCTGATTTCATCAACACTTTTTGTCAATAACTCTGGACATAATGAAAACAGATAAGTGAAACCGGAACTAATGTGTTTTTCTAGCCACGACACGTCTTCCGATGTGTAGCATAGCATGATCTATTTGGGTCACCACTTGACCTTAACCTGATGTCAAATTTTTAGTTGACCGTAACTGGTCAAAATAAATATTAAAGGAAGCACACTGACGAGACAAACACGATGGCGTTCAAATTATTGTCTTATCATTATTATGTTAAAAGTTATTTGCGAAAAAACTGTGTTGTCAAAAATATATCTTTATCTTGATGATCTCTGAAACTTTAAATATTGACCAAGCTAAAATCCGATGACAAATTGGCAATTGCATATCTCAAGAGCTTTTGAAAGCTGTTTTCCGCTTTTTCATAGCTATCATAGTTCCAGAGATATTTAGGCTCCTGTAGGTGTCTTGAAACTAGAAAATTTGACCTTTGATGACCTCTGGTGATTTCAGTATTGACATGATCTAACAAATACCATGTGCTTTCAATAGAGCTTATCTCAGGCAATTTAACAACGTTTTTCGTTTTTCGCTACGTTGCTTGTTTTTCAAGATCGTAGGTGGGGGACGAAATCCCCCTCCTGGCTTGTAATTATCAGAGGCCCATTAAGGCGCGTGTTAAGGGTTTGTATTATCAAAGTAGGGTATCTTTTTTGTTCAGAAAGGTGGCACCATGACTCCTTCCATGCATCTGCATAAGCATGGAAAGCAAGGGATGGGGACTTGTTCTAAGCATTTTCGGATTTTAGCGTTAGAAATCAATAAAGTGCAAAACCGGGCGTTGCGTGGAAACGGAAAATAATCGACTTAAGAATGCTTATGATCCCCAACTTTCGGAAAGCTATGGCGCCATTATTTACCTGCATGGTTACCAGGTCCACTACCATGGTCTGAATGAATAATTCTGCGCCTATTTGTTTAATTCGTGTTGAATGCGCAAATACGTTTCATCTTCACTTCATGAAATGGTCCTCTGGAGCGTTAAAAATTAGCGTTGGTTCACTGTTACAAATCAATGGCATTACGATGGAAAATAGAGACAATTTACTAGACGCTCAAAAGGGAATATTTATATACCTATCTATCTTTCCGTGCCAATCCATTCAACATCATGTGACCTAAATGCATGTGTTGTATGATAGTCTGAGTGTTGTATGATGCATGTCTGATATGTGCTATATGAATGAATGGTACCTAATTCAAATCACTAGTGTCTGGAATACAAGTATATCTATCTATCCATTATATCTATCTATCTACCTATATATTTGAGTAAGTTGCATTTCACTTGCCTCGTGCGTGCATGCAATATTTGTATTACTAATGCAAAGTTTAACTAACCAGTAACACACCTTAATCGGCGAAGGACAAGTGAGCCCGTACAAACTCAATAGCAAGGAAATTGGTCTGCTGTCATCTTAACCTCATTTACTTTTCGGACATTTTTGTATCTATTTAGTCCAAATGTTTTGTATGGATGGATTTACGAGGTCAAGACCCGCGCTGAGCAGAGCTTGCTGCACAGGACCTGACCTCACAACCCGATTGCTCAATTCCTGTTGGCCGGCAAAATTTAGAGACGAAAGTTGCTACGTGCCCGACACACCTGAGGCCTGTTCACCAAGGGCTCCGCCACGGGTTTGAAGTTGGGGGGGGGACGTGGACTCATGGGGTCAACGAGATATAGCAGGCTGAGAGGGATAACTAAAAGTGGGGATGGGTAAAAGGTATGACGTCACAAGGCTGCGGTTGGCGGCGGTTCCGGCAGTTGGCACGAAGCACCGCCGAACTGCAGGATGGAAAAGTTATGTAAACTTGCAGAGTGCGGCGTTCAGTGTTGAAGCTTGTAGTGTGGTGACGTATGAAGCCTGCTTGTGGTGACGTATGAAGCCTGCTTGTGGTGACGCATGAGGAAAGGGGCGGGGCTAGAGCCTGCTAGTAGCCGCCGAACCGCAGGTGGTCGTGAATAGGTCCCTGGACACGGTCCGACCCGCTCACTGACGTCACCTGACCTTGAGTGTGACCGCTGCCACCGGGCAGGCCATCCCTAGTAGCACATAACGTTGTCACAACGTTATGGCAATGTTGACAACGTTCATACGACGTAATTACGTTGTGAAAACGTTGTCACGACGTCGTGAAAGTAATGTGTGCTACTAGGGATCCCAGTCAGGAGCAAATAGCGAGCACCGAAGCAACTCGAACCCGGGCTGCCATTGATCCCTCACGTGAGATGAAACATGATGATAACATAATTGATATCAGGTGGCGAAGATCACTTGTCAATCGGATGCGGGATTCCAAAGATATAAGTTCCTCAATGGCGCTATGGTTGGCGTCCGGATCGCTTAGGTCGGCTGCTTGTATGTGAGCAGAATCCCGTTTTCAGTGAGGACTCGCAAGCGCTTAGCACTCGTTACGGGAAGTAATCACTTGAAAGACCAATGGGCAAGTACATACATTACATTAGGTCTTCTATTTCAAAATATGTTTTGAAGGCTTCTAGCACCATCATAAAGAAATAAGCGAATTTGATTAATTTTATCGTCTCCGGACATATACTCGTCGCATATAGGTACAAAGCAAAAAACAGATTTGAGGCAAAAGATGTTTGAAGCATTTCAAAGGATAGGAAATTGAGGAACATAATGGTTTAGTACTTGTGATGGTTCTATAAGTCATAATCATACATGTTGTTTACAATAGTTAACGCTAACTGCAAAGTTATCCGGATCAAGTGCAGTTCTGTCAAAAACTTAAGTATTTTCCACAGGCGCCAGCTGACCACAAGCTACGGACATAAACATTCATGGCACCTGCTTTTCTCCACTTTGCCGGAGTTAACCAATCGAATATCAACTTTGGGATGGTTTCATCGGTGGATAACTGTTTTCAAAGTTACCCCGGTCGAGGCCCGAGGACAGGGGCGTAACATATGGAGGCTTGGGAGCACGGGGCTGTGGGGATTTCCGTCAAGTGAGCGACGGAATCGGACTCAGATTCAGCGTCGAGAAGCGGTTCGCTTCAAAATGTGGGAACAGGTCAATTTGGGCAAGCTTATCACGCAAGTTTTATTTATTATTATTTGTACCTACAAAGTCACTTTGAAATTCAATTTCAAGGTCAAAGGACGGGGTGGCTCAAAATGACTCAAAGTTGGTGTCTGATCGCCAAAACAATGGTCTCATTCGATTCCTCGGGTCAGTATCTAGCCGTAGCCTTTGAAACTTTACTCGTGGTAAGGACCTTAACCGTCAAGTTCAAGGACGGGGCTCAAAACGACAAAAAAAAAACATCGACCAGGCTCAAAACGACACAAAATTATTGTCCTATCGCCATTGACCTTGAAATTGAGGGTCGAAGTCATTGCGAGCGAGCGCTCGTCCTTCCGTGGTAACGTTATATTTATTGATATGGGAAAAATCTGAATGGTTATATAGGATCTGGTTATATGAGAAAAATCGGAATATGAGCGGCCCGACCCAGTCCGTGGCGACGCTTTTGAGAAGCTAATATCCCTGCAAACGCACGTCCGATTGACAAGCGGTCTTCTTTGCTGACCAGCCCCATCGAACCTTCCCCGTTTGAGACCAGTGCTGACTCACGTGGGTGACAATCACTGCGCGTGGCGCGTGCCGCGTGAGGGGTGTTTGAAGGTGTTTTTTTTCTCGCAAAAACTCATCAACGACTGGGCCGAATGTGTGCAAATTTGGTGTGTGGTTAGGAACCCTTCAGCCGCCATTTTCCCACACCCCAGGGGTGACTCTGCACGTACGCACGTGTGCACGTGCACACACCTACATTTTATATCATGGACGGCTGAGCCGATTGTGTTCAAATTTGATATGTGGTTAGGGATCTCTCAGACGCCAGTTTCCACAAGTCAGGGTGTTTTCCACAAGCCTCTGCATGTGACACATGCACATCCCTATTATATATATTAGAAACAGCACAGCCGAATGTGTTCGAATTTGGTGTGTGGTTCGAGAACTCTCAGCCGCCGCCTTTACACAAGTCAGGTGTGGGATCCTTCGCACGTGCGTACGTGCACACCCTTATTGTATATCTCAGGAACGGCTGAGCCGATTGTGATCAACTTTGGTGTGTGGTTAGGGATCTCTCAGTCGCAACTTTCCCACAAGTCAGGGGTGGGTGCCTCTGCACGTGGGCACCTTTTTGGTATCTCAGAAACTACTTGCCGGATGGAGTTGAAATTCACCAAACATTTTCTTCGCGCTCTCTCGTTCATCGCACTCCATTGCACCTTTACTGGTTACTGGTTTGCAACGAGTGAGATTGTGAATGCTGCAGCTACAGGGCTCAACGGCTCAACCCTCACGTTTTTGAAGCAATTAAACATAAACATCCACGAACTCACGAACTTTATAATATTTTTGGTCTTCCTACGGATGATTTAAAAGTAACATTCATAATGAAGAACCCTGTAGATATTGGCCCAAGGAATCAAATGAGACCATTATTTTGGCGATGGGACAATAACTTTGGGTCGTTTTAAACCACCCCGTTCTTTTACCTCGAAAATTACATTGAATGTCAAAATGAATGTCATTTCCGTGATCAGTGTGCTCAAGCTATCATATTTTGAAGCGAATCGCTACTCGACGCTGAATTAGAATCCGAGTCCGTCGCTAGCCTTATGAACATCCGAAAACAAAGTTTTCTGATCTGCCTGAGGTGCAGTGCTCACCAATACAAAGTTCACAAGCGCAGCCTCTCTTGTCTAAGCTGCAATTTAACCTTTTTCAGTTAGTCGTATCAAGTATGAGTTTTATGCGGGGATTATATTTGCGTTTGTGTTTTTTTTTAGTAAAAACTAAAGGCATGCGATAAAGGTTTTCCAAAAAGCTGTCCAGGCCACGACCGGGGCTGTCCTATAGGATTACCAGCCCATGGTTGGTTTGCATAATCATCGCTGAACACATGAAGGCTAAAACATTAAAAATTAACAAGTAATACATTTGTATTAGTTAACAAAGCCATTACTTACTGCGTAAACGCGAGGCGCCCTTGAGGTCTCCCGTCAACTAGGTGACAAATCTACAGATGAAGAATGAGCGGAACGACCCGAACAAAACAATGTTTTTCAAAGACTTATTTTCCAACTACCAAATGAATGCGCATGAAACTTTGCTTCGCACATAAAGACGTTGATATATTAAAGGTATCGTATCATAGTTTTCAAGTGTTGCTTTGTCAGGCTTAGCAGCAACGAGCGCTGATGTATAACCCTATTTGCTTTTTAAATGCCTCGCCCCCTTTTCCCCATGGAACGGGTGACACAATTTGTGGCCAAATGCGATCGGTAAGTAATTTGTCCTTCAAAACTTCTGGTTAATTCAAAGCAATATTCTTAAGTGCTCTTTCATATTGGTTAAACACTTGAGTAGGAACCACACGCTCAGTTACCGATCTAATAAAGATGTTAACTAGTTCATATTTAAAATGTTCTCAATTGTATAAGTGAAGCAGATGGCTGTGCAGTTGCATATTTTTACGATCGCTTCATGGTTATTATCAAAACTTCTGGTTGATTCATAGCAACTTTCTTAAGTGCTCTTTCACGTTGGGAAAACACTTGAGTAGGAACCACACGCTCAGTTACCGATATAATAAAGATATTAACTAGTTCATATTTGAAATGTTCTCAATTGTATAAGTGAAGCAGATGGCTGTGCAGTTTCATATTTGTACGATCGCTTCATGGTTATTAAAGCAACCACAGATGCTCCTTGGGGGGTGAGGACGGAAAATAGCTTAAACATGTCAAGAAAACCCATAGGAATGATTATATGCCATAATCTAGATCCCCGTGAGACGGTGAGTTAGCTATATGCTGAAAATATGGCAAATTTATTAAGCCGTTTTCCAGAGCACGAACTTTTACCGATCTCCAACACAAAGCGAAAAAAAAACACCGGGAAACGGCTCAGGTCTTTTTTCTATATAGAAAAACACAATAATAAAGAATAGTGTTATTCAAATATAAAAAACAACCCTCGGTTATTTCAAACTTTGAGCTAATGAATATATTACGTTGAAATGCAAAATGAAGCAGACCCCTATTACTACGGGATACATCATTTACAATTTGCATTCAGCTTATGCCAAAAATATATCCTGCGCCATGTTGAGTCACATACTAATGTCGTTGGAAGTGAACGATGACCGGTCCCCAATACCTAATATGAATGTTTTATTTTCCCCTTGTTATCGGCGGAAGGCGTTGCCTTCCGCCGGGGCGTTGCCATGAATGGGCGTTGCCATGAACCAGGGGCGTTGCCATGAATTTTTTAGTAGGAGGATGACAATGTTTCGAATAAACCATCAAACGTTTCGCGAAAATGTGAAAAATAGTTTTATGCTAACTAATTTGTATTTCGGAAATACATATTTTTAGGTATATTTAATAGCTTTTGTATATTTGAATAAATGTAAGTGAGCATTCATAACGTATTCGAGAATAGTAATTTCGGCCATATATGGGTGTCACACATTAGTCTTTAGCTCGAGAGCTAAAACAGCTAATTATGTGCAAACAAACTAAGCTTTGACGTCATGTCTATGTTAGGGTCAGGAGAGGCCATTTAACTTAAACCTTAAACACAAAAAAGCGGTAGCTGTGCGTGGTGGTTAGGCCAGTCTGGTCATACCGATGACTCGACAGAGTAACAGCAATGGGTTGCATAACAGTCTCCCTGCGAAGGCCCATTTCACATATAAATTGTACCAGACAATAAATTACATAATCACCTGGGATGTGTTGAAATAAACGGAAGGTCTTCGTATTGTCCACTTTCATCCGTCCTTAAGGCTCTACCCACACTGCACTGGTGCTTTTTTCATGCGCTGCGTTGCGTTCCAAGATCCGTCGCGGCGTGTCTGACGTACGGCTGACGCGCTTTTCGATGCGTCTCGACGCGTTGCGGAGTGTCACGGATGGCAAAAAAATCTGTTTGTTTGCAGCTTGGGAAAGCTATTAATTGTGGAATATTAGGTGACCGAACGCAACGCAACGGCTGAAAAACGCACCCGTGTGGGGCGGGCCTTACAAGTGACTGTGCTTTATGCTGTACCGCAGCTCAGTAGTGCTCTGCGGGATAGCCTACAAACCGACATCGCACCAGCCCTGTTAAAGGGACACTGTCCACTCAAAGTAAAATTTGATATGTTAAAGAACAATGAGTAGATACACAAATAAATGACCTTTCCTCGTGTCGTCAATTAAAAGTTCAAGGCAAAATATATTTAATAAAACATATGTTGAATTTTCGCCACTGGTATATCCAACCATTACCACAACGTTGTAATCGGTTTGATAATGGCCAGTGGCCGAAAAATAACCCTAATGTTTTATAATATAATATTTGCCTTGAACTTTTATTGACGACACAGAAAGCATTTATTTGTGTATACGCATTACCCATGTTCCTCGCACGAGCACTCAATATGTTAAAGAACAGCCGATTTGCTTAAGCACCATGAAGTCCGTTTTTTGAAATCGCGCCCAGTCGCCCAATATCGCCGTTCAAAGTTCAGTTTTCTTCCAGCCAATGAGGTCGAGGAGTCCGCCACCACTACTTACCAAAATGATAGGCATGAAGGAAAGTTAATGTAAGGAAGGAAAGTTAATGTAAAGAAAGTTTTTTTTTTACTTTAATGAAGGGATTTTGATTTCTCACTTCTCAGCATTGATAAAGTTTTTCCCGACCAAGGTTTTTCTTATGATTGGTCCTCTGATTCCGGAGATACCAAATGGAAAAGAGTCTGTTCACCGTTTCCATGCAACGACTCAAATGCGCAGATGCGGTAGGTCAGTAACAGAACCACAAGTAAAGCGCATCGGCGTCTCATCCAATTGCAATAGCGTCAGCTGACGGTTGGTCAGTTCAAGTTGATATCCCCATGGATAACTTGAGCAAACGCTTCCATGTACGTAGTGGTGTGTATAAATCGTAAACAGTTTTTAGATTCTTAAAAGAATAAAATTAATGATTTTTTGTTATTTGCGCTTTCGATAGAGTTAAATGCAATTAAAATCATAAGCTTAGTCTTGTTTAAGCCTGTTTTTGCGATATCATCCGGAAGAGGCAGTGTCCCTTTAACGTGATCATTCTGTGAAAACTAATGCAAGCAATGTCATTTGCAGGAGCAGCTGAAGCCGGACAGAAGAGACCGCCACCATGACGGAGGAAAATGTCAAAGTTGCGATCAGGATCCGACCATTCATATCCTTTTCATGCAGTCTCGGCAGCGACTGAGGGAAGCATTAACTTATCGGTGTGGACTGTGGTGGCAACGTTTGATGTGACGACATTTACACCATGATTACATCGAAGTAGTACACAGTTTTTTAACTCCAACCAATTAACCAGTACAAAGCGCAATGTTCATTAGGTATCCCAGTCGCCGTTATCCTACACAACTTGTGACTACTGTTTCGTCAACTTTGCCAAGGCCTCGTCCAATATAGATGGGTGACATCCGAGTAATCAGCATCATGTTAATAGCTTCGACGTCCCGAGTAATGACTGCCTAACCGCCGCACCGGCCGCCGGAACCGGACCTGTGGGTGTGCCTAGACAACAATACAGCGCGGCACGGTTCCATCAGTTCGCCTCCACTGTCGAGTGGGTGTTTGACTGAATGCGCGATTGTGACGTCACGATGACCACTGTAGCCTTCGTTACTGATGACGTCACCGTGGTCAGGGTGGTCACATTGATCGCGCTGGTCGTGTCCGCGCCGGCTGCGCCTCGCGTGACCAGAGTACACAACCACAGCCAAATTCCCAGGTGCCGGCCCGGCCTGCACCGCAGAAGGTCATGGGCAGGGGACACAGGGGCGTTCAAAGGGAGACAAGGTCATTAACAGGAGGATAGTGACACAAAATAGGTCACGAGCAGGGGAATGTCTGCGAACTTCAATACTGAGTCAGGAGCGGGGAAGTGGGGCCATGTGTAAGGAAATATGACGATGGAAAAGTGATCGCAAGGAGAGAAGCATGGCAAAGGTGGAAAACATGGTTACAAAAATGTTTGTATGTTTGACCGAAATAATGGGCTTGAGCAGAAAATCATAGTGGAGCCATGTCCGATGTAAACGTCCCAACGTCCATGCATGAAACACAGTGTCAGTAGCCCAAACCGTTAAACGCAATTTTGCGAAGACATATTCATTAAGTTAACGCTAGCAATGTTTGGTGTGCTTCTTAACTCGATGATCACATCACTTGCATCGAGGATAGGCATATTATTTAGTCTCCTATCACAAAATTGTTTCTATTCCTGTACTTATGCATACCTTCAAATATGTCTATAGTAGGCATTTCCAGTAGCTGTGCCGACGATTTTGCAATATTATTACTAGCTATGTCAATGACAGAACTCTTGATAGCCATTTTCAGCATTTTTGGTTTCTTCATGATATAATGGTAAAGATTTATGTTCGATTCAAGACATGTACCATATACCATAAATGCACCTTTTGCACCATCTTGCTTCGCTATGCTCCTTGACTGCGTCGCACAACAGTCGAGAGAAGGGCAGGAACGCCCAGCTGATTCTGGACACCAACAGCAGCACGACGTTCATCCGCGACCCTGCGCCCGGCGGCGAGACCAAGTCCTTCACGTTCGATCACTCCTACTGGAGCTTCGACGGCTGCAAGGACAACAACGGCTACTTCGAGCCGGACAAGAGCCACAAGAATGGCGGCAAATTCGCCGACCAGGTCAGCCAGGCAGTTATTGCGTAGCTCTGCTCCGCCTGCACACATGGGACAGCGGAAAACTAAAGATTTTCCGCGTGTTCCGAGAAATATGGCATGGTTACACACTACACAGCATAGACGCAATTTCTGAAAACTCGGTGATATACTATATCTACATGGAAATATTCGCTTTGTTCAATCATATGTGATAGGGAACATTTTATAGTTTTAAAATTACGGCATTGCTAAAAACATTCTTTTCACATGTCGGTACTATACCATAACAGACTTGACAGCTGACCACCGCTTTCGGACAGAACATGGTCTTCAATGACCTTGGCCAGGGTATTTTGAAGAATGCCTGGGGCGGCTACAATGCCACGCTGTTCGCCTATGGTCAGACTGGCTCTGGAAAGTCCTACTCTGTCATCGGATACGGCCCAAATAAAGGTAAACTGACTGACTATTGGAGAGAAATGTAATTCCAAGATTCACATAGGTTGTGACAATTAATTTATTTTAAAATTGCATTTATTCACCTTTTAGATTACTGCAAGATCAGTCTTGTCGGATTCTAAAGATGTCGCTTTGAAGTTAGACTTGTGCATGCGGTTTAAACTTGCAGTGGCCAAAGGAAAGACATATAAGGCGATGATTTGTTGTTTCCTGTTTACCACAAGGGTCATAACATCTTTAGTTGGAGAGTTTATCCTCATCCACAATCATCATCAAAATGTTTCAGAAACTTCCAATTTCATCTTCACGTTGATGTCATCCCGACTTCATCTCCTGATCCTGAAGACCTTCCTCTTTTCATGTTCCGCATATTAAAGGGAAATAATCACCTTTTTCCACAAAAATGGAGTAACACTTGAAATCGACAGATGAGACCAAAATAGAATGTAAATTCATCACGTTTTGCATAAAAATATTTCTACTAAGAGCTATTTCAAGTTAAAGTTGATAAGCGTTCCACAGCTTTCGATTGCCGGGTACTTGCCGGCTGCTTGCAAGGTAACTTGTGGATCTCATCAAGACTGCGGGACCTTTTTCCGCCGTATTGTTTTTCTTACGGCAATGGGAGTGGAAATATATAGTTTGAAATCTGCTTTGTTTCGATAATATTACCGGCGATCTCTATACATTTGATAGCCTGTGAATAACAAGGAAACCAATTTAGTCAGTTTAACCTGGGTCCCTAACTGGCGGCCAAGCGGTTACTGTTTTGAAAAAATGTTCCATAACATTTTCAGCAATTAAAGTTTCTATTTTAACTTGTTCTGGCTGTGAGCAAGACTGGTTTAATATCATCATCGCCAGAAGTCCTTTTTTTCCACAAAATAGCTCGATCAACAATTCAGCGTTGGCAATTCAATTTGAAAAAATTTAACTTGGGAATAACATAATTTATTTTAGGTTGTGGCGATTTGTTTGCAGGGAACATTGTCCAGCGTCGAAGCAAGTTCGAAACAACCGGCGCCAAATGGGCTGCGCGTTCACATATGATTGTCAACAACTGCCATCGATTTCGAAAAGAAGTATATGTGTACCTTCTTATTTTAGTTTGTAAAAACTTACAGCATTGAATGAGGGATTAATTTATTTAATTCTTAAATTTAAATTAAATCTCTGCTATACCATCACGGAGGCCAAAAAGATTGATGCCAACAAAAATTAAAGGTGATTATTTCCCTTTAAGCATTATAACGTGACGAACTCCCTCCTCAGGAATCGTCCCCAAGTTTTGCGAGGAGATCTTCAAGGGCATTAAAGAAAAGGCAAAGCAGCCGATTGTGTTCGAGGTTAAGTTCAGTATGCTGGAGATCTACAGTGAGGTCGTGCACGACCTCCTGAACCCGGGCAAGAGCAAGAAGTCTGGTCTCAAGGTCCGCCAGCACCCCAAGAAAGGCTTCTACGGTGAGCCCGGGAATGGGTGCTATCCGATCATGTCGAAACTATCTACTGTCCGGTGTTGCAATTATGTGTTTCATTTAGGCATCAAGAATGCTTTTTATCAATAACATGGTTTGGTGGTGCTGCATGTGCTCTGTTTTCCTTCTTTGGACACAAATTTTTGCCTGAAAAACGTAGTTCAACAATAACAGCCAGCCATAAGCTCGACTCAATATAACGTTCAAAGTCGTAACATAACGCATGTTGAGAGCGATGGCTCGTTTATTAAGTTGTACAGATGACATCCCGTCGTTTAAGTGACAAAAGCATACTTCCATGACGCATAGTGACATGCCACGACCATGTTCCATATCTCTACCCCAGATTCCTTTACTTAATCCCTACTTCACCGTGCGCCATGTTCTATTGACAGCCGAGGGCCTGAAGCAGGTGATGGTGACCTCCTACAAGGACATCGAGACGCAGATGGACCAGGGCACGATGAACCGCACCGTGGCCGCGACCAACATGAACGCCACCTCGTCCCGTGCTCACACCATCGTCGGTATCAGCTTCACACAGAAACAGAAGAACAGCGCCGGGCAGGAGACGGCCAAGACGTCCATCGTCAACCTGGTGGACCTGGCTGGCAGGTCAGTGGGCAGGAGTAATGTCAGACTCAGCAAGCGTGCAGGTTAAGGTAAGTAGGCTGGAGGGGCTGCGGTTCTGGTTTCGGTACCGGTACTTGTTCCTGGCTTTAAAGCACATCAGGCAGTGAAAAATTATTACAAATTGTACTCATGACATATATTTTTTGACATTAGGTAAATCAAATAAATTGAAAATAACGTCATGTTACAGGACTCACATGAGCTTGTCTCAAGTAACTCACCAGAGGACGTTATCACTGTTGTGTTAGGGGTTCCATGTGCCGTCTGAGTACCCTGAATTCCTGCTGCCATCAGCGAGAGAGCGGACAGCACCGGCGCTACTGGAGACAGGCTTAAGGAGGGCGCAGCCATCAACAAGTCGCTCTCGACGCTGGGAAACGTCATCTTCGCACTCGCCAAGCAATCTGGTGGAGACAAGGTTAGCATAATTACAGTTCGACGCTATTGTCCGGTAGTCTGTAGGAGCATCTGAAAGAGCAGGGACATATGTATATGCCAGTTTGCCAGATATAAGGCGAGTTTTTCCACAGGAAGTATGGAATTAAAAGGAGGGCTAAACTCGTTATTTACTCAATTTAATATTTTGCCATCCAAGGCGTCAGAGTACCACACAAAGACTCGGTGCTGACCCAACTGGGTCAGTGAAGTGCTGACTCGGTGTCACTTGACCTGACTGAACGATGACCTGTCACATGACCCGGCAGGACGTCAGGGTACCGTTCCGTGACTCGACGCTGACTCGGCTGCTGCAAAACGCACTCATGGGTAACTCCAAGACGGTGATGGTGGCGGCCCTCTCGCCAGCCGACCTGAACTACGACGAGACCATGTCCACGCTGCGCTTCGGTAAGATACGCCTGATTGGCCCAATCAAAGGTCAAGGTTGATGTCCTGTTTCATTGAGTTGAATATTAAGGTACACTATTTTAGTAACTACTCAAGATCCCAGCGTAAATGAAACCCAATGTTTATTGTACTATTGGTTCCAAAATAAGCGTCCCACTGGGTTGGCCGGCACAGCAGGATATACCACCTTGGGAAAAGTATGTGGATTGATGTAATTGTAGATGAATGCCCAGATGAGTGGCTCTCATCTCCATCATTTCTAATAATTTTCCCAAGGCGTTATACTCCCTTAAACTGTTGTGCCGGCCAACCCAGCGGGACGCTTATTTTGGAACCAATAGTACGTACCATACGAAATGTTGTGTAAGGATATAAACCGTCCACACATTAGGCTGGAATGGCAATCTGACATAGTAATGAAATGGGTCTTTCCTTCCTGTGCTAGAGACCGGGGTTCAAGGACGCAGGAACCGGGGGCAGCGGGGGCAGCGGCCCCCAACTTTTTTCGAGCGGGGGCGTCGCCCCCCAACTTTTCTGAGAATCTATTTCTTCTGCTTACAGTTTTTGATTAATAAAATTGTTGAAAAGTAATCACATCAATGTGGAAGATAAAAAGTACTTGTTCATTATTAAAGTTTTGAAATTTATAGGTAAGGATCTAGTTATGATTGCTTTCTATTCTAATTTGAGGCCGTTTAGCCATTTTAAGGATAGTTAAATTGAATTGGTGACAAATACGAAAATTGGGTTAGGATATTACCAGCACCGTAGACCAGGGTCTATCATGGGATGGGTGCACCCATGGGTGAGACTCAATTCTTCCAAATGTCTGGGTTGGGTATGCATTTTTTGACTTTTCATGGGTACTGGGCGTGCATGGGTATGGCAATTTTGGAATACTGTCGCTAAGAGTTATTTTTACTTGACAACCAGGTGTTTAACCAGGTATATATATATATATATATATATATATATATTAAAATATGATATAGGACGCTTAAACAATAAACTTTGGCAATTATATGACAAAAATAAATCGTGGCAAGCAATAGGGCAGTACGATTTTTTAAACCATGTCTGATCCTAGGTCTGATCCAATATGACAATGTTGACCGCAAAGTGTTCGATAAGTTTAAATCAGCAGCAACACACAGGTGCCAAATATTATTTTCCGCTAATATTATCAAAGTCATTTTAAAGGCTAGGGTAATTGTTGCGAATTTTGTGAAAATAATTATCTGCCTTATCTGAATGGGCCCCAATGGGCACGGGTTTCAATATTATGAATTTGAATGGGTCTGGTCTGGGTCTGGGCTTGGTGATCATGGGTTTCGGCTGGGTTGGGCTTGGGATTTGGGCACCCATGATAGTCTCTGCCGTAGACGTCAACACATTAGTTCCAAACGATCCAAACCCATATCGAAACTTTAATGACGTCAGCATTTTAAGAAAGTTTATTACACTTCGTGATTACAGTTGCGATTGCAATGACGATGCTGATTTTTGCCTCCTATGCATATTTGTTTCACGATTTTGTTGAAATATCTTCGCACACAAATTGTGTCAATTTGAACATAAAAGCAGTTTGTATTTTTAGTTGTTAAAGCCTCAAAGTTTTACAAATCTGATAAAGCTATTTTAACAAAAAAAATCCTTTCCTTTCACGTTTTCTGCTGGCCACTGACTTGAATCCTCGATTTAACGGGTTTTCAATTGTGTATTGTTTTTTCCACGAGGATTATCACGCCCGTAAATATTCACGACATTTTACAAATGTGTTTCCATAATTCTGATAATAAGTCCTAAATCTGTAACCTACCTAAGCCATAACAAATTTAAGGGGAGCTCTTTGATATGGGTGCCCCCCTTAAAATTTAAAAGGTGCACGGTGCCCCGGTGTTCGCCCCGTCCGGCCGCCTCAATGATTCTGGAGATAACGCCAGATAGCAGCCAATTCCTTCTGGATCATGTATGCATCGGCATTCCTGAAGTCCAGGTGCAATTTGGTGTTAGGTGACCTTCTGCAGGGTCAGCCGAGGTCATCCGAGCCCACCAACAATGTTTTTTTCATTCAACCTCGACATAAAATCCAGTTAAATAAGTGAAACCGCCACCAATGTGGGTACAAGTCAACAAATCGGTATACACGGGAAGACGTGTGTGACGAGACACGTCTCTCAATTTTGCAACCATGTACGTATTTGGGTTTACCACTAAGACCTTGACTGAGTAAAATATTCCTAAGTTGAACCTACACCTGTGTCAATGCGTGAATACGACTTGAAGCGCCCTTTTGAGGCCGAACCACACGATGGCATCAAATTATGCCTTAATCTTTATTGGTAAAAAGAATACTAGTGAAAAACTGATTTTGGCAAAAATATCCTTTTGACGCCTTTGATGGTCCCTCAAGGAGCCTTAACTATTGACCTGAATAAAATTGGAGGACACGTTGGCGATGCAGTTTTGGCAAGAGTTTTCAAATCGCCTTTCCGTTTGTTCCTAGAGCTATCATGTATCGCAGAGATATTTGGGGGATTCGGAGCAAAGCCCGAAGTTGAAATCTTGACCCCTTTGGAATGACCCTCGTGGTGAACCGTCAATATTGAACATGTTAGAAATGAACCGGCAAATAGTTTCAAATAATTTTTGACGAGCTTTCTGAATGGTGTTCTTTCCCCGGCACGGTGAAGGTGGCCCAAGCAAAACCAGGGCCACGTAGAGCGCGGTTAAAAGGAAATAGTTCACCTTTCAACATGTGGCTTTTGAACTGAGAATAGCAGTTTTGTACGCCCGTGTTGAAAAAACCCTCACTGCAAGTTTTCTGGGCTGAAAAGGGGCTCTCCCAGCCGAATAATTTGACTTTTTTTGTCGAAGAATGTGGGCCTCACGCACCTGACGCAGAGACTGTTGTTGACAGTCTTCCCGCAACCTGGGAAGAAGGCTAATACAGTAATCTACGCGACTATCACATTCAAATATGATTGGCTGAGCCACAGTTTGACGTTGCGGAGAGTACGCGATCATAGTGTTTTATAAAATTAATAATGTCGTCCTTTCTGGTCCTGAATCGGGCGCGATTAATGGCTATTTTTGACATGAAAAGAAGTTTTGTCATTTTCAAAATTAGTCAAATCGTGTTTGAAAAAAGTTGAACTATTTCCTTTTAAAACGCAATAATGCAGTTCCAAAAAATTCGGATACTTAGATTTCGTGTATCCGACCCTTGTAGTATAAAATTATTATACTCCATTGTATAACGTATCAAGGCTAAGACTCAGATGATTGATGATCTAAATCAGATCAGTCATCCGAGGTCCACGTGAGGTCCAAACTGCTGATAACGGTCATCTAGGCGTTTGTACTACATGTTTATTGTCTATTTTTGCGTTAGAGCGTGAAAAGTTTAAGGCCGATATCTAAGTTTCAAAAAATAAACTCAAAGTATAAGGCAAAAACCGCAAACTGCATTTTAATATCCCACGGTAGGTAATGCGTCAAAGTGGTCGATTTCGTCTTAGGAAGGGTCAATAATGTATCCAGTTTTAATGGTAATCAAACTTCAAAAATTTTGCACACGTCAAATCTTGTAAAGTTTCGTCATATTTCGTTATCTGACATGTTTCTATGATATATTAATATGTTTTAGCATCCGACAATTTCGAAAAATATGGGAAAAATAGAAATTTCTAATTGTTCATCATAGATTTTAAAAATCCGGTATGGCAGTATGATAACAGAGTCTGTTGTCAGTCAAATTAAGGTATCAAAATACCTGTAGTTGACGAGTTAGTGGCGTAAATAGGTAATATCTGCAACCAAAAGTGAATAGTATGTAGTTCAAATCGGGCAGAATTCTGAAGTGAGGCAGGATTTCCGGCTGAGTTGGCAGGCTAAAATCCTGCCCCCCCCCCCCAACTTGAACATACTTCCTGCGTCCCTGCCGGGGTTCGATTATACCCGGCGGGTCCCTACGCAAGGTGTGGCCTGGCCCTATAACAGCCTTCAGAACAGGGCGGGGAACAGGCTGAGAGTTTCATCTAGCGACTTGCTTCCCCAAAAATGCGTTGCTTAGGCCCACCCCACACAGGTGCATTTTTCATGCGTTGCGTTGCGTTCTGTCACATCTCGACGCGTTTCAATGGGTCTCAATGCGTCTCAATGCGTCTCAATGTGTCTCAATGTGTTACGATGCGTCAATGATTGACGCATTGAGACGCATTGAGACCCATTGAGACGCATCGAGACGTGACGAAACACAACGCAACGCATGAAAAACGCACTCGTGTGGGGCGGGCCTTAATCCACAACCAACCAGCCAATATAAGGCTGCTTACTCAACTGCAGATAGAAGATTAAAATGTGGAATATCAAAATTCAAACCAAAACACGACATCAGGGTTACAGTGGCACACTCTGTCCGCTGCGCTGCAGGGATTAGCCTACCTCTCCAAAACAGAACCATTTAATTTATGAACGACCTGCACACTTTTGACGAAACGCAGAGCCAGTGTTTCTTGTATGCAATACAAGCGTATAGTGGACTTGTGGACGGGCGAAGCGGCTGTGAGAAACAGCGATCCACAACTCAAAACATTAAAGGAGTCTTATGGTAAATTGATGACATGTGAATTCCTGAACGCATCGATTGCTGAGCGGTGCCATGTATGTCGTCGTGAAGCGGCCCCGATGTTTGCCAACGTGGTGCGACATACGTGGCATACAGACAGGTCACTACAGACACGTCAGAGCTTGGGACACGCAACCTTCCTTAAAATTGCATTTGTCGACTGGTTCACAGGGAAATGGCCTTGAAACGCATTGGCCTCACGCTCTAACCCCTTAATGCGCACTGCAGTCTTATCTACGCAGCATGTGCTGTATCATCCTGAACATTATTCAGTTGATAGTACATACATGCTTTAATCCGACATAACTCACAATAGGGCGTTGGCAACAACACATCACGTGGGCGTAGGAACAGGGAGCTGAGGGGCATGTCTCCACTTTTTGGTCCAAATTTTGCTGAAATATCTCATTTTAATAAAATTAAAATGCGAGACAGCAAATGGTAAACCGTGTCGAGAAGAGCTCAAACCTGCAAACTATATATCTTGTCTGGATATTTCGGGTTTCACTCAAAACAAGATCAAAAGTCCACTGAACCCCACTTTCATAACATTTCTTTGTTATACACAATTCATGAACTTAATGAAACAAACGAGGTCACAATTTGCACGAACAATAGCAGCGTTTGCATACCTTCCCTACGTACGTTAGCTAAAAGTCCGACTATGTATGTAGGTCTCATCACACCATGTACTGACCGAGCGCGTCAGACTACAACTAACTCGCACTGTCTACAGCCGACCGCGCCAAACAGATCAAGACCAAGGCAACCGTGAACGAAGACCCAACTGAGAAGCTGCTCAGAGAGCTGAAGGAGGAGAACGAGCGACTCAAGTCCAGCATGAAGGGCGGCAGAATCGACATGGGCAACACGGCTGGCATGTCTCAGGCCGGTAAGTCACTGCTCTTATCACGGGCAGGTCATCGGACATGTCACAGACATGTATCAGGCCGGTAGGTCACCGGTCTTATCACGGGCAGGTCATCGGGCAGTAACAGGCATGTCTCAGGCCGGTAGGTCACCGGTCTTATCACGGACAGGTCATCGGGCAGTCACAGGCATGTCTCAGGCCGGTAGGTCACCGGTCTTATCACGGGCAGGTCATCGGACAGTCACAGGCATGTATCAGGCCGGTAGGTCACCGGTCTTATCACGGGCAGGTCATCGGGCAGTCACAGGCATGTCTCAGGCCGGTAGGTCACCGGTCTTGTCGTCACGGGTAGGTCACCGGACATGCCACAGGCATGACATTTCGCGGTCCGTTGGAACGATTTTCATCTGAGCGTATCCGAGGTACGAGATTGGACCAGCTGCCGTACCGTTCTAGTACTAGTATCAAGGCGTGGTGTTTTGCAAATGCAAATATCGATACATTGCAATGGGCCATCAATTTACGAGAGAAAAAAATCCCATGGACGGAATACACGTGTCGATTATGTCGATGTAGATACTGTTCAGCATCTAGATCATAAATCTGGTCATAAAGACAGTGAATAGTCTAGTACCGATAGAAAGCCGGTTAGGCAACATACGAATACTATTCCGGCGTTCGTGATACAACGAGCGAGACCTGAAATATTTCGTGATATAACGAGCAAGGCCTGAAATATCTCTTAACAGTTTTGCTGGCTTGTTCGTTGTTTAGAGAATGTCCCGTCCGATATTACTTTTGTCAGTGTCGGTGCCGGTGCCGGTGCCGGTGCTTCTAACAATGACGGTGTAACAGAGTTCCTGCTCCAGTGTTGCGGCTGCCACTAACAACACAACGGAACCTCTGACCCTGATCTGCCGCAGTCTCTGACATTTTAAAACAAAACTTTAACGCATTACTGCCCGTGCCGCAGACAAGGAGGCGCTGCGCAAGGAAATGGAGGAAGAGATTCGTGCAGAGATGGATGAAAACGATCGCGAGCTGGACGACATGAAAAAGTCATACGAGGAGAAGCTGAAGGCCGCGGAGAAGGCGGCGGCTGCGGCGAAGGCGGCGGCTGCGGCGGTAAGTGCCAGGACTGCGCTGCGAAGCACGGAGCAGGGCTGCCGCTACCATGAGGCCGCTGAACTGGGCACCTTACCTTTACTCAGATTCAGGGGCCCGAATTGGACCGCTACGTGCTAGAGCCGAAATATACCTACTTTAATGATACATCACTGTAATTTTGGTAATATATGTCCAAACATGAGTTCGCTCGTCCCTCCGTGGTATATGGGGGGAAATATGAGCGGCCAGACCCGGCCCGACCGTGGCGAAGCTTTTGAGAAGCTCATATATCTGCGACTGCATGTTCGATTGACAAGCGGTATTCTTTGCTGAGCAGCCCCATCCAACTTACTCTGTTTGAGACCAGTGCCGACTCACGTGGGTAACTACCACTGCCCGTGGCGCGTGCCGCGTGAGGGGTGTTGCAAAGGGTTTCCTCACAAAAAATCCGTACGGCTGGGGAGATTGTGTGCGAATTGAGTGTGTGGTTGCTGACCTTTCAGCCGCCACTTTCCCACAAGTCAGGGGTGGGGTGCCTCTATACGTGCGCACGTGCACACCCCTATTTGATATATCATGAACGACTGAGCCGATTGTGTTATAATTGCGTGTGGGGTTAGGAGCCTCTCAGCCGCCGCAGCCTTTTTGGAATCTCAGAAACTACATGCCCGATCGAGATGAAATTCACTGTTCATTTCCTTCGCCCTTGCTCGTTCATCGCCAACTACGGCGCCTTACTGGCTTAAATATTTCAGTTCACTGTATTTCCCTATCAGTCTTGTGCTTGATTCCAGTGGAATTGATTCCGTTTATACTAGAATCGGAATCAGATTGGATTTCGTTGGCATCTGGGTGGAATTGGAATCAGGTGGAATCAATCATTTTAAGAAAATAGTGGAATCGGGATCGGAATCAATGGCTATTTTAAGCGATTCCATTTATTTTCTTTAAAGTCACTCTGACCATAAATTCAACTTTCTGATTCAAATAAGTGCCTTTCAGCATGAATAGCTAAAGCAAAGGAAGAAGATGATTTATTACTGATTGAGGGTCAATAAACATGCTCAGTAATTATACTTCTTGAAGTTGAGACCTACAAATATCTTCGCTTATGACAATTGTTATGTGCATTGTACCGCGCTTTACAAAATATTATACTGTTCAGAACAATGATTCCCCTGTGTATCATATTTCAAATAGGAGCTTGAAATATGCCCATTAGTCTGTTGCAAAATGGACGAAATTACTCACTCAAAGTTCTGCCGCTGGGATTTTTGATCCATTACTCTTCCTCAGTTCAAAACAGTTTTTGTTTGAGAAAACGAGGTTAAAAATACAAGCCCTTATTTTTGGGCAATGGAAACTGAGTGACCTACCCTCTGTTGTGTTCTGCCATTCTGGTAGCCCCCCAAAAACGCGCCGAGTTGCGAGGCTTACCATTTTTTTATTTTTGTAATAGATATGACGTTGACACTTGGTAGCTGGTACACATACAATACAATTGATTCTGCATTGACAAACAAAGTTGCATATCAATCAGATATTTAGTTTCGATGTTATGACACTAGCCGTTTTCACGAGGGATTATTTTGCGCGATTTTTTTTTTAACATTTTAAAATGTTTTAAATGCTTTAGTAGTAGCCGTTTTCACGATGGACTAATTTTCGAAAAAATGCTTTAACCCTCGGGGACCGTAGGGAGAGGGTTCAAACATTTCTCGCAAATTAGTCCATCGTGAAAACGGCTATTACTAAAACATTTTAAAACATCTTAAAAAGCTTTAAAACGTTTCGCGCAAAATAACCCATCGTGAAAACGACTATTATCTAAACCCTTTAACCCTCACCCGGGTAGAGCAAATTCATTGCGTGTAGGGTAGGGGAAGGGGTACGACCACCCTTGGCGTTTCGCCCCTTATTGAGCTAGAGCTNAGCTACATCATTTCGTGAGATATTTTAGATATTCCTCAGGGGGGGGGGGGCTAAAAAGCCTCCCCAGTGACTCGCGGGTTAAACATGTAACCCGCTTGGAAGATAATATTTTATGAAGGAAGTGGGCCTCAGGGCCAGCAATTACCGTCAAGAAAAGCCTCTGCCAGCCTATAAGCATAATTCAATTGATTGACCCATTTTCCAAATTTTGTCATGACGCGAAGTGGCGCGAAATTTCCATTTTTTACTGTGGAAGCTTGATTTTGACTGCTGCAAATACAATTTGTACGACAAATTGTTAACATTTCCCGCAAAAAAGTGAGGGGGTCGACCCCGGCCTCCTTTTCTGAGAGTGGGGTCCAGACACCCCCTTCGACCCCCCGTCGGCGACGCCCCTGTAGTTTACCGTAATGGTTATGTCCACCAGACGTCACGATGGTAGACGCTGATGCCCACTGCTGGGGTGACTCAACTAACAACGCCAGCAATTGTCAAGTCACTGATCCCTGACCCATCATCAGCGCTGGGACGCCCCCTTCCTGCCCCCCTGACCGTCCGGTGCCGTCTCAGCGCTCCGTTACTGGACGCCGAGTGGCGTCTTCCTCCGGAGGCCGCCGGAACCGACCACCGCCACGCCTGCTGCGCCACGCCTGCGCCGAGGCCAGCCGAGCGCGGCCGGCTCGAGGCGGCGCGGCGGCGACCTTCCGAGGCGGCCAGGTTCCGGCGGTACGTGACGCCCTGGTGACCGCTGCAGCCGCCACCCCTGCCCTGGTAACCAGCCAGTTCCGGTCCGTTTCCGGCGGGTTCCGGCGGCTAGTGGGGGCTCGTGCCGCTCCGAGGAATACACGACGCGTCTCGGCACGCGCAGCCACAGCTCATGCCTGCCCCGTGACCCTGAGGGCGCCGCCCCCGCCCCCGCCCCCGCCCCCGCCCCCGCCCCCGCCCCCGCCGCCGGAACAGCGAGGGACAGGCCAGACGGACACTCATTGTTTGATGGGTCCGGTAATATTCCGGTGAGCTGCTGAGATTTTGTCGCCTCGAGAAACGCGGACGCAGCTAAACTCAGTCGTCATTCAAGGGCGTGATCGATATCAAATGTGTTGACGGTTCACAGAGCTCTGTTAATCTGGTGTTTCAGGAGGCAGTCGGTGATGCTTATTGGCAAGGGATGCAAAAGGGCTTAGCATGATTAATTACAGAGCTTGTAATCTGCGGGTTAATGTCTGCAGGACATCTAGAAACAAGGCATGCCACCTGCACAATTTGAAAAGGGGTTAAAGGGATATAATGATCTTTTTTAACGTCAATTTATTAGACTACCGTTTTGATATAAAAATTATATCCAAATTTAGCAATGGCAAATGTTCATTCCCTAATTCAATGTTGGAAGTTTGAAAAAAGCAAGTAGACATACTCCTTTTGGAGTTCACAATCGTTGTTTTCCCACCACTATTGGTAGCGCGACATTTCTGGCGTTTTTGTATTAATCTGTTCAACGTTGAATATCTCCGTTGAATTACCTCTCAACAAATCGCATGTGACACTAAATAGGCCGCCGTCACTAACCGCCGACACTAAATGCGCCGCCGTCCGAGGCCAGGCTAAACTGCCGAATTCATTGCAATTTTTCCAATATTGCTGGTTGTTCATAGACGCTTGGTACATACTCGCAAAAGAGTGCACGAAACATATGCTATGCCCATAGATAACATGAACTACCATGTTCATGTTATCTATGGCTATGTTATCTATGTTATCTAATATCTATCTACAGGGTGTTTCATAAAGAATGGCAATTTTAAAACCGTTATTATATTTATATAAAGCGGCTTATTTACACATTTCAAATGACCCATACACCATCAAGAACACTGGGACATTTGCATTTATGTACTTGGTTTTGTCTCTATCTTAAGAAAACGGCTCCAAAACAGCCTCCCTGAAGTTCGATACACTTCTTGGGTCTCCGCAGAGGTGGTGCAACGGCTGGAACACTTCTTTCCACAGTCCCATGGAGTCAGCAAACTCCTTGTACTGTTAACTTCAGCTGGTAAGGGTTGTTGGTGGTGCCTCCTCAGCTCTGCCTAGTGGTCAAAGCCCAGAACCCGATCGCAAATGGCGTATTTAATTCGTAAGAGAAATTACGTGACAAATTAACAAATCCGTGACCCAGTGATTTTGGCAAATTAAATCACGAACAGGGTGTTGCATAAGGACTTACAATTTTAAAATCGCAAAGTTCCTTATGTATAAAAAATAGGTCAGCACGTGCAAACTTTCAAGTATTGTTGAAAATTGCTAAACATTTGGATATTTAACAAGTGTCATGTCAATTTTGTCGTCATAGCCTTGGTCATAGCCGTTTGAGGGTGAAATATGTCAGGTTCACCTCACTAGGCTCAATGGATAAATACGCCATTTGGTCTGTTTGGTCACGGATTTGTAAATTTTCACGCAATTTTCTCACGGATTAATACGCTATTTGGTCGATTTTGGTCTGTGGCCCTGGCAGAGCTGAGGAGAGCACCACCAACAACCCTAGTCGAGCTGAAGCTGAAGGCAACAGTGCAGGAGTTTGCTGACTCCATGGACTGCGGAGAAGTGTTCCAGGCCGTGCGCCCACCTCCGCGGAAGACACAAGAAGTGTATCGAACTTCAGGGAGCTGTCGTGGAGCCGTTTTATTAGATAGAGACAAATCAAGTACATAAATGCAAATGTCCCACTGTTTTGATGCGAAGGGATGTTCGAAATGTGTAAACAAATCGTTTTATATTAATATAATAACGATTTTAAAATTGTCATTCTTTATGAAACACCCTGTATGTTACCTATTGTTATCTATTTTATCTATCTGTAGTTCATGTTATCTATGGCTATGCCTTATAGGTAAATAACAATGCGTTTTTTACAGTGAATGACAGTGAATTCGTTTTCAAGTACCTACTTGTGGTACCGACCGTTATAAGCCTGGAACGCTTACAAACTTGATTTTTTAATGTATGAATGTTTATATGCCAAATGTGATCAAGTTACATTATATTTTGGTTTCATCTGTCGATTTTAAGCCGCACCCCGGTGGGCCTCGGAAACAACTTCGTCATGGTGGGGTGAGGGGCAAAATGACCCCAGTCTAATTCAAAGGCTAAAGGGGCTAGAAAGACACCTTAAAAAGAGTTCGAAAGCTCCGGCATGGACATTTGAAGTTACCTATGTATTTTCGGCTTATATTAATATATGGTCACCGGAGGCCATCATAGGTCAAATTTTCTAGTTTTAGGACTTCGCTTCGAACAACCCCAAATATCTCGGGAACTATGATAGCTAAGAACAAACAAGAAAAATCGATAGCTCTTGACAAACTCAATCAATGTAGGTGTTTTCAATTTGAGCTCAGGTAAGAAGTTTAGGCTCAAGAGGTCATCAATGGTCAAAAATGTCATTTTTGGTGAAACCTTTGCTTTCCTAAATAACTTTTTATCTACAAAAGAAAGAGCAATGATTTAAATACCATCACGTTTCACCGCTTGTCTCGTCCATTCGCTTTTAAACATATGAATGATGACGTGGTTAGGTCAATTAAAAATACCTCAGGTCAAGGTCATTTGGTGACCCAGGTAGGTCATGCTGCATATGTGGTGACGTGGTCCGACGAAACAAAAAATCAGTGGCGTCATCCACACGTCTCCATCTTTATTCAATCAATAGTTCTTATTAAAACATTTCTAATGACCTCCGATGACCTCAGATGACCTTGCAAAGATCACTGAGCGGCAATTGCACCTGGATAATAAAGAATGAGCAAAAAACATGTTTGTGAAATAATTGGCCTGATCCAATGCATATTATCTGAATAGAAAGCATTTGTATTTTTTCCCGTTCACCCATTCCTGTTCCCGTTCATCAAATGGAGAGGTCAGAAAATGACCTGACCCTAGTTCACCGATGCAATAATTCTGAGATACACCAATTGTAGGCACTGATTATGACCTTATAAAATCCAGCAAGTTTCAAATCTTTCGGACAAAGACCACGGCTTTGGCACGATCACAAACATTTCGAAAGGCAAGGTCACTTGACGTGACCTGATGACCTGATTGAGATGACATGGGGTCAAAACTTTGACAAAGAGTGGGTAATCGATACCCGAACATCTGCACAAAGTTTGGCGTCGCTGAGCGCCACTGTTTTCCTACTTTTCCGGAAAAACCTCAGTGGCGGGGGTCAACCAGGGCGTGGGCTAAGTAATAACTCCATTCTTGTGGAAAATAGGTCATTATTCCCCTTTCAGCACATACCAGCTGAATGGTAATTTGCCTCGTTTGTGTCTGTCAGCAGTTGTTCGCACCAGCACACTACAGGTGTCGAGCTATACGAGTATGACTACACCCATTATGACTACCATTACGTATATGAATACACCCATTTTCACCGACGCTCCTTTGACGATGGTCTATATTAAACGATTTAATAATACAAATCCACTTGTATTTGTTCCAAAAACAGTGAAATCTATTTCGGCGTTGAGCACGTCTCTGAAGCGGGCGCAGCAGCCGGCGGACTAGCACTGCACAGTGCTATGACAGCGGCCTCCGACAGTGGCCTCCGTGCTATGACAGTGGCCTCAGCTCGGAGGCTGCAGCAGCTCGGAGCTGAGGCGCTGCAGCCGGCGGACGCTGGACAGGTCGCACTGTCGCAGTCACCGAGGTCACCTGTCACCTGCACTGTCCGAACTCCGAGCTCCGGCCCGACACACCAGAGACACCTTCTGCTGTCCACTCTGTCGTCATATACACACACTGTACACCAGTCATAGCCGTCACTACCTCACTGCTGTTCACCCCGCCAAACACCCGACATCGCCACACCTGCCAACACCCACATCGTCACACCTGCCAACACCCCACCATTCGTCACACCTCCAACAACCCACCATTCGTCACACCTGCAACACCCACCATCCGTCCACACCTGCCAACACCCACCATAGTCACACCTGCCAACACCACCATAGTCACACCCGCCAACACCCACCATCGTACACCCGCAACACCCACCATCGTCACACCTGCCAACACCCCACCATCGTCACACCTGCCAAACACCCACCATGTACACCCGCCAACACCCACCATCATCACACCTGGCCCAACACCCACCATAGTCACACCGCCAACACCCACCATAGTCACACCCGCCAACACCCCACCATCGTCACACCCGCCAACACCCACCATCGTCACACCCGCCAACACCTCACCATCGTCACACCCGCCACACCCACCATAGTCACACCCGCCAACACCCACCATATCACCACCTGCCAACACCCACCATAGTCACACCCCCAATCACCCCACCATCGCCTACAACCCGCCAACACCCCACCATCTCACTACCGCCACACCCACTAGTCAATGTCTCCCCTAAACACTCTCTAACACTATCTAGTCATGCTCCCAGAAACACTCACTATATCATCACTCTGCCAACAACCCACCATTCTCACACCTGCCATACTATCTCTACCTGCCACACCTGCCAACACCCACCCATAGTACACTCTCATGATCTATCCCACCATCGTTCACACCTGCCAACACCCACCATCGTCTACACCCGCCAACACCACTCACCATTCTATCTGCTCCATATACATCCATGCCATCTCATCCTCCGTCTATCTCCACCGAATCTGTCCACGTCGCCGCAGCTCCCAGCAGCACCAACCACCTGTAGCCCTCCAGTCCCTGCACCTACTTTGTTAATGCTACTACACTTTATGATCGTTCACTCACGTTACTTTGTTTGGGATAGTCGTATAATATAATTGTGTCGGCTGTACTATTTGTTCTTATAATCAGTATAATGTGTCGGCTGTACTATTGTTCGTATAATAATTAATGTGTCGGCTATCTCTCCTCTATCTCTCTAATCTCGTCACGAATCCTGTCGGAATCTTACTATCTCTAGGCCTTATAGATCGAATCAGCGACTGCAGCTCTCTTATATCTCTGAGCGTAGCTGGCGGGTAATATATATAATATATGAGGACGACGGCCTTGAATCTCTCTCCGCGTATCTGGCGGGGCGCGTTAGGCTCCGGCGGTGGTCGGTGCCGTCGCGGCCGGCCCGTGTCTCCCAGAGCGGCACGGCCGGAAGTGAGCCGGACTGAGAGTGAAGCGCTGCACCGGATGTGTGAGCACTGGTGCCGCGCCGATCGGAAGGACGGCGGCCGACCCGCCCTCACCAGAGCCACTCAGTCGACACCGGCCGGTCCTGCCAGCCCGCACCGCGGCGGGCGGCGGAGGGACCGCGGCGGGCGGCTGGTGCTCTGTGGTCCGCCTGTAAAGAGGAGGCACACAGGAGGCTAGGCAGGCACGACGCTGATGCAATGCAGGCAATTCTGATGTTATTAAGAAGAGAGAATACCCACCATCAGCGAGTCTGCGATAAGTAGGAACACTTTCTCGCGGCCTGAAACTCGACTAACGTACGCTTTGACAGCCGTTTGTAGTCCATTTGGGATCTCGTAAACATTGACATTACCACAGGGACAAGACAGGCGCAGATATAGGGGGCGTTAGGGTGTGACCCCCCCCCCCCCCCCCCTGAGCCGCGGCCGCGCCCATGTCTGTCCGGGAGGGCGCAACTTTTTGTATGTGGCGCCCCCCCCCCTGACCAAAATCCTGGATCCACGCCTGTAAGACGCAGGGACACATACAAGTTTGATTGCCATGCCGTGTTGCTCAATAGTGAAGTGGAGAGTGCTGTCCGCTGCGATAATGGCCAATTGCCACGTCAAGGAGTGTCAGAAGCAATGGTCGCCTTGAATCAGCGGACCACTAACGTGTCATTCATCATATATCATACGCCACCAGCTGCTCTCTGCGTGTCTCCCAGCCTGACCTTAAACTCACACATGTCATCTGTGGACCGTTCACACTGCTCCCCGCGTGTCTCCCAGCCTGACCTTAAACGCCACACATTGTCATCTGTGGACCGTTCACACTTGCTTCCCGCGTGGTTCTCCCAGCCATGACCTTAAACTCACACATAGTCATCTGTGTACCGTTCACACTGCTCCCCCGCGTGTCTCCCAGCCTGACCTTAAACTCACACATGGGGCATTCCACGACATTTCGACCAGTCGAAAACACCCTCATCTCCTCACTTTTTGTTTCAAAAATTGGTGTACAGCGGTTACTTTGGCGTCCTTGGAATTCAGCTGTTGGAAAATAATTAGCTCGATCTGACCTTCAGGTTAATCGAGTTATAGCTCGGACATTTTGCAGAGGTCACATTGCAGAGGTGTTTTCGGAGGCCGAAAGACTGCATTTGACTTAAACCAAATGTTAAAAATACTTGTATGGCTGAGTCACATTTGAACGAAGTGATTTTTGAATTTTTTTCGTGGAAACCTTGAATGACCTTGACCACGTGACCTTGGACCTTTTTTCGATGACCTCATGCGACCTTCAGTACACCTCTGATTTCAATTTTTTACTCTCAATAATACTTGTCAATTGTCTTTGTCTAACAATGCAATAAATAAAAAAATGTGCGTTTTTCTCTAATTGCCATTATTTTCCATCTATATACGTGCGTGTTTCGAATATCCCCAAGGGAGGGGTAACTGGCAAATATTCTGCCAAGCTATGAAACCCGATTTGGACGGGGTCTTTCACCATTTGATTCTGGAGTGGTCTAAGGCCGGTGCCGTACACAATTGATACACTTGGTCTAATTCTGAGTCCAGCAAATTGGACCCAAAACCACCCAAACCACCAACAATCGCTGCAACGAACATCATGCTCCGAACCAATTGGACCGATTTGGGCGGAATTTTCTCCATTCGATCCGACATGGTTCAAAGCACTGTGGTTCATAGTTTCATCTACTTTGGTTCATTATTAGTTGACCAAATTAGACCAAAAAGAAACAATCGTTGCAGACGGCGTCATGCTCAGAACCTATGGGACCGACTTGAACAGGTATTCTTTAATCAATCTGGTGTGGTCCAAAACAGTGTCTTCAAGAAGTTCTATCAACTTTGATTGAATCTAATTGGACCAAAATCAGCCAAAACCACCAAAAATCATTGTAGATGACGTCATGTTCCGAACATATGTTTCCAATTTGGACACGATCTTCACCATTTGATGAAAAAGGGGTCTCTAAGGGCCTAGTCGACTTTGGTCTTATATAAGTGGACCAAATTGGACCAAAACCACCCAAACCACCAAAAATCGTTGCAGAGACGGTGCCGTATACAATTTTATACACTTTGGTCTAATCTGAGTCCAGCAAATTGGACCAAACCCACCCAAAACCACCAACAATCGCTTGCAGGACGACATCATGCTCCGAACCTATTGGACCGATTGGCGTAATCTTCACCATTCGATCCAGCGTGGTTGAAGAACGTTTGCGGTGGGACATTTTAATCTAATGGTGATTCAATCTAAGGGTGGAACCCAAATTAGACCCAAAATTAAAAATCATTAGCAGATACGTTCATGCTCTAGAAACCTAATGCACTGATTAGTTCGGAATCTTCACCATTCGATCCGGCGCGGGTTCAAAACGTTGTGGTTGACAGTTTTATCTAATTTGATTCAATCTAAAGTGGACCAAATTAGGACAAAAACGCTAAAAATCGTTGCAGATGACGGGTCATTGCTCCGAAACTATGGGACTGATTTCTGGGACACGATCTTCACCATTTCATCTGGCTGGCTTCCAATGCAGGGGCCGTATTTAATTTATCAATTTTGCGTCGGATTAATTGGACCAAATCGCGACCAAAACACCATTGTGTTGTTTCGGTCCAATTTTGGGTTCCACTTTGATGAACCAAGACTCGTGTTAAACTCAACACGGCACTGTTTTGATCAAGCCGGATCGAATGGTGAAGATCTTGTCCAAATCAGTTTGATTATGTTCTGAGAATGCGTCGGTCTTGCAACGTTTTCCGACTTTTTGGTCTAATTTTGTCCACTAGATTAAACCAAAGTGATAAAACTCTTATCCACAACGTTTTGAACCACGCTGGATCGAATGGTTAATGATACTGTCCAAATCGCCCATAAGGTTTGGAGCATGATGTTCGTTGCCCCAGCGATGTTTGGGTAGTATAGGTTGGGTGCGTTTTGGGTCCAATTTTGGTCCACTCAGATTAGACCAAAGGTGTTAAAATTATTATACGCACCGTTTTAAGACCACGCCAGATCAAATGGTGGAAGACCCCGTCCAAATCGGTCTCATAGCTTGCAGATATTTGCCCGTTACCCCTCCCCCTTGGGGGTAATTCGAAAACACGCACGTACATAGATGGAAAATATGGAAATTAGAGGAAAAATTGTATTCAATGCATTGCTAGACAAGACATTGACAAGTATTTTAAGAGGTAAAAAATTGAAATCAGAGGTGTACCCGAGGTCACACAGGTCATCGAAAAAAATTGTTTTCAAGGGTCACTGGTCAGTCAGTTTCAGGTCACGCAAAAAAAAAATCAGAAATACTTTGGTTCATTTGTGAACTCAGCCATACAAAGTTTTTTAGCATTTTGGTTTAAGTCAAATGCAGTCTTCGGCTTCCGAAACACCTTCTGCAACGTGACCCTGCAAAATGCCGAGGCTATAACTCTCAATAACCTGAGGTCAGATCGAGCTTATATTTTGCACAGCTAATTCAGGACCCAAGATGACCCTATACACCAATTTTGTAGCAAAAAAAGAAAGAGATTGAGCGGTGTTAATTTGGGATAAAAAATGGTCGAAATGTCGTGGAATGCCCCACATGTCATTGTGGACCGTTCACACTGCTCCCCGCGTGTCTCCCAGCCTGACCTTAAACTCACACATGTCATCTGTGGACCGTTCACAATGCTCCTTGCTGCGGTCCGGATGTTGGCATTAAAAATGAAAGCTAGACCTGTGACGTGCAGAGCGAACCATATTTCACTCAAATGTGTCCGCATACTCTCAAACAAGTGTACACTACAGCAGCCCTCCGCATACTCTCAAACAAGTGACACTACACAACCCTCCGCATACTCTCAAACAAGGTGCTAAACACTACAGGCAACCCTCCGCATACTCTCAAACAAGGTGTACACTACAGCAACCCTCCGCATACTCTCAAACAGTGTACACTACAGCAACCTCCGCCATACTCTCAAACAAGTGTTACACTACAGCAACCCTCCGCATACTCTCAAACAAGTGTACACGTACAGCAACCCTCCGCATACTCTTCAAAACAAGTGTACACTACAGCAACCCTCCGATTTACTCTCAAAACCAAATAGTAACACTACAGCAAACCCTTCCGCCATACTCTCAAAACAAGTGTAACACTAACAGCAACCCTCCTCATACTCAACAACAAGTACAACTACAGCAACCTCCCATACTCTCAAACAAGTGTACACTACAGCAACCCTCCGCATACTCTCAAACAAGTGTACACTACAGCAACCCTTCGCATCGCTCTCTGCCGGAAGGGCGGGTTAATCAGGATTCATCCTTACCCTCGTCTGAATAAGTGTGCCATAAAGTATCTTAACTAGCCACTTCCTTGCTCAAGATAGGCGCGGATTAAACTGGCGGCAGCTCTTTCGCAACAGGACACGGCTGATAATCTTCAATAGTGGCACCGCCGCAGGGACAGATTGGTGACGATGCCGGAGGGACAGATTGATGCCGGTGTCGGCGACAGATTGGTGCCTCCGGCGGCGGTCTCGGCTGCCACTGCAGTCGGCTGATTATAGCCACTGCAGCGGCCAGTGCTGCGGAATGGGCACGGTGTAATGGTGTGTAAGCGTGGGTTAATAATTCTTCTAAATGTGCTAATTCAGCAATCTTATAGAACCACGTCGTTGAGAACAGCATAGGGTATTGTCAACAGGTACAAACATCTCGTGACTTATGAAATGTTGCATATATATTGCCGCACCACAAAGCCAGACCTTAACAAATATCTCACACACTCACAACTCAGTATTAGCATACACTTCAGTGTCTGCCGTCAGCAACTGAATTCGTTTCAATTAGAGCTGCCTGATGGCGGGATCAGCTGGCGGTCGGGCGGCGCGGTCCGCGGTCAGACTGTCGCGGTTACCGCGGACTAGCAGGCGGCCTCGTGACCTGTCGCCGTTCCTCTGCCCGCTGCCACGGTGATGGAGAGTCGCCGGGCTCAGTGTGGCCCGACACCATCCAATCAGCCGTGGTCGGCGACCACTTGTCGGCTGACCGTAGGACACATTTGCATACTCATTTGTGCGTCTCAATCGCAGATCCCGGGGGAGTTGCAGTACCGGTGCTGGTTGCGTGTGCGTCAATGCGACCAGGACGACGTGTGATGGATTTCATCTGTTAGTTGAGCCCCAAATGGCATAAAAAGCGCTTAGGCGTTTAATTTCTGATGCACTTATATGAGATCACAAAGAAAGCGGACTGTAAGGTAAGGTATGTTTTCATTTGATAGGTATCAGCAAACCACTAGTTGGAGCGGATCCATTGGAAAGTCGGTTGAGACGTTACTTCTACACATGCAGCAACACTTGTTCAAGTTTGCAGCTTATTGATAATTTAACTCACTTTGATTGAGACTAGAAAACAGAATGAACGTCACAATTAGGCTCAGCTTCCCCACTTATCACCAAAAAGGCCTTGATTGGGCCGGGAACTGAGCAGACTGTTCTTAAGCGTTAGGTCTTAGGTCCTAATGTGAAAGAGCTCTAAAAGCTTTGCTTGGTCGCCTGAAGGGGGAATTCTGACCGTCTGAGGGGGCCCTCTGTCGGCCTGAGGGAGCACTCTGTCGGCTCAAAGGGCCCCCGGGAGTCGGGATCCTCTTCCAGAGACGGTGGGACAGGGGGACATGGGCATTGGGCACCGTGTCCCCTTGAATTTAGGAGGAGGGGGAGGTATAGTGCTCTGGTGACTCTATCAAATTGCTGAAAACCCACTTTATTATGCAAAGTAGTGCAAAACTAAGGCAACAAAAATGCGCCGTTTCGCGGTGCATATTACATACGTGCGTCCGGATAATTCCTGGATGTCAAGATGTTTGTTGACAATCGCTTTTTGTCGCGAACGAACCCACATTGCCCTCCGTTCTTTATCGTGTGGTTCATGGCTGGAAATACATGAAACGTATTTGAAACTGTTAAGCAGGTTCAACCAGCTGTTACAATTTTGAAAACAAATATAAAAATATCACATTTGTTGTGCCACTGCGGCGAAATTTCCTCTCCCGTTGCGGTGGAAGAATAGGATTGAGTGGCTGCATTGTTGCCCTTGGGCACGGGTTGATACATATAGAACATTTATAATTTTCGAGGACCTAGTTATACAAACCTAAAAATAAAACGAAAAATTCCGCGCCGTTACGCGGCGCAAAGCAATCAGTGTTCTTTCCAGTACAAATGGATTTAATATAGATTGTACACAATGGCGCCCGCAGAGGGGAACATGGGGCCATGCCCCCTTGACCTTAAATGAGGTGCAACGTGTCTTTTGACACTACCTCTTTCTCCAGACATATTTCCTCTTTTTTACTTTGAATCCTGGTTCCAATAGCAAAAACTAGTTCTCCAGCCCACTCAAAACCCCAAATTTGACGCAGCTTCGCGGCGCAATAATAGTTGTATTGTCGTCTATTTTGCGTAAATACCATTGGTTGTTATGTTGAAAGGCAGCTTTTGCAACACATTTTTTCAAGCCCCTCCTTTCGCAAAAATCCTGGCATTTTTTTAGCTCAAGAACATTTTTGAAGTCCGCACGAGACACAAAGCAATATGATACACTGCTATCGCATGCATAGGATTTACCATGCTCGTTAAAAACGGCTACCCCCTTCCCCTTGTCACGAACCTGGACTACCGTCTTGGTCAAGCTGCCTCATCAGCCAAGTTGTCTTCATCAGCCGTCAGGGGCCACCCTTGACTGTACAAATTATATATCTTAGCGCAATTCACGGCACTTTAAATAATACAAAAGGATACAGACTGATATTGCAAATACATAAGGATAGCCAACGTTTTGACACAATTGTTGAAGTATTTCAAAAATACAAACAACTTGCTGAAATAGGGGCACTCTAAAAATATAGTGGACCAAATACGGTGAGAATTCAGATTTGGATATAGGTAGGGGCACCGCTGTAATTGATGACCCATTGACCCCTTCCTTGAAGATTTGCGGAATCCGCCCCTGAAGATTGCAGCTTTTTGGCCACATTAACAGAGTAGTTGTGGGTAAATATGCCTCCGAAACTATAGCTGTGGTCTGGCCGCTCACATTCCCCCATATTCATAGCTTATGTTCCCCTATAGTTGACGGAAGAACTCGCGTCCGCTCGGTAATCACTGTTAGATCCAGATCTGCAAAACAATGGGTTTGGCGTGCAAATCCCAGACAATCTGATGAAATTCGAAACATTCATCACATTTAAGTTCCTGAGGCAAACAGATTCTATGCGCAAAGAACTTGACTAGTTTTTTGCCTACTTTCTTGCAAAAACTTGCTGATAATTTTCTTTAAAATAAGGACATGTGTCTCAATATTGAGCCGATTTCAGTCGCTTTGGAAAGCCCATAAACCTGATCTTTCCCCATTGACCTCGAATATCGGGAACACTGACAAAACGCTATTGGATGTCAGCTTAGTTTTATTGCACACCACCCACGGATGATAAGCGTTTGTGTTACTGCATTGTGGGTACATTGGTCATTGTGCAACTAGGGATGACCTGATAAGTTAAATTTGCATTTCTACTGAATGAATTAGTTTTCAAAATATGTGGTCCAGAGTCAGAGGACCGGCTGGCAGCAGAGTCAGAGGACCGGCTGGCAGCAGAGTCAGAGGACTGGCTGGCAGCAGAGTCAGAGGACCGGCTGGCAGCAGAGTCAGAGGACCCGCTGGCAGCAGAGTCAGAGGACCGGCCGGCAGCAGATCAGAGGACCGGCTGCAGCAGGAGTCAGAGGGACCGGCCTGGCAGACAGACTCAGAGGACGGCTGGCGCTAGAGTGTCAGAAGGACCGGGCTGGCCGGTCCCCGAGGGATAGACCGCTACCACCACCGCCACCGCAGCCACTGCTGGAGGGGGGGGGGAGGCGGTGGCTGCCGACTCCACCGGGGCCGCCGCCGGGGGCCGCGAACAGCCGCAGGGCGTTTCCCAGGTTGGCCGGCGGCCGGCCGGATCTCTCGGGGCGGGGTCGCCGATAGCTGGTGCTGATAGCCCTCCCCCGTCCCGCCGTCCCGCCAGGCCTGCAAGGGACCGCCGCAGGCATAATGGTGGGTGCGCCGGCGGAGGCTGTGGGGACACGGAGGGACCGGGCGACAGGTCATTGTCAGCGCCGGTACTGACTGTGCTGTCGGATTGTCCCACCAGCGACCATCAGCTCTGTCAGGATAAAGCGACTGAGCCATAGGTGGAGGACTGTCAAAAGGTCAGGGGGTGCCTTTCCACCGGCGACGGTCCAGCCTAAAGTTGGGGGGGAGGGCAGATGGACGGCGCGTTACAGGACTGCCCAACCCGCCATCGGGATGGGGGGACTGGGTGGGTGCGTTATGAACCCCCCTCATAAACTGACCGCTGCTCGGCGTAGGGGGGCGGTAAATATTTATACCCCCCCTCACGTATTTCCGCCAAATAACTTTGAAAACGGTAATGATGATAACGACGTCAAAGGTATCAGCTCATCTTGATTCAGCATCAGATTGGACGTCTACCCAAAACATTTTCACTCGAAAAAGTTGAGTAACTTTGGGGAGATAATTGACGCTTTTGATGGCGTCATGTCATTGGCATTTTTGGTTTGAATAACGATAAAACAAAAAGAAAAACGATATGTTTGATGCATCGCCTAGAACCATAGCTTTTAAGCCAAAACGCAAACGCAAAACTGATATAGTAAAGGAAATTTAATTCTTTACAAGATGCAATTCGGCATTTCCAAAATTTTTGGTTTTTTGACCCCCCAAAATCAAAAAACTGTTTTTTCAGAAATTTTCCCACAAAATTGAAATTTCAAGGAGTGCTAAATAAATCCGGAATATAATATATAGAGTAACCATTTGTAATGAATATCCAGACCGGAATTTCAACGTTAATAAGCTCCTCGTTTTGTCAGTGACTAGAGTTGCTCTCTCAAGGCAATAAGTAAGGTAATGACAGTCATTTTTCAAAAATAACGTTTTTTTTTTTTTTTTACCTTGATAAGATATATAAATGTCATTTGGTGTGTTTTATGAGGACAAAAAACTAACCTAGAACATGATTGTTTATTCATATTCGTCAGTTTTCAGTTTTGACCTTAGATGACCTGATCTTGACCTTTGACGGGGTCAAGTTGTAAAAATGACTGTTTCTATCGAAATTCTTTCGTGCAAAATGACCCCTAAAACATTGTGTCACAAGGCTTTATTGTGACCTATTCGTGACAGTGACCTTTTGTGGACCTGACTTGACCTTGACATTGAAGCAAATTTCACTTTTACTTAATGCAATAGATGTATCACACTTTGAGAGCTTTATGTGCAATTGACAGTCTTAATCAAGGGATTTTAATTGAAAGTATGAACCATTAACTCAATTAACTCGCATACTTTCCATTGTGACCTGACCGTGACCCTTACATTTGACCTAACGCTGAAAATTATATTCTTCGGGTATCATGTCGAATCGTTCCATTTGAGAGCTTTCGATCGCTCGCCTTGCGCGTCTGCTGCGGTTAATTGGTTGGAAAAGAGTAAGAGGGGGGTAATATTTTACCCCCCCTACGCCGCGCGTTCGGCGAGAGACCCCTACGCCGCGCGGGTTAAGCAAAAGCTCAAAAATCAATTGCGCGATCAACGTGAAACTTCGAATACTTTCTCTTAAATCAATTTTACGTCTTCTGTGCATTTTTTTTTGGCGAATTTAGTGACGTTACAAACATGTTCGACAAAAAATAGCTAAACTTTAACAGACCGTACATTTTTTTTAAACAAATGCAACCACAAACATTAACAGAGATAACAAATTGTAAGTGCTACCAAATGACTATCTCGGATTGATGATACTTTTATCTCCAAAAATTAAAAAAAATGATTTCTTAGGAAAACTACAAATAAAAAATTGTTCAAAGTTATTTTAATTAAAAATCAGAATAGGTACTTGTTAGAGAACCACATATGGGCAGTTGATATTCGAAATATTAAACAGTATCACTACATTTGACTGACTAATGACTTCTAAAGTACGGGTAACTTTGACGTATTTTGTAAAATTACGTTTTTGTGTTGTTTTAAATACCAGCTAGGAACACATTAATTTCATCGTAACATATCTAAGGCAAAACTGGTCCAGAAACATGCCTCTTTATTTATAGGTATTTATAGATATATAAATTTGGCCTTAGAAGAACTGACATTGAGCTGAGCTTGACACTAGCTTCACGAAAATGAAGTCAAGTGGTAAAATGGTTATCACTATCGAGTGCTACGCATAGAATAACCCATAAAGCATATTTTTGTATGACTTAAGTAGATATTTTGCGCATAGTGACCTTTGTGACCTGATCTTTACTTTGACCTTTGCCAAAAATATCACTTTTATTCATGTGTGATGTGTACTATACCATTGAGAGCACTTTGGGTGTCATGGTCGTAATACAAGGCTTGGGATCTAAAGTATAGCCCGTACACTCAAATATCTCGATTCTAACTTTCAACCTGACCGTGTCCTGATATGTGACCTTTATTTCAATTTTGTAGCATGCTTTATATTTTTCATTAGAAGCTTTCGAATGCCACATAGTGCGTCTCGCTGAGATCATTTGTTCGGAATATAACCAGGAGGGGGGAGGGGATTGGCGTTCTGCTGAGACCCCAGTCAATGGCGGGTTATCCGCAGCGGCACAGTACAATCACAGGAATCAAGTGGCGCAATAAGCGATGGGAAAGTCAGTAACATATGAGTCCGAGCTATGACAAACTATATGAGCTATGCCAAACGCGTCGGTCGCCAAAAGCGTCAGAGTGTCGCCTCCTGTATATCCCTTCTCCGTGGTAACAGCCCAACAAGTACGGTATTTGGCAGCCATTAAAGGGAGTGTGCCTACTCTTTTAAAATATGAAATATATTTTTCTGACGGCAAGAATGTTTATGTTTATGTTAATTGATAAATCACCAACAGGCACAAAAACCGGTTACAGGCGAAGTCAGGAGATAAAACTATGACTTTCACTTAAAATACACACGCATGCAAGACAACAGACAAAACACCTACACATACACACACAGGACACATGCACACACACACACATAACTAGTCGGTGAACCCTCGCGTGGTGAGGCCTGGCTGCTAGCTCAAAAGGCTCAAAAGGCACCTGCCCCGGAGTGACATGTCGACCCCACAGCGGATTTGTAGTCCGATGATGGCGAGCAAAAGAAAATCGGGGATACACAGGCGTTAAGGAACTCGTTACACATGGAAGAAATTCGGCAAAAAGATCCGTTTTTCACAGCAGCGACACGTGCAAACGGTATATGGGTTTGATTATTGGAGTTTGAAAAGCTATTGGTTTGATCATTGGTTACGATTAAAATTCACGTCTGGAAGCCCCTTTAAGTTGAATTTTCTACTTATATTCTGTTTTGCATTTGTTTGTGTTTCAAAACTCATAAGCAATCGCCACTATAAACAGAGAAACAAATATGTTACTACAATGGCGCACGAAAGACAATAAACAAACCCCTGCAAACAATGCATCGGTTTGTTTATAGTTTTCGAGACTCTGTTCGGCAGCTGCTATCAGTGCTCACGAGTTGTTTTCTATTGGCCAGTGCTAACAATATATGCTAGCGTTGCAATTCAAGGGAAAGCTGCTAGTAGCGAAAGCTCTCTGGCGAATATTGATAATTTTGTTCCGCCGGAATAATCTTGGCGAATTTGGAATATCTCAGCAACTATAGTGAATCTGGGGAAATTAAGTACATGGCTAAACTCAGAAAAATATGTTCTACAGACTAGTGTCAGCAACTCCACATGACCAATGTGAGTAGGCACATTCCCTTGAATGCCATGACATTGCATTTTCTACGTGTGTAAGGCATTGATTGCGCTGGTGCGAATACACCCGAGCGAAGAGAAACAAGCATAGGCCAAAAGTAACCGAGTAACAGAGTAGCTGAGTAACGGGCTAACAAGTAACGAAGTAACGGACCCCAAAAGTAGCTTCCGTTAGTTACGCCGGGCGGCTCAGCGGGTCCGGTGTCTCAGCTGACCGGGCGGCTCAGCGGGGCCGGCATCTCAGCTGACCGGGCGGCTCAGCGGGGCCGGCATCTCAAGGCTTGACCGGGCGGCCAGCGGGCCGGCATCTCAGCTTGACCGGGCGGCTCAGCGGGCCGGATCATCTCAGCTACCGGGCGGCTCAGCGGGGCCGGTGTCTCAGCTGACCGGGCGGCTCAGCGGGGCCGGTGTCTCAGCTGACCGGGCGGCTCAGCGGGTCCGGCATCTCAGCTGACCGGGCAGCTCAGCGGGGCCGGTGTCTCAGCTGACCGGGCGTCTCAGCGGGTCCGGTGTCTCAGCTGACCGGGCGGCTCAGCGGGGCCGGCATCTCAGCTGACCGGGCGGCTCAGCGGGGCCGGCATCTCAGCTGACCGGGCGGCTCAGCGGGTCTGGTGTCTCAGCTGACCGGAGCGTTCACTCCCCGGTGTTCACTCGACCCGGGCCACCGCCGGAACTGAGCTCCACCTGAACCTGTAGTTACCGGTCGTAGACGACCGATATATAGTGTGGGAGAGGGTAGGGGGGACGGCTAACGTCAGTCAGACGTGTCTTAGCTGAGAAGGACTCACCAACCTGCAGTTTGGTCCAGCGTATGCCAGAGTCAGCGAAGAAATGATGGACGGGCTCGGGAAGCCTCTATTGTTTAGCATCATGAGATTACGGAGAACCTTTCAGCTTGTCTGACTGATTGGGTGCAAACAAACACTGGATTGGTAGGATCAGCGTGTGGACGGGGAGGATTGGTAGGATCAGCGTGTGGACGGGGATTGGTTAGGATCAGCGTTGTGGACGGGAGGATTGGTAGGATCAGCGTTGTGGACGGGAGAATTGGTGGATCAAGCGTGTGGACGGGAGGGATGGTTAGTGTGGACGGGAGGATGTAGGATCAGCCGTGTGGACGGAAGGATTGGTAGAGATCAGCGTGTGGACGGGAGGATTTGTTGTAGGATCCAGGAGTATATATAACAGGGTTACAGTCAGATGGCAGCAGCTTCTAGACGGCATATCTGGCGCTTTATGCAGACATGCAGTTTATTCTGACTATATTTTTTATTCAATGACGTCTATTACATTTAGTATGCATAGTTAATTTTTTAAAGTATTTGTAACATATGTTTAGCCAAATACATTTTTATAAAAATGTTTAATAATAATTGGATAATTTAGCTCCAGAATTACCAGAACGGCTTTTTGCTTCAAATGACGTTCATATCATGCATTACTCAGCAGAAGCCATTGAATTTGAAACGGTTTTCTAAAATTCGCCGAATCGGCTTTTTCAAATAACTTTGATATATCCACGATAAAGCAAAACGGATTTTGACCATTGTTGTTTTTCTCGTCAAGACGCATCAAAAAACATAATTGGTGAAACAAGTAAGGTTATTAAAAAAATTGACCCAGGCCTGAGGTCAGGTCAAGTCAAATTTTATATGAGCGATTTGTATCGACAATCCCAATACAATGGTGAAAACTACATCGCTCTAATTCTTGATTGGATAAGAGTTATTGCAGAAAAACCATACTTGACCTTCGGGTCACCGGAGTATCACCTTGTAGAGGTCAAAGAACAGAAAGGTGACATTAGGGCCTTGCATTGGTGGCACGGGAGTGGTTGATTCCGGTGAATACTTAGTCAAATTTCAGCGATTTCCTACGGAATTTATTGCGTGTTTTAATTATTCGCCCGGTGACTTATAATGGGGAGGTCACGAAACCTACCTGACCTTAGGTCACCGATATGAAAAATTCGAGATTAACACATTGTAGGTACTCATCACTGGATAATCTGCTGAGAGTTTTTAACTGTTTGATTTACAATTTTGGCTGCGGCACGACCGCAAACATGTTTGGAGTTGGGGTCACTTGCTTGACCTGGTGACCTTACCTGAGAAGACTTGAGGTCAAGAACTGCACAGTATGTGTGTAATTAACTCCTTAACAGCTGTGCCAAATTTGGTGACGCTACGTGCTGTAGTTTTTCTGCTATTCATTAAAAACCTCAATGAGAGGGGGCGGAAATCAACTCACCGTGAGTACGCGTTTTAGGGAAATACCCTTTCACGTAAGACAATATTTAACATGTTTTCATGCGCAAGCCAAAGGAAAAGTGACCCTGGTAATCTCCATAGACAAGCGGATTGGCTTTCGTATGTTTGCTTTACTTTTTCGTATCACCTCTATTCATCGTTTAATTCGAGGTTTGAAATTTTGCCCGAAATTACTGTACCTCCCCCATTAGGCGTTAGCATTTAGTGAAGGGAGAAAAAATAAAACTTCACGCTTCGGATGACGTCACCAGAGCGTAGATGCTTTTGTTTTTTTTTTTGGTACCAATAACCTGTGACTGGGGGCCGGGTAGATCAGCGTGTGGACGGGGAGGATTTAATTTAAATCATTTTTGGCGGCAATTGCAGAGTTGAAAGCAGGAGCGTAGGAACGTGACAAAAAGTGAGGGGGCCAGCGAACCTCTTCGATCTCGTCTTGAGAGCAACTCAACCCCCTACACGGGATTTCTATGTAAATTTGAGTTCCTTTCGTTTATGATAATCTGTTTTGCTTTTTCGGTTTTATAACGAAGTAAAATAGCTGATTTTAGCACGCAAAAATGAACCAAAAGTGAGGGGGTCACGGCCCCTGCAGCCCCCCGCGTTCCTACGCCTATGGTTGAAAAACGTAAACGTGCCATGGATCAAACAGACCAATATGAGTATAAATAAGTGAAACCAAACATTTACTGACTTAAAAGAACGATGAAGAATGGCGCGGAAGCTTGCCTAGACTGGAGACCTCAACACCGATTTGTTAACCTTAACGTCTGGATGAATCTGCATTTTTCGACACTTGTATTGATGGGGTATGTCTTGTGTTGTCTCATGGCACGGTAATTTCGGGTGAAGAGTGTGATCAAGAAAACAAAAGTATTTGACGACACAGCCTAATTATTGTACAGTCACAGAACTCGCAAATTTATATGTTCGTCCAGCGATAATAATTCCGCGTTGATTAATGCTCTTCTGTGAGAGCACAGCTGGTCGTTTGCCGGCTCTCAGCCACAGCAGCAGAGAGCAGTACCTAACGTGACTGACTGACTGACCAGAGCGCCGTGATGCCAGCTGCTGAGTGCTGGGCCGGGCTGCACGTGCAGTGTGACGACGTGACACTGACTGCGGCACTGACCTGTCACCTCCTGTCACCCGCCGTGTGACGGGTGACTCGGCCGGCCTGCAGAGGAGCCGCCGGTGACGGTCACCGCACCGCCACGGACCGAGGACACGGTGTCGTGGAGCACCCTGTACCTGTGTAACACGGCATATACACGGTGTCGTGGAGCACCCTGTACCTGTGTAACACGGCATTATACACGGTTTTTCGTGGAGCACCCTGTAACCTGTTGTAAAACACGGCATATACACGGTGTACGTGGAGCACCTGTACTGTGTAACACGGCATATACACGGTGTCGTGGGAGCACCCTGTTACCTGTGTAACACGGCATATACCACGACGGTCACTGCCGGCCCTGTCCGGTCGGTCGGTCGGCCTGAGGATCTCTGGGGAACAGTGGGTGCAGCCGGTAGCGTTATAGGTAAAGGTAAAATAGCGTTATAGGTATGAATGCTATAAATGTTTGGCTGTGATATGTCAGTGGTGTAAAGCAAATAAGTGAGGTAAATATTATTGTAATAAATAGAACAAATGTATTCACCGACACATTTGTTTTGTAAATCAACTATTTAACCACCAACAATTAACAAACGATTCCGAATTGTTTAGCTCACGGCCTAACCATTCCATTGCATATTTAAGGTTATGATTGTTTTCAAATGTACAAATCCAACAGTATAAACAAGCGATCAATAGACATCAAGAAGGTACAGTTTGAATATATCTGCACGTCCAGTACTAAGAGCATCCAGCAGCAGCAGTATTAGCATCCAGCAGTAGCAGGTTCTGGTAAATTGTGTCATCTATAAAGGCGCTTCGCTATAATTTATTCAATTAGTAGGTACCTAGTACACACCTGCTGTTATTTGAACTTCGTAGTTTGTTTTCCAGCTTTCGTGTACATTAATGGGATGTTACTTTTATGTCCAGGATTGTAGGTTTACGGTGCTAATTCGATGTCGCCAACCAGCTCGACGTCCCATTTTACTCCCCCCGATCCCACCCTTTGACCGTTTACAGATCAGAGTTCAACAACTCTCATTGCGGCCCTGCTCGGCGGACCGTTGATCGATCGAGGGCACGTGCCCTGTCCCGCTCCCCAGGCCAGGTGAGCGGACCCTCAGCCCCGCAGGTGCAGCTCAGCGCCCTCCAGCGCCGGCCCCGCCCCCGGCAGCCTCCTACTGGCTGACTGAAGGAATCCGAGCCACCTTCCACCAATCGGCGGCCGCCTTGCTGGTGACGTCAGCGGCGGAGAAGACTGCCGTCGGTGGCGATAAGTGTGGCAGCGGTCTGCGGCCAGGGCCAGAGCGCGTCGTGTCGCCGCAGTGAGAGTGCCGCCCGCCGACCTGTCCGAATGACTAGCGTGCTGGCACCGTGCACCACGTCCGGGATGGGCATCAGCCAGGTGGAACGGAGCGCCCCGCAGCTCAACAATGCCATGCTGCGCGAGATCCTGGGCCGGGGCGGAGCGGCAGGAGAGCCGTCCACCGGCCGCCACTTCTCCGCCAGTCCGCCGCTGGGAGAGGAGGTGACCGGGCGCTGCTCCCCCGCCGCCGCCGCTGCCGCCGCCGCCGCTGCCGCCGCCGCCGCCGCCGCCGCAGAAGACATGCACAGTCCACCAGCCTCGCCGACTGGAGACAAGTACAGTGCGCCACCAACCGGAGACAAGAGGTCCCGACTGGAGAGCATCGTGTCCGGTATGCAGCAGCCGGCCGCCGCCTCACCGCAGCCCGTCAACGGCTGCAAGAAGCGCAAACTGTACCAGCCGGTGCAGCACGAGGTGGCCCGCAGCGGCAGCGGCAGCGACAGTGACCCGGAGCCGGAGCAGGAGCAGGAGCCGGAGCCGGAGCAGGAGCAGGAGCAGGAGCCGTCCGAGCTGGTGATCCACAGTCAGCTGAAGACGGTCCGCAGTCAGCTGGCGCTGATGCAGGAGCGATACGCCCAACTATACCGAGACCAGACAGCTGCCAACTATCAGGAGACTCAGGAGACTCAGGAGACTCAGGAGCAATCGCCGGTGCGCCCCCGCTCAGAGGCGGCTGCCCGACCGACACCGACGAGGCCGGACGCCGCCGCCGCCGCCGCGCCGGCAGGCAGCTTCATCGACTATGCCCGCCGAGTACTCAGTGCTGACCTGCGTAACAGGGAGAACGAGCGACGACCTGAGCAGCCTCGACTGCGACCCACCGCCCCCGCCCCCGCCCCCGCCCCGGCCGCCACGGCTGATGTGCAGGGTCTGGCTGACGCTCTGAAGGCGGAGATCGCCTCGTCCCTGACCGGCCTGGTGGACTCGATCGTGGAGCGGTGGGCTCAGCGGCGGCGCGCGCAGGCCAAGGCGGCCGAGGCGGACAGCCAGACGTCGCCGCGCGCCGAGATCCTGCGCCGCATCAGCCAGCACAACGGCCGCTTCCCGGCGGCGCTGGGAGGCGAGCTGCCGCCGTTCGGGCTAGCCGGCCTGCCTCTGCGGCCGCCGGCCGTCATGCAGCACCTGTACACGCCGCCGTCTCACAAGACCTTCTCCGGCCTGCCGAGTCCCGCCTACAGTGGCTACGGCCTGCCGTCGTTCTGCCCGTCTCCGCAGCAGGAGCAGGACAGTCCGCTCAGCCTGGTCGTCACGCCGAAGCGGAAGCGGCAGAAGGTGACAGACGCGCGGCTGGGCCACCTTGAGTCCGACTCGCCGCCGCCGCCGCCGCCGTCTGCGCCGCGCGCCGCTGCCCCGGCAGGCTCTCCGTTCCTCGGGTACCCGTACTACCCGACGTCAGCGCGCAGCCCGTCCTCCAGTCCTCCGTCGAGCCGGCCGAGCATGCTGCACCCGGCCCTGCTGCACTCGTCGACCGGCGCACGGTCACCAGGAGAGACGTTCGGCTTCCGGCGAGACGCTGCCTCGGAGCGGTCTGACGGCTTCGGACTGGAGAGCAGCTACCACATGGACACGCCGCTGCACCACACCGTCGGCTTCCACACCAGCATAGACGGTCAGTAGTAACGTATACAGACCAGCTGTGAAGGCTTTCGGGGAGCGCGGGGACATAATGTAGCCGCCAGATAATAGGTTATTTTTGTTTTATTTGTTTCATTGTTGTTTTTAATTCTCAGAAGTCGGTGTAATCTGTCTGATAAATAAATGTCATAGCAGTCTGTTAAGTTTGTGAATGTCATAAAACCATTCTATTTTGCTCAAAGTCCATATAATTCAATATTTGATGTTGATCTCATTTCAACTTCTAAGGCTTCTCGCGTGAGGCCTACTTTATGCGCGGCGTTGAGTCTGCTGCTCAGCTGCTTTCAGCTTATCATTCCAGCAAAGTAGCGTGTTTCTGACTATAGGTGTTTTTGCGCGTTTTCAGCCAGGTCCGGCCTCTCCCTGACTGCCGACTTCTCCTCCACGCTGACGCCGATGCATCTGCGGAAGGCCAAGCTGATGTTCTTCTGGTCCCGCTACCCTAGCTCCTCGGTGCTCAAGTCCTTCTTTCCCGACATCAAGTTCAACAAGAACAACACTGCGCAGCTCGTCAAGTGGTTCAGCAACTTCCGGTGAGTTTCGCTGTGATTGTCGCTGGGGAAGCGTTAATTCGGTGGGGTGAGGCGGTGGTAACCGCGGCGACAATAATTACCTGGCTATTCTTGGCCTAGTGGAGCTGTTGAGGTCGTTTTCAGTGTCTGTCTGCTTAATTTATGCTGGTCTTATTATCTATCATTAGAACGTTAATGGGTTTTGAGAATGTATCAATTTGCTAATGGCGGACCGACGGAAATGTAGTCTGCTCATTTTCACGCGCCGCTACTGCTTAAAGTAGAGCGATATTCACTGCTTGGAACTATATGGAGTGAAGAAACTTTATGAAGCTCAATTGTGGGCTGCTAGCATGGTCTCAGCTGCTAGAACAGCAGTCGGGGACAAACCAGTCTCGGAGCGGGTAACAGAGCTCGCGGCATGCAGCTGCTATAAATCACGTTAACGCTCTGCACAGACAGGCCATTCACGGCGGCGGCGGCAGCATAGACTAGGTACAGCTGACGACACCACATCATCTACAAAGGAGGCATAACAGCCCCCCCCCGTCCACCTGTGTGTCTGGCAGTGTGAGGGGGCGGCGACCGGCTATTGATTGTAGTAGACGGCTCGGCCAGCAGTGTCGGCTGGTGGTCGGTCCACACAATACAGCCGACCACTCCGTCACACATGGTCTGATGACGTGTCGACACTGCTGTGCCGACCACCTGCGTCAGAAGGAGGCAGGGTCTGTCAGCTGGAGGCAGGGTCTGTCAGCTGGAGGCAGGGTCTGTCAGCTGGAGGCAGGGAGGCAGGGTCTGTCAGCTGGAGGCAGGCGTTCTGTCAGCTGGGAGGCAGGTCGTCAGGCTGGAGGCAGGTCTGTCAGAAGGAGCAGGTTGTCTGCAGCTGGAGGCAGGGTTCTGTCAGCTGGAGCAGGTCTGTCAGCAAGGGTGGAGGATGGAGGCAGTGTCTTCAGCGGTAGCAGGGTCTGTCAGCTGGAGGCAGGGTCTGTTCAGCTGGAGGCAGGTCTGTCAGCTGGAGGCAGGGTCTGTCAGCGGCAGGCAGTGGTCTGTTCAGCTGGAAGGCAGGGTCTGTTCAAGCTTGGAGGCAGGTTCTGTCAGCTGGATGGGCAGGGTCTGTCAGCTGGAGGCAGGGTCTGTCAGAAGGAGGCAGGTCTGTCAGAAAGAGGCCAGGGTCTGTGCAGAAGGAGGCAGGGTCGTGTCATGGAGGGCAGCGCGTCTGTCAGCTGGAGGCAGGGTCTGTCAGCTGGAGGCAGGGTCTGTCAGCTGGAGGCAGGGTCTGTCAGCTGGCTGCTGTGATGGATTGGTGACACGTCACACCAAGTCTGCCCGAGTTACTTCATCATAGCCAGGCCACAGAGAGGAGGACAATACAACACCTGTGGCGATCGTGTCACCGTCAGTTCAATACTTAGGTACTTAGCTTATACTATTTGAAGGTAATCGTAGGTAAATAAAGTTCCGTCACGTATTTTGATGTTCACCTTTGAGCTAGTATTCAGGATTAGGTCTAAGTGCATCGTTGAGTGATATTGGGCACACGACGTCAAAATGATGCATAGGGTGATTCGATTTCTCACGAACCTCGAATGGGTTGAAAGCATTAATTGAAGTGGATCGGACCCTAATGCAGATGACGGAAGATTGGTAATAAATCCGGCTCGGCAAACTCCAATATGGCGTTGTCACGCTCCCGCTCTGGGCAGTGCCACCGCCACAAGAAATATTACTGAGTAAAGAAGGCGAAGTTGGCGAAATTAGACAACGGTCGTGTTGCGTCCGGCACAGTGTTGGCGCCTGATGGGTGCCCGACACGAAACCTTGCCGCCAAAAGCGGCACATCACTTGGCGGCCCTTCGGCGCCAAACTGCCACCGGGTGAACGCAATAATGATAGTTTACAACCGCGGCCACCGCCCGCCCGACGCCGCACCATTCGCCATTGATTTCTCCTGCTACTCGGCACGGAGAGGGGAGCCGGGGAGTAACCCCCGCCCGCCGTCCAAACTCACCCGGCTCTAGTGACCGTGAATCCCGGCACCCCATCACCGATCGATCGCGGCAACTGGGTCCCGGCTCCCGGCTCCCAGCTCCCAGGGCAGCGTCCATCGGCTGAGACGTGCACCCTTCCCTCTGTCCCCTCTGCACCCTTCCCTCTGTCCCCTCTGCACCCTTCCCTCTGTCCCCTTCTGACACCCTTCCCTCTTGTCCCCTCTGCCCTTCCCTCGTGTACCCTCTGCACCCTTCCCTCTGTTCCCTCTGCCACCCTTCCCTCTGTCTCCTCTGCACCCTTTCCCTCTGTCCCCTCTGCACCCTTCCCTCTGTCCCCTCTGCACCCTTCCCTCTGTCCCTCTGCACCCTTCCCTCTGTCCCCTCTGCACCCTTCCCTCTGTCCCCTCTGCACCCTTCCCTCTGTCTCCGCCGCCGAACGTCCATCATCGACGCCGACGCGACACTCGCGGCGAACGGCGCGTGCCTCGGTGCGACGCCGTGCCGCCGCTGATTTCCATCACAAAACAGCCGGCTTATCGGCGCTTTGTCCGCGCGCCGCGCCGCCGCCACGCAAGATGGCGCCAAATTGGAGAGCGCGCGCGGCCCGCGTCGGCGGCAGAGGGGTCGGCGAGACGAGGAGCGTTGGTGTCGGCGGCTTTTGGAGCGACGCTGCGCCGACGCGGTCAGCTAATTAAAGAGCGGCCCGCCGGACAGATGAGTGGACCTGGAGCTGTCGTCTGTTCGGGTATATAGCCGAGTTATTATTAGTTAGCGGAGTTATTTTGTCTGACAGAGCGGCGAACGGCCGCCGAATCAAAGGTCACGGGTCACGGGGACGATATAGCCTCGGGGCACAGTATGATGTCTCCGAGGTGTGATATATGTACGTGATGTCGACCCGATAAAGCGGGACAATGGTCAAGTAATGAGTAATCTTCAAATGAGTTAATACGCTCCTGGCTGCGGCGAGTCCGGGGTTACCGGGGCGGGAGTGGCGCTTCCTTAGGGTCAGTCAGTCAGTCAGTCAGTCAGTGGACTGCGACACAGCCGCTGACGCGTCACCGTCACCAACACAAAGTGGCGCAGCTCGAGTCTCTCTATTAGACGATTGTCGGCATTAAATTACCGGGCTTCACTTTCGTCGGTGGGTTTATCGAGCGGCAGCGCCTCCGGGCACGGATAAATGCTCACTGAGAATGCCTTCTGGTTTAGTCTGTCTGTTAAGTCTGCACGAGAGCCGTTTTACAATGTAAAATTACCGACAGTAACTAAACGACGGTGTAGTTCAGCCGTAACCAGTTGTTGCCACAGAGAGTCGCTTGCTTTTAAAGAAGCGTAGCAAATAACCTTAAATGTATATCCCATCCTAAAATAGTCAGTGCGCATGTACAAAGATGCATTCTACCCCATATCCTGGCGCGTGCCATTTCTGTATTTGACGCGCCCATGTCCACCCCTGTACCGATCGTGAGTCGGTGTGTGACGTGTGTGTTATTCTCCTCTGTCGCTGCACAGGGAGTTCTTCTACATCCAGTTGGAGAAGCACTCTCGTCAGGCTCTGGGTGAGGGCGTCAAGTCGGCAGACGAGCTGGTGGTCACCCCCGACTGTGAACTGATGCGAGTCATCAACCTGCACTACAACAGGAACAACCACGTCGAGGTGAGCAGATCGCCGGACTGGTCAGCCGACTCGGCCCAGCTGCAGCAGATAGATTAGATAGATAGATTCGGTAGATAGGGAGATATATAACTAACTGCTGCCGAGAGAAAACTTAACTGAAGAGCAGCTTCCTTTGAAAGATGCGATGACAATACGTTGTGACGTGACGTAATGTGACGTGACGCGCTGACGCCGCCGTGACGTGACGCTATGTGACGGTAGCGATGTGTGATGACGGCACCGGCCGTCCAAGCCCTGCACACACCGGCTCTGTTTCCAGAGATCCCCACCGGACAGCCACTGACCCCCACCTCTCTGTCTGCGCCACAGATCCCAGACAGCCACTGACCCCCACTTCTCTGTCTGCGCCACAGATCCCGGACAGCACTGAACCCGCACCTCTCTGTCTGCGCCACAGACCCAACAGGCACTGACCCCGGCCTCTCTGTCTGCGCCACAGATCCCGGACAGCCACTGACCCCGACCTCTCTGTTCTGCGCCACAGATCCCGGACAGCCACTGGACCGCACCTCTCTGTTGCGCCACAGATCCCGGAAGCCACTTGACCCCCGCCTCTCTGTCTGCGCCCACAGATCCCGACAGCCACTGACCCCCGCCTCTCTGTCTGCGCCACAGATCCCGGACAGCCACTGACCCGCACCTCTCTGTCTGCGCCACAGATCCCGGACAGCCACTGACCCCCGCCTCTCTGTCTGCGCCACAGATCCCGGACAGCCACTGACCCGCACCTTCTCTGTCTGCGCCACAGATCCCGGACAGCCACTGACCCCCACTTCTCTGTCTGCGCCACAGATCCCGGACAGCCACTGACCCCCGCCTCTCTGTCTGCGCCACAGATTCCCGGGCCGATTTCCTGCTGGTGGCCGAGTCTGCGCTGCGCGAATTCTTCAGCGCCCTGCAGGCCGGCAAAGACGCCGAGCCCAGCTGGAAGAAGGCCATCTACAAGATCATCTCGCGCCTCGACCACAGCGTACCCGAACACTTCCGCTCACCGGGCTTCCTGGAGCAGCTGGAGTGAAGCCGCTGGCGTCTCTCCTTAGGAGTGACCGGTCTCTCCAGGAAAGGACTTCTATCCTGTCCGGAAGCGGACACCCCTCTCCGCCGAGTGCCTGCGACTCCCGTCGTGCCTTCCGTTGTACATACATAGCTGGGACGGCGTCCCACAGTACGTGAATCCGTGGCCATAGACTGTATACACTGAGCGAGCACAGCACGCTGACTGCACAGTGCACCGGGCTACTGCACCTGCAGCTGCTCCTCACAAAGTGCAGCCACAGGCCACAGGCTGACGCCACAGGCAGGCGAGAACTGGCCGCAAAGGTCAAGGAACTTAAAGTCATAGCGTAATTAATGCGACAATACATCATTTGTACGGCAAAAGTGCACTGGATTTTCGATGAAGATGTCCTGTTTGAGGAATGCTATCCATATTGAGCTATCTTTAGGTTTCGTAAATTGTGCTGTATCTCTCCGTCGATTAGTTGTAGTGTGCCTGCAGTGGCCATCTCCGGCCTCTAGTCGTACCGCGTCCCGCGGTAACCCTATGTCATGTCTAGTCACAACACATTCCGGCGCGTCCGCCCCCCCCGATGACGTCACAGAGCGTCACACTTGTGATGGTGGCACCGGCGTGTGTGCCCGGCCTGCGAGCCAGTCGCTGGCGGCTCCGTTCGTTTGTCATATCATGATGTGCCGGTCATTTTGAGGGCGATCTTCGCCGAACTTGCGCGATTTTGTCATTGTACGCACCCGAGTTGAGGGACGGTTATGCGCACTGAGGCGGGATAGTTTATTGTGTGGTGATGAGTAAGCTTCGTCTGCTCGACTGCTTTGGTGCGTGTGTTGGTGAGTGGTGACAAGTGTGGCACTAAATGTATATCGAGACAATACACACCATAACATGACTGTCATGGCTCTGTCAGGGGTGAGAAAGGAACAGTTTGGTCCATGGGCTCTACCACCGGAGGGGGAGACATGTCCCCACTTCAAAGTTGGGGGACAGTGTTTTTTGTCCCCCAACTTTGAGCACATGATTCTGTAACACTGCCCCCTCAAATTCGAACCCAAACAAAACAGCACAATATATATATATATATATATATATATATTATATATAATTATATATGTGTATAATTTCGGGAGCAGCGTTTTCTGTTATACACTTGTTTGTTAAAATTCACAGCAGTCTGCTGCGTGTTGACCTTTTCGTTGAGTTTTCAATTCGTCAATTAAAGTCTCGGCTTGAGGGTTATGTTCGTAAAGTAAATAAGAAAAATGAGTCTGTATTAACACAACGTTGTGTTAAATACAGACTCATTTTCTTATTTACTTTACGAACATAACCGTCAAGCGAGAACGTTAATTCGACGAATTGAAAAACTCAACGAAAAAGTCAACAACGCACAGACTGCTGTGAATTTAACAACAAGTATATATATATATAATATATATATATATATATATATATAATATATATATATATATAATATATATATACTATATATATATATTCCGATACGTTTTCTATATGTTGTAGGCAGGGGAAGGTCACAAACTCTAGATTTTCTGCATGGACGTAGCAAAAAACGTTACCCCAGCGTCCCAAGATGAAGGGGAGTAGCCGCCTGCCGTGAGCTTTAGAGGCGGAGAACGGCGCAAACATACCTACGGAAGAGTTGTTGGAGGTTATCCAATTAGTCCTGGAGAATAACAATTTCCAGCTAGGAGGGATAGCAGGAACTTCATACAGACGGATGGTACGGCGAAGGCTTCTAAGTCAGGTAGGAATCTTTGCGTTGTACCTACATGGGTGCGTTGGGAAAAAGAACTACTTAGTAGGACGGCCTTTCGCCCACATAAGTGGTATCGTTTCATTGACGATATCTGGGGACTATGGACACATGGGGAGGAGACTTTACGTGCCTTTTACGACTTGGCCAATCAGATACACCCCAACATTAAAGGGAATGTTTCACATTTACATTATATTTGAGTTGAGATAGCCAAGTTGTTGAGTTTCCATTGAAATCAAGTAGTATAGAAGTTAAAACACCCACAGAGGTCTAATCGAAAGTAAATTTGAGTTTGGTTTTGACATCTGCAAAAAATAAGGCCCTAGTGTATTAGGGGTCGCCTCTTAAAGCCGATGTCGTCATCTCATCTTTATCAAATGTTGATTGAAAGTAGAACTTGTTTTTACTTTTGGCTATCATTAGCCATACACTAGTCCAACATATTGCAGCGTGAAGGTTTTCCCTATTTCCCAAAAATTCCTTCATATGACGTCATCAGGCCCAAATACTAAAACTTAGTTTTTCATGATATTGAGCACTGTTTTTGAGAAACAAATGTCAAGAATCGTGTTCGCGGCAATTACTTCATATTTTGGCACCACAAGCGGCAACGTACCATTGGACAACTTTCAGAGAAGTGAAACATTCCCTTAAGGTGGATCTGAGAGTATCTGACACCTGCATTGACTTCCTTGATGTGGAGGTGCTGCTGAGCGAGTCAGGCATTACATCTCGACCAACCTTTACACCAAGCCAACTGACGCTCGAGCCTACCTTCACTACACCTCAGACCATCCCCTTTGTGTGAAAAAGGCAGTACCCAGGGGATTAGGCATGAGGATAAAGCGAATTTGCTCAAAACAGCCAGATTACCAGCACCACTGGGAGAAGTTGGTAAACAGGTTGAACGAGAGGGGTTACCCGAAGAGGCAGGTCACGTATGAACTAGAGAAGGTGGATCGTATGGAAAGGGAGGCTTTACTAGACAGTGAGGGGAAGCATTGTAAGAAAGGGGAAAGTAGGGTTCCCATGGTAGTAACTTTCAGCAGTTTCCTCTCAGACATTAGGGCAATTATAAGTAAAAATAGACATATCCTACAGAGATCAGACAAGCTCAAGAAAATCTTTCAAATAGACCCAATTGGTGCTTTAAGACGGGGAGCAATCTGAAAGACCTACTGGTACACCGAAAGACAAAGAGGGCACTCGGAACTCGTGGGAGACAGGACTGTAGGGGCGATTGCGCGATTTGTAAAGTGTTTTATGATGGTGAAAACATACCAGGTGCTGTGCACTATGCACCAGGCCCATGCACTATGACAAAACAATAGGTTGCAAAACGTCGAATTTGGTGTATGGAATCTGGTGCGCGAAATGTACTAAATTGTGTATTGGGCAGCACTGGGGATACAATTTACAAACGAACGCAGAACTATCTGTCTACTTTATTAGATGCAAACAGAGAAGTAGAATCCCTGTAACTAGGGCATTTTTCAGAGGGAGTCACAGTGAAGAGGATTTTAGAGTCATTCGGGCTAGAAAGACCTTGGGGAACTCGGAGGACCGCAGACAATCTAGAGTAGATGAGATGGTATGTAGGACTGTTAGGGACCACAAAAGGATAAGACGGCGAAAACGTAAGGAGGGAAGTCTAGTTTGAGAGAGGGCTGACCGACTATTCCCTTTCAGGTATACTCACAGGTTCCCGCTAACAAAAATTGCCACCACGGAGGGCCCTTTTTGGCTGTTTTTCGCCAACTGCTCTTGGTAGGCTCCCAAATGGCATGACTTTAGCTGAAATGATGTCATTTCCGATAACTGTCATTGTCATTCATTAATTGTCCGATGTCATTTCCGATAATTGTCCGATAATTTTCCGGTGAGTGAAAAGAGCATTAGAGCGCAACGCCCTGGCGTCAGTGATATATTTTTTTTATATAGCTGGCAGTTAGACTGTGCCGCATGACCTCCGTGTGTTCCGGGTTGGCCTACTGTCTGTCTACCCGGTGTTTAGTACCGGTTGCCTGCTGATCACTATTCGTTATGGCTAGCCATTCAGTGTACGTAAATTGATAATTTGACATCCAGCCGGATTTATTGATCTGGTGCGATATAGGAGGACTCAACACAGAACCGTCACTCTCTCGCACGGTGGTGTGTACGCGAGTTGTTTATTGTTTTTGCCATTTTGTCTCATGTCCTTGTCATTGCATGTGCAAGTGTGTCAAATGTGACCTGTGCGTATTTCTGACGCAGATGTTAAGTCAAATCGAAACGTCGAAACGAGTCCGTTTCTTATTTAAATCGGCAATTGGTTGTTCTATATATATATATATATATATTATATATATATATATATCATGGGGCTCCGACAGCGGGGCGGACGCGGGACACCATCGTCCCCCCCAACTCAAAGTTGGGGGACAAGAGTGTCTTTTTGTCCCCCAACTTTTGAGCACATGACACTTGACAGGAAACTTCATTATTTCAAAGCGTCTCAAACAACAGTACACACTACCGTCTTTAGCGTACTATCAACAGTAATAATTCATTTATCCAGGAAATTTAAATCAAAATTTTGGCGCCGCTCCGCGGACCGAGCAAAAAGCAACTCGAATACATGTATTTCGGGGACTGAAACACACCATTATCAATTCGCACCGGTTTCGCAAGCGCATTACTGTGTTATGTTTTGTTTATATATTAATATTTCTCTACACCATTGTGCAAAAAAAGTTAGCTTTATCCACTTTGCACCGCAGTCTTTACTCCGACGCCCACGGTGTGTGTAGTGTGTGTGTGTGTGTGTGTGTGTGTGTGTGTGTGTGTGTGTGTGTGTGTGTGTTTGAGCATCCCCCTATACGGTTTTATCGATTACAACAAAAAATGTGGCGACTAGCGCAGCCAAATTTAGTCAAGCTTATCATTGATCCTTTCAATACATTGTTAAAATTTTAGTTTCGTGTCGGATCAGGTCAGGTCAAGTGACCCCACCTCCAAACATGTTTACGGTCGTGCCATGACTACAATTTCTGATTGATCGATATTAAACTTTTAGGATTGCATGAAACCATCTATACCTGCAAAATGTTGATCTCGGAATTCGGATATTGGCTGACCTGAGGTCGGGTCAATTTCGTGACCTCATCCATAATTAAGTCAATGAAGAAATATTCCAATGCTTCTCCTATTTCAAAGATATCAGTCAATTCCTTCTGGATAATGTTATAACTAGGATATCCTTGAATGATCAAGCGCATGTTTTGTCATGTTTGACATACGGGGGTTATTTGAGTTCATCCGAGGTCACAACACTTTTTTCGTCAATAACTCTCGACATAATGAAGATATAGAAGTGAAAATTTCAGCAGCGTGTTTGGACCGTCGAGATACGTCTCCTCATATACAGCCTGACCTACATGGGTCACCACTTGACCTTGACCAGAGGTCAATTTTCAAGTTGACCTAACATGGTCGACATGTATATGTTTCAATGCGCCTTGACGAGACAATCACGATGGCGTAAACATTGTTGTGTTATTTTTATTAGGTTAAAAGTTATTGGCGAAACACATTTTGTTGCACAAAACAGTACTTTTTATTTTAATCTTAAATTTCTACTTGTACTTCCTTTAGAACCTAAGCTATTGAACTGAGCTAAATTTGAGGAAATGAGGTTGATAACATATTTCAAGAGCTTCCGTTTTTTTCTTCTTCTTCCGTTTGATCCTATGTAGCATATTTCCGAAGAACTATGGGGGTTTCTGGACCGAATTCCTTTAACTGGAAAATTTGACCTTTGATGACTTCTGGTGACCTCAGCTTCGACCTGAGCGAAAAAATCAAGATAGTTCATGCACGATTTTTGACGACGTTTCGAACATTGTTTTTGGTTTTTATCTACGTTCCATAGAAGCCGATTTAGAAAGGGGGGGGACGTTCAAACACATATCCGACCCTTTCCTCCCAGCAGGGCGTGGAAAATCCCGAGGCCCAGTAGGGCGTGGGTTAAACAAAAAATGAGAAAAGATGTCATAGAGGAAAAGTGCATATACAGGGCATGAGATTCAAAATTTCGCGCCGCTCCAGGCGCTTCCACGAATACTGGGTTTATTTTGTCCTCTCCCGTTATTTGGTAATATTCCTAAGCCAAAGCAGTATCGTCACCAAACTTTTACTTTTGCCATCAATTTGACGCATGTTAGCCCAAAAGAAAGACGCTGATGTTATGATAGGTCAACCGGAAACAACGTTTGGTGAAGTCATGTTCTTGCGGTTTTTGTTGAAAGATATGTTTTGCGGAAATACGCAGTCAAAAGCACATTTTTATATAAATTAAATTTGGTAGATTTGTCAAATGACTGGTACTAGACTTCTGGCTTTTAAACTGCTATCTCGGATTTCGAGTTTTATTTGAATTAACATTTTGGGAAATTGAAAAGTAATTTTTTAACATGATTCTTCTCGAAAACAAGTTCAAATTGTCACACAGTTGGAATAAAATGATTAAAAGGTGTCAGGTGAATTTGTGTACCAAATTTTAAATCAATATCGTCAAAATGATTGACTTAAGACCTTTCAAAGTAAAAAAACGAACACATCTACAACATTACCATGCATTACAAAATGTTTGTGATTTTGACTTGTACTGTTATGGAAGAAACAATGTTCTAACGTCATTTTTTGCGTTCTAGACGAACAACAAACAAACATGTGTTACAACGCCCAATGACCTTAATCTGCAGTTTAAACTCGTGACTTTGGATGAACTTGATCTGACTTTAGATCATCAACAGCTTAGAATGGTATTAAGAAGTGTCAGGCACACGAAACATACCGATTTACCAACTGCTTAATAGTTTAACCCTCGCCAGTGTAGCCGTAGGGAGTGGATGTCACCCCCTTAGTTTTTCCAGAATAACTCACGTAAACATCAACTGATCACGATACAACTTTCAGTATCCTACTTTGCATCAATTTGAAATGAACTCTAAAAATTTCGAACTTCTAACCCGTATGACCCATGACCTTTGACCTGTTTCTCAAGGTCGTGTTTTTGCGAAACTGGGTCGTAGTAAAGATCTTGAAAAACATGTGCAAGTTCCCGAGTGTTTGTTGTTCAAAAGCATGCAAAGGTGTTTCTAGGTGACAGTTTGTGGCTTCTGAAGATATTGCGATCTCGATTGACCTTTTCAGAGGTCAACGGAGGTCACTGACCTCCGATGACCTCAGATGTCTTTTTTTCGTCTTCTGTCCGTTAACCCGCGCACTGCAGGGGGTTCGCGCCGAACATGAACTGCAGGGGGGTTGATTTCCGCCCACTGGGGGGGGGGGGCTATTTACTATTTAAACAGAGTTTTAGAAGCTAAATAAAGTTATGTTATGCACTCATTTGTTTCTGTGACCTTTTACACGTTGCAACTTACCCCAGGGGTAAAAACAACCTGCCCCGGGACCGGAACTAATTGCATCACCTGCAGAGGCTTTTTGAACACGCTCTGGTGGTCGATTTTGTTTACTTACACTAAAACGTATAATGGATTTTTGTGCAGACTAGACGCATCTTTTATGTGGCAGTATTCATTCTACATAGGCGTAGGACCGCGGGTGGCCGCGGGGGCCATGGCCCCCTCACTTTTTGCCCATTTTTGTGTGCTAAAATCAACAATTTCATTTCGTTTTACAAATTCAAAGGCGCAACATATTTGCGAAGACGTAGGGAGCTAAAAATGCATAGAAATATCGCGTAGGGAGATTGGGTTCCCCTCAAGACGAAATCGAAGTTTCGCTGGCCCCTCACTTTTCGTCTCGTTCCTACGCTTCTGCCATTCTAGGCTGTTTGTCATAGTTTGGCTGCTACAGAACTAAGTTTAGTAAAACGTGCTGCATCTAGGCCCCTGTCTCCCCTATCCCCGGTCCCGGTCTCCCCTATCCCCGGTCCCGGTCTCCCCTATCCCCGGTCTTCCCCCCCTATCCCTGCATCCGGTTCCGGTCTCCCTATCCCCGGTCCGTCGTATACTCCACTTTATCCCCGGGTCCCGTCTCCCCTATCCCCGGTCCCGGTTCCCCTATCCCGGTCCCGGTCTCCCCTATCCCCGGTTCCCGGTTCTTCCGGTCTCCCTATCCCCGGTCCCGGTCTCCCTATCCCCGTCCGGTCTCCCGGTCTCCGGTCCCGGTCTTCCCTTATCCCCGGGTCCGCGGTCGTCCCTATCCCCGGTCCCGTCTCCCCTATCCCACGGTCCGGTCTCCCGCGTCTCCCGGTCCCGGTCTCCCCATCCCGGTCCCGGTTCCCCTATCGCCCGGGTCCCGGTCTCCCCTATCCCCCGGTCCCGGTTCATCCCCTATCCCCGGTCCCGGTCTCCCTATCCCCGGTCCCGGTCTCCCGTCTCCCGGTCCCGGTCCCCTTCCCGGTCCCGGTCTCCCCTATCCCCGGTCCCGTTCTCCCCATCCCCGGTCCCGGTCTCCCCTATCCCCGGTCCCGGTCTCCCCTATCCCCGGTCCCGGTCTCCCGGTCTCCCCTAACATCACATCACATTTTGCGGGGGCGTCCCAATTCAAATTCCATGACAATCGGCGTTACGGGTATATTGAAACACCCTTCGTCAACGTTTAAGAGGCATTCGGTATCACCCGAAAGCTCTTTTTTAACTTATTTTGAGTAAATCCTCTTTATATTTAATCTACAGGGTGCGGCACAAAAATGTACCTGTTTCTAAAGTCGCATAACTCTGGTAATAGTGTCGATAGGGATATTTTTATGCACGATTATAAACGCAATTGATGGAAATTTATGTTCCCGAAATTCTGATTTAGTATCTTTCTGTGTTGCAGAGCAACGTCAACTCGAAGTTGCCTAACAATATGGGTCGTTACCAATTTTATTTTAGCCGGCAATTGAGTCGATCGCATATATGCAAACAAAGCTGCAGCACGAAATCAGACAAATCCTTCTGGATAAACCGAGAACATTACTCAGGAACACTATTTCATGAGAGCATCATGCCAACAAACTTCAAATCACACTTGCCTTACATGTTAGAGGACACGGATCTCACAGACGGTGCTCGGAGTGGTCGCCGCCCATTTTAACCCGCGCGGCGTAGGGGTCTCCAGCCGAACGCGCGGCGTAGGGGGGTAAATTTTACCCCCTCGTATCTTCCGAAACCAATTAACCGCGCGACATGCGCAGGCGGCGATCGAAAGCTTCTCAATGAAACGAATCGAATGCAACCCGGATTTTTTTCTTCAAGTTTAGGTTAAAAATCAGGTCACGGTCAGGTCATATGGAAAATTCGAGTTAATTGAGTTTATGGTTCATACTTTCAATTATAATCCTTTGATTAAGACTATCATACACATAAAGCTCTCAAAGGTGTAATACATCTCCTGCATTAAGTAAAAGTGAATTTGCATGCAAAGGTCAAGGTCACGAAAGGTCACTGTCGCCAAGAGGTCAACGAAAGTCTTGTGACACGTGTTTTTAGGGGTTATTTTACACACAAAATCTATAGCAACAGCCATTTTTACAACTTGCCCCCATAAAAGGTCAAGATCAGGTCATCTAAGGTCAAAACTGGATACTGAATAATATGAATAAACAATGCATGTTTCTAGGTCAGTTTTGTCTCATAAATACAAAAATGGCATTTATATGTCTGTATCAGGTAAAAAAAAACGCTATTCTGAAAAATGACGTCATTTGCTACTTATACTTGGAGAGCAATCAGTCACTGAAAAATAAAGATATTACTTTGAAATTTGGTTTGGGTATTTCTTACACTTGGTTCTCCTATATATATTCCGTTTTTTAATATCTTGAAAATTAGATTTTTGGGAAATTTCCGAAAAAAAATATGTTTTTTGGATTGGGGGGTCAAAAACCCAAAATTTTGGAAATCCGAGACAGCCATTTTGTAGAAAATTAAATTTCCTTCCTTCTACTGTTTTGCGTTTGCAATTTGCATTTAATCTTTGTTTTCTACGATGCATCAAACCTTGATTGTTATTCAACCCAAAATGGCATGACATGACGTCATCAAAACGTCATTATCTCCCAAAGTTCTAATTCATTTGATTTTTTTAGGAAGACGTCAAATTGCTGCTGGAAAAGGTATTGAAACTTTGACGTCGTTATCTGTTATAGTTTTCAAGTAATTGCGGAAATCCAGGAGGGGGAGGGGTAATACTTACCCCCTACGCCGCGCGGGTTAAGACACATGTGAAGGCGTCACCGCAGGTTTCCGATCACAGACTTACACATTTTGGGAGTTGTTTCGCCTTCTGCTCTGCGGATGTTTTTGTTTGAATCTTTCAACGTTATTGGTGCGGGAGCATATATTTTTTGCCTAAGCATGCCCCACAAGAAAGAATCCAGCGGGTTGAAGTCCGGTGACCTCGCAGGCTACGGGTGGCCGGTCTTCCCAGAGATGATTCTTGAGCCAAGCCTAGCCTTCAGGACCTCGAGGGCTGCTCAAACGGTGCGAGCTGCTGCTCCGTTTTGCTTTAACCACATTACTCCCCTTGCAGTTGCTCGGGTGAATACAAATCCTCCAGCATTGCGATGTACGCTGCACTGCACAAATTAATTTGCTAAGGAAATGAAAGTGGTAACTTGACGCTAGCTTGTTTTCAGTCCATTGTCATTTGCACTATTTCAGTGATTGGAGATTGAGTATGTACATAATTTCTTAAATAGACGTTTCTCTTTCCATTGGTATCATTTATGATATTTTGCCACAACCAACAGGAAAGCTTACGCGACTTTTCCATAAAGCACCCTGTGCCATTGCATCATTTACCGATCAAAATAAAATTGGTAACAGCCCATATTGTTGGGTAACTTTGAGTTGACGTTGCTCTTCAACAAAGAAAGATACTGAATCAGAATTCCGGGAACATAAATTTCCATCAATTGTGATTCTAATCATGCATAGAACATCTCCCTATCGACACTATTACTGCAGAGTTATGCGACTTTAGAAGCAGCCGTACATTTGTTGTGCTGCACCCTGTAGTGTATATCACCCAGTACCCACTCAACATTATGCCTTTTAGCAGATTTCAGATGAGTCCTTGAATAGGTCGGAAGGCCGTTGGAAACGTCAGAGGGGCCCTTAAACGATCGGAAAGGACCCTCGGCCTTTCGACAGAAAGAATGCAGTTGTCCAGGAAATACAACGGGAAACAATTTAACTACAAACTATATTATGTGATAATGTGCGGGTTAAAAAACATGTCATTTATTGTCGCACTAGCTGGGATTCCCGGCGTTGCCCGGGCAATTAATTACCTAATGTTAGCAATAATGACACACTTGATGCATTTTTAAGTGGTGCGTACCTAAAGCATAACTTTAAAAAATGCATACCCCAGTCCCGTTCAAAGTTCACACTTTCCATGCTATAAGAATGTTAACAATACTGACAACAAAGGCACCACTTGAACAAATGCGTGGTTCCAGCTTATTCATCCAGTTGCCGAAAACGCGGCTCACTTGTTGAACTTCTTCCGCTTGAACACAAACAGGCTAAAGATTCATTTGGAGCAATTGAATGTGCCAGTGCGTTATGGAGCATAATCGGCATTTTACCGTAACGTCTTTGATATATCGCTCTGATGATCAGCATCTAGTACCCTTTCTGCATGGACACCTGCGCTAGTAGGGTTCTTAATCAAAGGAAAGAAGCGAGGCGGGGATCACGAAAAACACGTTTCTGACAAGCCACTGGATGAGTGTTCGGCGAGGGGAGGTGTTCAAAATCTAAGGCGGACCACGTTTTCTATTAGTAGATAATCTCAGAATATGAGTTGGGTATACGACGTTACCGGGCATCGGAAAAATATGATTTCTGCACAAGTAGTTCGTATTTGTGATCATCTATTGTGGACTGTTTTACAAGAGACTCATGTGGTTATTGTGGCTCAGGTTAAATCTCATATAAATTGGAGGGTCGTACGGTAACAGGATATTGAATGAAAATGGTAAACTGATTCGCACAGTTATTTTTTAACTTAATTGCTTCAGATGAATAGCGCGCTATGTTGTTCCATCATTGGAGCTATCTGATAGCAATTATTAGAAACTTAATAGCGCATACGCATACAGATGACATCGAGAAGTAGATTAAAAAAATGTGCCCCCATGTGATTGTGGTGGGATCTTTAGAATTGTAGGGTTTTCCTCTCAAAAAATAATAATTTTATTATGCCTAACACAGAGATGCATGAGCCGAAAGTATAAATATATCGACAGCTATTCTATTCGGGTAGATATTTGTCTTGCGTTTTCTTTCAGTCACCAATATTGTAATCGTATTTTTCTATAAAGATGGGATAGTCATGGTGAATATGTCATCTTATTATACAATTCATCGGATTTGCATTGTGTCTGCGTCTTACATGGACCGCTCGCTTTGACACGTAATACTAGAGAGTGTTTTCGCAGAGGCTGGTTCTTAACGTTGCACAATCTTCAACAGATTTAGGACTCGTCGAGTCATACGGGTCATCATTGTTTTCGGTCAAAAGATTCCAGAGGCCGTTCTTATGAAAAAAATCGAGCCGCTGGCTCGATTTTTTTATTTCATGTTTTCATAACTCGGTGCAGGAGATGTTTAGCGTCGAAATAGTGCCTCAGATTTGTAGCAACAAAGCCAAATACAATGTTGATATCCTGCATTGTGCCCAAACATAGCAATTATCCAGTCCTGAAGCCATTCTTTAAAAAAAATCGAGCCGGTGGCTTGTTTTTTATAAGAACGGCCTCAGGTCTTGAGCTATGGAAAAATGTTCTAAGTTGGTATACCTAGCTGATTCCAAATTGGTGTTGCTGGTTCCAAAGTTTATATGGCAGTTTGCTAACTGTAACTCCAGTCTCCAGCTCCTTAAAGGAACACTGCCACCTTAACATTATATTTGAGTTGAGATAGCCATTTTGCGTGCTTGGCATTGCAATTATGCATGGTATAAGGTTGTAAAAACAACCACTGAGGTCGAATCACGAGAAATTCGACTTTGATTTTGACATCTGTAAACATTCCCAGTCACCAATGTATTTGAATGGGGACCCTGAGCCGATGTCCTCGTCTCTCTTTACTAAATGTTGATTGACAGTCGACTGTTTTTACGTTTTGCAATACATTAGCCGTACACTAGTCATTATCTTTATGGCAGCGTGAAGGTTTTCTTTATTCCCAAAAATTCCTTCATATGACGTCATCAGCCCAAATATTAACACGTAACTTTTATTAAATTGGGCAATGTTTGTGAGAATTAAATGTCATAATCGTGTTCGGCAGCAATTACTTCATATTATGCACCACAAACAGCGTACATTTGATAACTTTTGGGAAGGTGGCAGTATCCCTTTAACCCTATTAGTGGCAGGCTCCCGGCTACCCCTATTAGTGGCAGTGGGGGGGGGGCATATTCGCCCCACGGAGATCTCGAGATCTACCTGTCCGATTTTCAAAAATCAAAAGGTATTCGATTTCCCTTAACACGATCTACATTTATAAAAAAGGGAGGCAACGGGGGCCAAAAACTACCAAAAATTAGAGGTATTTTTGATCCAACACAGCTGCCATGTTTATCAACCAATTTGAATGCAACCAACAGTGATCGATAGATATTGAGTAGGAAATTGATATGTGTTGACTATTTTTCAGAATTCAAAAATCATAGGCGTGTGCAGGTCACTAAATTAGGGGGCGAAGTATAAGCGTAATTCAAACGTTTTTGATGGATTTTTTTCTGGATAAATGTAATAGTTCATTATTTGTACATCAGCAAAACTAGTTATTAAGCACATTTTTGCATCATAGGCGGTGCCAGGTTAACATAAAAGGGAGGCCAAATATAAAAAGATGTGAACCGCAGTAAAAAAAGATGTGAAACGCAGCTACCACGGAATATAAATAAGCTACTGGTCATAGATAGTTTCATTTTGAATGCTACAAATCATCATAGGCGTATCCAGAATCCCATTTAGGGAGGTGCAAGACCTTTTGATAGGAATACATCCCGCTAATATAATACTAACTAGTCAACAATGACTATTTTACTTGCAACTTCAATTCACATACGTTGTCCACTTTTTACCCTACCTGGGCTCGCCAATTCTCTATAATTGTTTCAAAGAGGACCCCCTGGTGCGTTGCGTCAAGTTTTTCATCGGAAAACTGCAGTATGTTATGTCCTTGTAGGCAGTGGCGTAGCCAGGATTTCGGCCAGGGGGGGCAAATGGGATCAGGGGGCCCTTGTAGTCAATGGGGGCCCACATAACTAAAATAGTACAGGGTGTTGTACAACAACGACACATAAGTTTTTGACGATTTTTGGGGGCGTTTAGGGGTCAATATTTCAAAATTATACAAATCTGAGACAAAAATTTAAAAAAGCTTGTCATTTGCCTTCTTTTGGTGTTTTTTTCTTTTTAAGTTGCTCAAAACCCCGAATTTCTACAATTTTTCAAACATTTATAATTTTTCCACCGAAAATGGCACGACATGACGTCACTTAACGTCATTTTCTCCCAAAGCACTTATCCATTTTCATTGCAATTTTGTGATAAGACGTAAAAGCAACGACACCAATTTGGAATAAGCTATACCAACTTGAAATCTTATTTAGGCTCAAAGAACGCAACTTGAAATAAATTGCGCCGGCGTAGCGGCGCGAAATTTTGAGTCCTATGCCTGGATATGCATTCTTATTCTTATCATGCGAGTCACATTGCTTATGGTGCGACTTCTAACATGTTATTCGTGGCGTATATGCTGGTAAAAAGTGATAAAGCGAACTATTTTGCTCATTCATATAGGAAATAGCAGCACAACCCACTATATGCGCAGAGACCCCGACACGATTTTTTATAGCTACATTGATACAATTTGTTGTTGAATTGCGGCCGCGGAGCCGGCGCAACATTTTTGAGTTTTATTCACTGGAAGTTGCATTATGACTGTTGAAAGGCCCAGAGTCCCTTCAAATTGTCTAGGGGCCCTTTCGACCTTTTCAACGCCCTTCCGCCTTTGGCATTTCTCGTCTTCAAGACTTGTGATGTGGTCCAAGGTTTGTGATGTGGTCCCCCTGGCACATACATGCCCCCCCCCCCATGGACACAGGGCCCTCTACATATTTTAGCTCCGCTAGCACAATTTTAACTACTTATTCCGTGTTAGTCACTGCAGGCTGAGCAAGAACCTCCTCAGGCTGCCAAGGCTCCCTCAGGCCGACAGAGGACCTCTCAAGTGGATAGAGGCCCCTCAGGCCAAATGAGGACCCTCGGCAAGACAGAGGGTCTCCTCAGGCCTAACTATGGCCGCTCAAGCTGGCCGAGATCCCCATAAGCCCACTAGAGGGCCCTCAGGCGGAGCGGGCCCCCCTGCTGAATGAGACTACTCATTACCGACAGAGGGCCCTTCAGGCTAGACCCCCAAGCCGATAGCGGGCCCTTCAGACGCCCTCATGCCGACTGTGGGTTCCCTTAGGCCGACCAAAGGCCACCTTAAGCTAATCGAGGGCTCACTCAGGTGGCCAGAGGGGCCCTGAGTGAGCTTATGCTTTTTTGGGTCCCTTAGGCCTACTGATGACCCCCCTCAGGCCGACTGAGGACGCTGAGGCTGAAATACGGCGCGCTTCAGACTTCAGAGGGCTATCGGTCGAATGGGCCCTCAAGCTATCAGAGTGACCCTCAGGCCCCAGAGAGCCCCTCACTCAACATAGACCTCAGATCGAAATAAAAAAAAAAAAAAAGAGGAAGGCACCATACCGATTTCAACAAACAGAGGCTCTATCAGACCAAAAGGCGGTCCCGCTCAGACCGACTAGACGGTACCTAGGCCGATCAAGGGCCCCCTAGGCGATCAAGGGCCCCCTCAGACCGACAGAGGGTCCCTCAGACCGACAGAGGGCCCCTCAGGTCGTCAGAGGGCCCCGCAAACCAACAAGGACCCTGCAAACCGACAGAGGCCTACAGAAGACGCCATCAGATTGGCAAGAGGCCCCCTCAGACCGACAGAGGGCCTCAGATCGATAGAGGGCTCGCTCATGATCCGAAGGAGGGACCCTCATTCGACTGAGGGCCCCTCAGGCCGACCAGGGCCTCCTCAGGCGATCGAGGGCCCTTCCGGCTCGACTGAGGGCCCCCTCAGACTCAACGAGGGCTTTTTGGTGTTCACGTAAGGCGTTTTGGCGGGCGCCTGACACTATCCAAACACTGGGGCCTTCGGCCACAGGGAGGCCTCGCTCGCGCCGCCAGAGGGGCCGCCAGGCCTCTCAGGGGGGGCAGGCCCCTTTGCCCCCCCCCCCCCCTTGGCTACGCCACTGCTTGTAGGCCCATTCATCATAGTTTCCTTGCAATAATATTACCCTTTTTTCTATTCCTGGGCGCGCCTCTGCTATAAAATGCATTTGTTTTCTCTCCTGGACTCATATTTGCAGTCATCGTTCTCAACTATCTGTTTATTGCGCCGTAATCGCTGGTATATCGTTATCACCATGCAAGGGGTTTAAATACACGCAGAAAGTTGGAGTACCTACATCTTTTTCGTCATTTCGACCGATTACCGACTCCCCATTACAAAATAATCGGCGACGCCCCTTTGTTCAGTTGAAGATGGGCTAATGACGCGTCCCTACCCCGCCCCCGGTCAACAATTGTATCGCCGACGGGCTGCTATCCCTCCCCCGCTCAACAACTTTTTGGAAATATTACACTGGATTTGTCCCCTTCCCAAAAACCAACATTCCCAACGTACTATATCCTCCCATGCACCTTTGGATATAGTACGTTGGGAATAATGACGTTGTATTGATGTCATGGCATGCCATTTTTGGTGTTAACACGATACATGTTTGGAAAATTGTACAACATCCAGTTTTAATGCAAATTGCAAATTTAAAACATCAGAAGAATGGAAATGACCTTTTCTTCAAAACCCGGCTATCTCAGATTTGCGTAATTTTGTATATAACCCCAAAACTCAACAAAATCGTAAAAAATACACGGCGCCCCCCTCAGAGGGCAAAAAGGGGCCTGCAGGGGGCCCTGGGGCCCTGGGCCTGCAGCCCCCCTCTATGAAAATCCTGGATCCGCCACTGACTAGTCTGAATGGTCTGTTAAGACGTCGACGCCCCTGCTGAAAATCGACACGGCTGGCACTACCTAACGCAGATCTGCCACTGCCCAGTGCCCTCTGAATGTGAAAAGAACAAACACAGAATATGCATGCGATATTGCGTTAACAACGATGTCTCATCCGTCAAATACTTGAACTGTCCGCTTTGAGCGACATCTATACCAATGAATTTCAAGGCGAAAATGTTTATAGATGTCGCTAGCGACCAGAGGTCAGACCGCTCCGGGGCGCTCACTCCCTACTCACACCGGCACCTTCAGCATGACAAAAAGAGGGTCCAGCAAATACCAGCCTCTGATTGGTCGTGACGTCAAGTGCACATAACGTATGCTAGACGGCATGATCAATCTGTTAAAGGGAATGTTTCACATTAACATTATATTTGAGTTGAGATGGCCATTTTGCATTGAATTAATAGTTAGTGTAGAATAGTAAAACACCCACCAGAGGGTCAACGAAAGTAAAGTTGAGTTTGGTTTTGAACTCTGCACAAAAAATAAGGCCTTATTGTATTAAGTTTTATTTCATGCTATGAGTTGTGTTTATAGGTATTATTATGTTTTATGTATTGTGTATGTATTATGTGTATATGGCATTATGGCGGATCCAGAAAGTGTGATTTTGACAGGTTTGGGGGGGGGGGCGCAAATCCCAAAAATTATATCGCATAATTCTGAAAACTCATCGGATTTCGCTTGCTTATGCATCAATAACTGATTTAAAACAAAATTTTCTCTAGTAAAAGTTGCTTCAGTTTTACGACAAACTCAGGAAATGTGTCAAATTTGCGCCGATTTTGGGTGGGGGGGGGCATGGCCCCTTTGGCCCCCCTGGATCCGCCCTTGTATATGTGTGTATGTATATGTATAATATGTAAATGTATTAGTAGAAAATAGTTCACCTTCAACATGGGTTTTGAACTGAGATAGCAGTTTTCGTAGCCCGTGTTTTAACAAAACCCTAAACTGCAAGTTTGTCTGGGACTGAAAAGGGCTCTCCAGCCGAATATATTTGACTTTTCTGTCGAAGGAATTGTGGGCCATAAACAAAGAATGTCAAGAATGTGGGCCTTCGGGAGGCTATACAGTAATTCTTACGCGATCTACTTTCGAATCTGATCTGCAGTGGCTGAGCCATTTCTGATTATTTCGTTTGAAGTTTGCAGAGTACGCCATAGGTATAGTTATTTGATAAAATTGAAGTAAACGTACGTCCTTCTGTCCTGAATCGGCGCGAGTATGGGCTATTTTTGAGCAATATGAAAAAGAAGTTGTATTTCAAAATATTATCAATAGTCTGCTTGATAAAAACAATCCATAGGGGTGAAACTATTTCCTTTAAAGGAAAAGTCACCTTGATTTTTTTCAAACACAATTTTGGTTATATTTTTCATAATAACAACTTATGCGTGTGTTATGTTCAAAAATAGCCATAGGTAATCGCGCCGATCAGGACAGAAGGACGTAAATTATTAATTCATCAAAACTATTATGCGTACCTACTCTCCGCAACGTTCAAAACGTTGGCTCAGCCAAGGGCGGATCTCAGGGGGCAAAGGGCCATGGCCCCCCCAAACCACCCAAAATCGCGCATAATTTTGAAACATTTCCTGAGTTTGGCTCGTAAAACTAAGCAACTTTTACTAGAGGAATAGGGTTTTGTTTTAAATCAGTTTTATGATACATAAGCAAGCAAATCCGATGAGGTTTCAAATTATGCGATAATTTTTGCGGGATTTGCCCCCCCCAAACTGTCAAAATCAACACTTTCTGGATCCGCCTTAGTGGCTCAGCCCAAATCAGATTTCGAATGTATAGTCGCGTAAGATATCTGTTATAGTCTCTGCCCCAGGCGTTGTGAGGCCCACAGTAGCCTCTGCCATGAGGGTGTGAGGCTCCACAATCCTTCGACAAAAAGTACCCAATATATTTCGGCTGGGTAGCCCTTTCAGCCCAGAAAACTTGCAGTTAAGGTTTTTCAACACGGGCTACAAAACTGCTATCTCAGTTCAAAACCCATGTTGAAGGTGGACTATTTCCTTTAGGTAAGTCCCAGTGTGGCAAGAAACCTCTAGGCTCTAACTCAAAAACTTTAAGTGCTAGCAAGTAGCAAGACGCAGAAAACAGCGTTCGAAAGCTCTCTGGGAGGCCATTCGAAATTACTTGGACATTATCTGGCTCACTGCTCAGGTTAGAATTGAGGTCACCAAATCCCAGAGGTCATCAAAAATCACGTTTTCGAAGTGAAGGACTTTGCTCTAGAAACTCCCAAATATCTCTGGAAATATGAGAGCTAGTAGCAAACGGGGGAAAAATGGAAAGCTCATGCAAATTCAAATCGCCTCATCACTCTAAAATTTAAGTTGAGGTTCATGGCTAATGTCCCAGAGGCCAGAGGTAATTAAATGTCAGAAGAATATATATTACTGACCGGGCCGATGAAATTATCTGGAAACGAGGTTTGCAAAATTAGCGGAGGTCCGAGTGCGAAGCACGAAGACCAGGGCCCGTATTCAGGTCGACGGCGTAACTTAAGTTTTACTTAAGTTACGCATTGGCGTACGCTGTTTTGGGATTCAGGTCGACGGCGTAAGTATAATTTTGGCGTAAGTATATACTTACGTCAAACCTGCTCAATCGCAGACAACTTACGCTAAATACCAATTTTGGTATTCACGTCGGACTGCGTACGTAAGTTGAACTTAAGTTTGGTATTCCGGTCATTTTTACTTACGAACGGCGTAAGTTTCCCTATTTGCTCATCACAGCTCACTTACGTATACTCAAAAGGTGACGTAAGTCTCAAAGATGGTAGTTCTTCATCAGTTATTAAGCACCAGTTTCCTTGTAAGTTATATAGATGCTCTCTCTCTTTTTCTTAACACAAAATACTTATGGGTATGGGTGTTACGATCGAGCGCTTCGCACTCGCTCGTCTTTACGTGCGTATATGAGAGAAATCATGAGCGGCCAGACCCGACCCGACCCGTTGGCGACACTTTTGAGCTCATATCTTTGCAACAGCACGTCCGATTGACAAGCGAGCTTCTTTGCTAAGTAGCCCCATCAAACATACCTTGTTTGTTTGTTTTTTACTAGTGCCGACTCATGTTGGTGAATACCACTGCGCCTGGCGCGAGCCGCGTAGGGGTGTGGAAAGGTTTTTCGCAAAAACTCCGCAACGGCTGGGGCTTATTGTGTTTGAAATTTTGTGTATGGTTAGGCGACCCCTCAAGCCGTCGCTTTTCCACTAGTCAGGCGATTGGTGCCTCTGCACGTTGCGCACGTGCACACCCCTATTATAGTATTTCAGAACGGCTGAACCGATTGTGTTTGGAATTGGAGTTTCGTTAGTGAACACTCTTAGCCACTGCCTTTCCACAAGTCAGGGGTGGGTTGGCTCTGCACGTCCGCACGTGCACACCCCTTTTATATATCTCAGGAACGACTGTGCCGATTGTGTACAAATTTGGTAAACAGTTGGAACCTCTCAGCCACCCCTTTCCCATAAGTCAGGGGTGGGTGCTTCTGCACGTGCACACGTGCACACCCTTTGTTTATCTAAAAAACTAGTTGCCTAATTGAGTGAAAATTCACCATATATTGATTTCGGGCTAGCTCGTTCATCGCCAACTCATTCATCGCCAACTCGTTCATCGCCAACTCATTCATCGCCAACAGAGACAAAGACAGAGACAGAGACAGAGACAGAGACAGAGACAGAGACAGAGACAGAGACAGAGACAGAGACAGAGACAGAGACAGAGACAGAGATTACCGTGTCGAGTATTTAGGACAAGTAAATCTCTTAAACTATAATTCAGCCGGTGAATATGAACTGTTCGATCGGATGAGGTGTCAAGTTTCAGGCAACGAGCCCTGCTTAGCGTAGGGACAGTCAAAAATACATATCCATTTCATGCACAATGTTTCGGGTTTAATTCATGAGAGAAAAAAATGGTATAAAACAATCATTGGCGGATCCAGAAAGTGTGATTTTGACAGTTTGGGGGGGGCAAATCCCAAAAATTATCGCAAATTCTGAAAACTCACGGGATTCGCTTGCTTATGTATTCAATAAACTGATTTAAAAACAAACTTTCTCTAGTAAAAGTGCTTAGTTTTACGACAAACTCAGGAAATGTTGGTCAAAATTTGCGCCGTTTAGGTGGTTTGGGGCGGGGGCATGGCCCCTTTTGGCCCCCCTGGATCCGCCCTTGAAAACACATGCGTTTCTGAAATAACGAGTAAGCAAACATCTTTACATATATCAGTATAACTTCAAATAATTTAGTTGTAATGTTTTCATGATACATAGTTTTGTATGGTCTTTTATTTTTTCCAGCACAATAAGCGAGGCTGCTGTCTTTTCACGAGACACTTACGCATATACTTAAGTAATTTGACCTGAATTCGAAATGAGCGTAAGTTTTCAACCTGAATCCCAAACTAACTTACGCCTGACGACCTGAATACAAAATGCGTAAGTTTCATATTCTGGCGTAAGTATGATGCTAAGTTTGGCGACCTGAATACCAAATTTCTACTTACGCAAAAATNGCGAAACAAGACATCTGAGGTCATCGGAGGTCAGTGACCTCCGTCGACCTCTGAAAAGGTCATTCGAGATCGCAATCTCTGCAAGAGACATAATTGTAACCTAAAAACAACCTTGCATATACTCCTGAACCACAAGCACTCGGAAACTGCGCATGTTTCAAGGATCGTTACTACGGGACGCCAGTTTCGCCAAACACGACCATGAGAAACAGGTTAAAGGTCATGGGTCATACAGGTTAGTAGTTCGAAATTTTCAGAGTATATGTCAAATTGATGCATATTAGGAAACTGAAAGTTTAATTGCGTTCGGTTGGTATTTACGTGAGTTATTCTGGAAAACCGAGGAGTTGGCATCCACCCCTCCTACACTAGCGAGGGTTAAATACACTCACAAACATGGGGGTTATGTTTTTCGCAATTTTAGCCGACTGCCCCCTCCCCAGTACAAAATTAGCAGTGACGCCCCTGAATTTGCCAATGAAAATAAAAATAACTTTAGGTAGGCATTGGCGGTTCCAGGGGGGTTATTTTGGGCCACCCCACCCAGGATCATGAAACATGATTTGCCCCCCCCCCTAAAAAACGGCCGGACCTACAGTTGCTGGTGGGTTGACGATCGCGCTCTACCCCCTCCCCCCGGTCAACCACTTTTGGCTGACGGCTGACGGCTGACGGCTGAATCAAATTATATCGTCACCAACGTAACGGGCATCCGGGACTTAATCCAGGTTCTCCTCGAGCCCGTGGCGGATCACCAGCCGGTGCTGCTTTGTGCTCCCGTCCCCAGAGAGCACCGACGGCCAATCACCACCACCATGCGGCCGTGGAAGCGCGTCAACTGGGACGCGCTCAACCTGAGCCTGCTGCTCGCGGACTGGGAGCCGCTCTACGCCACTGGCATAGTAGATGATGAGGTGGACGCGTTCATAACGGTATGGAACGCCGCAGTCAACATCCACTGCCTGACCACCACCGAGACGTCCCGCCGACTGGGATGTCCGTGGCTGCGTGGTGACGCGCACGTTTCCGCAGCCATGAAAGAGCGCGACTGCGCCTGGGAGGCTTGGGAGCACTGCCGCACGCCGGAGGCACGCCGCACGCACCAGCAGTGTCGGAACAGAGTGAAGGGACTCGTCACTCTCGCGCGTCGTTGGTACCTGTGCAGTGGTCTGCTGAGCGAGCACCGTGATCTCTGGAGCCGCCTTAGGCAGCTTGCAATGAAGCCTGCGAGAGGTCATGCCACACCTGATGATGACCTGAACAACCGGGCAGACGAGCTCAACGCCCACTTCGCTGCCGTCGGTCCTAGTATCGCAGCGGAGGCAGCGGCAGGGCGCGCCAGAGCTGGTACGACTCCAGTTGGACCGCGCCCGCACCGTGCCTGTGCCCTGCAACCAGCCACTCTGCCAGAACTTTCAGCTGCAATCGGGAAGATGAGTGCGTCGAGGGCTGTCGGTGTCGACAGTGCATGCTGTCAAGAAGTGTTTCCCTGTAATCGGCTGTCATCTTCTACATGATACATCTGATCAACTCTTCTATACAGTGGCGGATCCAGAAAGTGTGATTTTGACAGTTTGGGGGGGCCAAATTCCAAAAATTATCGCATAATTCTAAAACTCCAATCGGATTTCGCTCTTATGTATCCAATAACGATTTAAAACATACTTTCTTCTTAGTAAAAGTGCTTGTTTTACGACAAACTCAGGAAATGTGTCAAATTTGTGCCGATTTGGGTGGTTTGGGGGGGGGGCATGGCCCCTTTGACCCACCCCTGGATCCGCCCTTGCTTCTATATCGTCATGTACTTTTCCTTCTGCCTTGAAGATTGCACGCGTCATCCTGGTGCTTAAGTCGGGCGATCGTTCTGGCCTCAACAATTTTCGTCCCAATTCTATACTCTCTGTTCTATCGAAAATCGCTGAGAAGGTCGTCTGCTCGCAGCTCAGCTCTTACCTACTTAACAACCATGTACTGACGCTATTACAATATGCTTACCAGCCATGTCACTCGACAGAGGATGCTCTGATTGACGCTGTTGAATGGCTGGCAAGGGCTGTCGACAACGGCCATGTCGCGTCGATTACGACGATCGATCTCAGCAAAGCCTTCGATAATGTCAATTATAGCGTCGTCCTTCTCAGTAAGCTTGAGCGGTGCGGTGTGTCCTCGGAGTAGTTTAAGGACTACCTGAGCGGTCGGAGATAGACGGTGGCTCGCAGTGGCTCCTCGATCACTCTTCCCCTATCCCATGGGTGGCCTAGTGATCGATAGTCGGACACATTCTTTTCCTCATTTTCATCAATGATCTCTCCAACTTCCTTCCACACGGCCGCCTATTATCCTACGCCGACGACACCCAACTCCTTAACTCTGCCACTCCTGATGTCGTCAGTCTCTTCAACTTAAAATCCCGTGTCGAAAAGTGCGTTCAATGCCTAAAAAATTGGTTTCAGTCTTATAGCCTCAAAATAAACCCCAAAAAGACATATTTAATGCTGGTTGGCACCAAACCCTCCCTGAAAAAGACCAACAATTTCCACATTACCACTTCTGGTCCATCATCCTCAGTGAAGCTGAAGGTACTGGGTGTACTTCTTGACCAACACCTCACCTGGGAGCCCCATATCTCCTTAATCGTTCGGCGCTGCAATGTAATTTTCGTTTCGCTTTTCAAAATACGGCATCATTTCACTCCCAAGATTCTGAAGCTCCTAGTCCAAGTTCACGTCTTTCCGCACATCCTCTATTGCCTGTCTGTCTGGGGTGGAGCGGCCGATAGTCACTTTAGGTAGGGCAGAATTATTATATTTTCTGAAACGATACTGGAATGACTGCAGTCGAGGTGTTAAAAATGATTTGGCACGAGACCGAGTCGAGTGGCAAAATCTGTTTGACACCGAGACTGGCTAGTCTATGACCAGCAGAGTCAAGAAAGGTATTTCTTATACTCCGTACCTATAGTCAAAAATGTTTGATCCCCTAAATGAAAGAGCCTTCTAGAGTGCAGAATAACAATGCAGAATATCATTTTTTCTGCACTCTTATTCTGCACTGTTGAATAGGACATTTAACATGTAAACCCAAAAGAGAGGTATGAGAAATCATAAACTTCGCTGCCAGGCTTGTGAGTGGTGCGCGCCACTGCGACCATATATCTCTTGCTCTTAAAGCACAATTGGATGGCAGAGAGTCTCGGAACTTGTGCACCACCGAGACTGTCTGAACGTGCACAGGGCGCTGCATGTCAGCGAGTCGCCCCACGCTCTGCGTGCTCTTTTTGTGACGCGTGCCGAGTCTTCCCATTCGTCAGACTCGGGCTGTTTCGGAAGGCGTTGGCTCTCTGCATCTGCCGCGCGTCCGGCTGACCGCCACCCAGCAGCAGCAGTTCCCGTACCGGGCTGCGGCCGCGTGGAACCGACTGCCAGCGGCAGCCGTCCATCCCGCCTCGCGCCGCGCGCTCTGGATTGTTTTGAATCACTGATTCGCCTTCATTGTATCGCCTTCACTGTGTATGTCTGCATATGTGCGTGTGTGTATGAGCTGCACCAATAGCCATGTTAGTTACGACCAGGTGCAGAATACCTACTATGTGGACGCTCCTTTAATACATGAAGATGAACATGGCCAGCTACAACTTTTAGGAAATAATCCACTGGATTTACCTTCCCAAAACGGCTAGATCCACCAGTGAAACAAGAAACACTATATGATAAATATCGAAGATAAATTTGCTGCACCTTACACTCAAAACCTACGGACACCATGCATGGTTCTCTGAGAGGTCTCCGAACCCACTAGCTATTCTCTGCAGGCAGAGCCACAAGGAATTTCCGAGGACCATGCAGAGTTTCGCAATGTCTCAACAACGTAAAACTTTCTCAGCGGAGAAGGTACAGCTGAAACCATGCACGCTTCTCAGATGAAAATAGCAGCGCCGGCAGGAATCGAACCTGGGACCCTTCGCATATGAAGCGAGCGCTCTACCACTGAGCTACTGAGGCTTATGATATGTAAGGAAAAAAGACGAAACTAAACTAGGAAAATGCTTGATTAGGATGATACTAACGGACTTTTCGGATATAAATATACAGCGTGCAACGTTGCTTGTTTCGTCGCGCAGCGCTGGCTTTTAAAGAGCACACTTAGGTAGGTATAGGTATCCAGAGGCAGCCTTTTTCGGGTAACCTTCAGTGAGAGCCTCGGATACAAATATGAGATGGACAAATAGGTACAATCCCACTTGGAAGGATTCGAGGACTGAGGAGACCCGCCCTGCGAAATGATGTTGCGATTTAACGAGGAGCGGCGATGGTGGGTCTCGTACGTGCTCACTATATGCATAATTAAAATTTATGTTTGTGTACTGCGCAAGGGGCGCCGCCACCTTCCGGAAAGCGGGGGGGGGGGGGGCGGAGGTATTCTGAAGTCATTTTTTCCATGCAACGACCATAGGCGTAATAGTAATATTATAAAATGTTGGGAAAACGTCCCCCCGTCCCCCTCTGGCGGAGCCCATGTGTGTCCTATGTGTGATTGAGCGTGCGTGAGGTAGGGGTGAATTGAATGGACGTGCATGTGTGTGTGTGTGTGGCTATATCGTATACATTTTTAATGGGGGTGGTCATAGGCGTAGGAACGCGGGGGGCCACGGGGGCCATGGCCCCTCACTTTTTGTCCATTTTTGTGTGCTAAAATCGATAATTTTTCTTCTTTATGCAAATTAAAAGGCGCGGCAGATCTGCGAAGACAAAAGGAACTCAAATCTGCATAGAAATACCGTTTAGGGGGATTGAATTCCCCTAAAGTCGAGATCAAAGTTTCGCTGGCCCCCTCACTTTNCTGCCGAAGCTATTATGGCGCCACCTGTATGGCATGAGTTCAACGTCACATACGATTTGATTGCTACAGGGTCTCAACAGGAGACCATGTAGAGATTCTCAAGGTTCTCAACAGCTGACAACAAAAAGGGCCGGCCGGTTCAATCCTTCGTTCGGGGAAATTTTGAGAAGTGGGGAAAACTTTGAGAAATGCGTAGACTGCCTGATAGTCTCGTAGACTAAATACCACATCGATATAATGTATACTTCTCAGGCAAGACTATCCACTGAAAAAGTCTCGAAATGGAGACCGTGCGAACTTCTCATGGACTTCTCAGACTTCTCATGGAAGATAATTTAGCTATAGTTCTAAAAAGTGTTTCTGAGTGTACCACTGAGCTACTGAGGCTTGTGATACGGAAGGAAAAAAGACGAAAATAAACTAGGAAAATGCTTGATTAGGATGATACTAACGGACTTTTCGGATATAAATATACAACGTGCAACGTTGCTTGTTTCGGCTGGCGTTTAAAGAGCACACTTAGGTAGGTATAGGACATAGGTATCCAGAGGCAGCCTTTTTCGGGTAACCTTCAGTGAGAGCCTCTGATACAAATATGAGATGAACAAATAGGTACAATCCCACTTGGAAGGATTCGAGGAGACCCGCCCTGCGAAATGATGTTGCAATTTAACGAGGAGCGGCGATGGTGGGTCTCGTACGTGCTCATATATGCATTAATTAAAATATGTTTTGTGTATGCGCAAGGGCGCCGCCACCTTCTGAAAGCTGGGGGGGAGGTATTCTGAAGTCATTTTTCCATGCAACGACCATAGGCGTAATGTTAAAATTATATAATGTTGGGAATACGTCCCCCCGTCTCCCTCTGGCGGAGCCCATGTGTGTACCTATGTGTGATTGAGCGTGCGTGAGGTAGGGGTGAATTGAATGGACGATGCATGTGTGTGTGTTTGTGGCTATATCGTACAGTTTTAATGGGGGTGGTATGGTCCGTTGTGGTGATAGCGGGGTGGTTAGACTAAAGATTGGTTAGCGGTTGGAGTATTTTTCCGATGTTAGTGGTTTTTAGCCTTAGACTTTACCTTTAGTGGGAATGTGCCTGTTGGTGATCATTTTGAATAAATAATACATAATTACAGCGCCACATGCCATTGCTATGGTATGCAATCTTCATGGAATAAGTTCCATACCAGGATACCATTTACTGTTTTCAAGAGACCATTTAGGCTTTCAGGAGACCATTTATGTTTTCAGGAGACCATTTTGGTTTTCAGGAGACCATTTACGTTTTATGGAGACCATTTATCGTCTCAACAGCCTGACTGCAAAAATATCCTGCGGGTTCGATCCTGGGTCGGACATACTTTTCTGCTCCCTAGATAGTCACGGAGACCATTTACTGTCTCGGAGACCATTTGTTGTCTCTAGCTCATGCTTTTTTGGTCTCGACGCAAAACTAAATGGTTTTCGAACCGCGGAAAGTGCGCAAAGTGATCGCCTGAGACTATGGAGGTATCTCGAAGGATACCATTATGTGTAAGTTTCAACCAGGTTTTGAGTGCATGCACGATGCATACCGACTCGAAAAACGAAACAGAATAGCTAGACTTCATCACAGGGAATCCTTTCGCCATCAACAGACCGCTTAGACGCGACTTAAGGGTGGACTAGCTTAGGCAGACAGACGAAAAATTACACAAACTCAACTTATACTTAAAGCTCAGAAACGACACAAGAACCACGTCAGACGGACACACTTCCACATACACGCCAGCAAGACACAGGAGAACACTCAGAAACAGCACATATCACACTCTACCGCAATCGTACAACCTCCTTACAACGGTCCTTCATCCAGGCACACACGTCTGTGGAAATACGTTACCCGACAGACACGCAACCTTACCCGACACAGTCAGTTTAAAAGAGCAGTCTCCCAGCAGCTAGGTTCCCATCGCCCACCAAAGTACTATCATGAAGGCTCAAAACTCGGCAATATTCTCCACACTAAACTGAGATGGCATCTCAGACCTAAACAGTCAACCATCTTCCAAATCAGAAAAGCGATTCCACAGCATGCAGAATGTGGTTACAGTACAGAAACCACAAAACATTTCGTACTTGAACTGTTCAAGCTACCACGGCTCAGACACCAACTTTTCGGATATTTTCAGGACTATTAGAGACGGATTTTCGTCTAGTACTTTCTCCATCAAACAGCTGGACATGCTTCTTCACGGTTCCGGTCTGTGGGCGGGCGCGGCCGGCGTTTGGCGGCGTGAGCGGGTGCTTCAAAGTTTTTTTGATCCACTCCGGTCGTTTATCAGTAAGTGGGTCGCGCTGCGGCGGCGGTGAGTCGGGGTGCTCTAAAACTTAACTAGGGCGCGCGAGATCTGCGCTCTGGGGGCGGCCCAACGGAAGAACTACTGTTATGTTTTGCAAAGCGGTGCATGATTTAAGTGCTTTAGCACTTTTGACCAAATTGCTTGACTGTTATCATGCATTATGATATGTATCATGAATAAATCTCACAAAACAAAAAACTCAAAGTGTGGCACAGGATCGGAAGCGCACCAGCCATGACAAAAATCCACACCAAACACGGACCAAGAAAAGGCCAAAATATACACCAGTCCACACTCAGATCAGCCAAAAATACACATCAACCAATCAAAAACCAGTGAGATGCCCTTATTGGGTCGGAATATGAAGCGCTAGTTCCTTATGTGAAAATGTGAATCAACATGTAAGCTTTGGTTAGCAGCATTGGCACTGCGCCTTACGCAAACCCGCACCTCAAATGAATCTGTTCTGTACGCAGCTTTTTTCAAATCAAAATCCGCACCAAGCCAGAGCAGGCCCACACCAAACAAAATATTGTCAAATATATGCAATACTTTGCAGTCTGGATGGTGAGTATATACCATTTTTAGATCATACTAAATAGCATACCTACTGCATGCTGTTATCAGTAGCATAACTTTACCATTTTTTTTTTGGGGGGGGGCGGGGCTAAGCTGGGAAAAGTTGAACTATCAAAATCCCGATTTCTCCCCGTCCCCAGATTTAACCAACATCCTCATCCAAGTTTAGCAGACTCAGCAGTGTGGTACTTAGCCTTGGAGATTGGAGACCCACTTCATGACGCTATAATAACGACCTGGCTAGATAAGCAGCCTCAGAAGTAACAGAGCTCAGAGACTCAGCTGGCGGTCAACTGCTGCAAAAAATTAGCTTATAGTGGGAGTTGGAACTTGGAAGAGAGGAGAGAGGAAGATGGCGTGCCGTCGTGAATGTGGCGTCGCCGTCTCGTCGGAAAGACAAGCAACTTGTAGTGGAACGACGGCAAGTAATTGCGAAGCACGGGACCAAAGTATATTGGAGTGAAGCTCGTCTCCGAGTCACTTCGAACTTCTCGGTATATGTGGGGAGGGGGCTAAGCTGGGAAAAATCGTTTGAAGTAACCTCAAAATCCACAAAAAAACAGATTTATCCCCGGATTTTTTTTTATACCGCAGTCTAGACCGCATCGGTTTTTCTCACTTGCTTTTTCGGGGGTGTTTTCCAGTCCTTGCAGAAACTCTTCAACAACTCTCTCAAAACTGCTCGTATACTTACATTTACCATTACGCGTTTTGCGGGTCTTCAGTCCAAATGGTGACAAAATTATATTACGTAATCATTCAAAATATAGTTTCTTTACTTGTGCATAGTTCATATAGACTGTAAATTTCCTAAATTTCTAATCGATTGTAAAATTGAAGCGTAAAAATGTTGCATAAACAGTTGTTAGTTGTTAAATACTACAATTCATATTCTTGATTTTATTAAAACGTCATCAAAAGTCAAAAATGCAATTGCTGATTTAACTCACTAAAGTTGATCTATGCGTCGAGATCGCATGAGCACTTTAATCAAAGCAGTTTCACGTGCCCTACCTATTTCCAAGGCCCTTTATTTCTTAGTCGCAGTTGCACGTGCCCTACCTATTTCTTACCCATCAAGAAGAATAACCCTGCTATAAAAAAAAAAAAACAGTAAGTAAAAACCATAGCAATAGCACTTGTCAATAATTTGCTGTGTGAAATCGCTGTTCCAAAGTTTAAATGTAAAATGGTTTCCTGTTACTTGTTAGTGTTAGTGGGTATTCAATGTGAACTAAGTGAGGGGAGGGGGACTGGCTGTCTACAAAGTGCAAGCTAAATAGGTATGTGTTGATTGTACGTATATATATATATATATGGTATGTACCTTTATAAGTGCAACAGTACTATTGTGGTTGGGTAGGTGATGTACTTTAGTTTATTGCATGCAATCATGATATATAATTTGCTATACTTCATGTATTTAATCCCATTGTTTTACTTTTTGCTGTTTGGGAAACCAGAGTAGGTACTTTCAGCCCTCCACAGTACATGCAAAGTGGAAACTTAATTCGCATATCCATAACAGTGGGTGGCTGGCCTAGTGGCTAACTGTTTTATTCTGGCAGGCATAAGCATAGTGACATCAGGCGGATCCAGAAAAGTGTGATTTTGACAGTTTGGGGGGGGGCAAATCACAAAAAATTTTTATCGCATAATTCTGAAAAACTCATCCGGATTTCGGCTTGCTTATGTTTCAATAACTGATTTAAAACAACACTTTATCTAGTAAGTTGCTTAGTTTTACGACAACTCAGGAAAATGTTGGTCAAATTTGCGCCGATTTTGGGGTGGTTGGGGGGGGCATGGCCCCTTTGAGCCCCCTGGATCCGCCCTTGCAAGTGATGTTAAAGCTTCTCTCCTTGTTTTTGACATACTTGCCAGTGGCCACTCGACTGGGCGCAAATGACTGGCATAGGCGCATTAGTTCTTGCGCCATAGAGATTAATAATCTGAAATTTCTATAAACCTTACCTGTGCCTTCTTTTGGCAAATTTTAACTTATTATTTATGCAAGGAGCTGCAAATTTCTGGCAAAATATACTAAGGCCCCAAAGTGGATTTGGCTCTGTTTGTCAGGTGTTCTAAAATTAAGTCGCGAATTTAGTGAAAATAGTGATATGCTTATTTTGAAAGGTTCAGGCGGGTTGCGATTTTCGGTATTATGAATGTAACCCTAGCCGGGCATGGGCGTGTTCTTTGTCAGCGTGCTATGGGTTGGGCCAAGTGTTCACCGAACCGTGATAGTCCCTGCTGTGCACGAGTTCGCGGCAATATGTCTACGATGTAATTAGGTGTGTGATGCGTGGGATCATGCATTTGTGATATGAGGGTCAATCTGTAAGCCTACGCGTCGCCTGGTTGTTAGTTTGTCCATCCTCAAAGTCAGATTTTTAGTTTGTCAAGTAGGTGTCCCTGAATTACGGGTTCCTGTAGTCAGTCGCGCGCTGCTAATTTTTGTTCTGAATAGTGTCTTTCCTAGTCTCGTCGCGTCCTGTACAGTTATGAGTCCGTCGTAAATAGTGTTCACAGTGTACGCACCTATTACGCTAGGGCATCTGCCGTAGTTTGTACACTGTGGTCGAGAATGGCCGTGGCCAAAGTAATTTAGCGATAGGGCACAGGCGGGCCAAGAGTTTTATTTTTAGACAAACTTCATTTATGTGTTCGTGAAAGCGCAGATCTTTTGAAAATGTCATTCCCAAATGTTTTTGACTATTGTGAAGTGGAATTGCATTTTCTCCAAAGGTGAGTATTGGTGGTTGATGGTCTCGTTTGAGAGAAAAAGTTTGCTGGATAGTTTTGGTGGTGTTAAAGGTGATTGCCCATTCCCGACCGTATTTGTTGATTTCGTCGAGGTCTTGTTGGAGCGAGGTTTTGAGTCGTGATAAGGTCAGTCGTGTGCGAGGCATGTAGGCTTGTGTCGTCAGCGAAAAATAGTACGTCATTTTGCGTCTTATTTGAAAGTTTGTCGAGATAGATGAGTGCAAGTAATGGACCTAGCACAGAGCCCTGTGGGCATCCGGCGTTTAATTGTCTGCGTCCCCGAAAATGTGTCATTAATGTGCACCCGTTGTTTCCTATTTTTTAGGTATTATTTTAACCACTCGAATATCATTCCTGAGATGCTGAAATCGTGTTTGCGTTTGTATAAAAGTCCTTTGTGCCAAATTTTGTCAAAATATTTTGAAATATCTAAATAGACAGCAGTAAATCACGCCCATCGGCACTCCAGTGATTTAAGTAAAGGTATGTGTGTGAGGGTATAATAGCTGTATGTTCTGTGCTGTTGGTGTGTTTCCGGTACCCGCTTTGTTTGTCAGTGAGTAAGGAGTGTTCGGTGATGTGTGAGTATATTTGTTTGTATACAACCTGATCAAATACTTTTGAGAGAACAGAAAGAATGCTAATTGGTCGATAATGCACGTAGTCTGACGTTGATCCCTCATTTTTATAGATTGGCCTCACATTCGCTTCCTTGAATTTGCTCGAAAATATTCCTAGAGAGAGCGATTTGTTGTATAGTTCTGGTAGGGGCTTAGCGATAAGGAGTGGTGTTAGCTTCAAGAATTTAACGGGCAAAGCATCGGGGCCTGTGGATTTGTTGGGGTCTAGCAAATTTAGGATTTTTATAACCTCACGTTCGTCTGTAGTGACTGAGTGGAGAGTGGGTACCGGCGTTGTGCTGGTGTTTCGAGGGGCTGGTGTGTGTCAGGTATGTTAAGTGTCGACTGTGCGGCGAAGTGGTTGTTAAGTAATGTCGCTTTGTCAAAGTCTTCCGTTATTACGTCGCCGTTAGGTCCTTCGAGTGGTGCTGGAATGGCGTCGTTGCGTGTGCGTCCAGTCATGGTGCGCAGGTTTTGATGATATTGATAGGGATCGTGTTTTTGTGATAACAATTTATCAACCTGCTTTAGCATGTGCTCGGATTTTAAGTGTCCTTTTTAAAGATGTAACTGTGTTTCTTTGATGTTTCCATCTAAGCCAGTTGTGATCAGTTGGTGATTTTTTCGCGATTCTAAGCAGGCGATCACGTTTTCGAATGTTTCTCATTAATTCTGGTGTTACCCATGGTTTTTGGTTTGACTTAAACTTTATATTTTTGTCGGAATAGATGCTTTGACAGCGGTGTGAAGGACGAGATGAACTTATCTGTTGCTGTGTCGATGTCATTGTCTAAGATATCAGTCCAGTCTGTGTCAAGTAGGAGCGGCGTTAAAAGTTCTGTGTCCATTTTTTAGTAGTCCCATATAGCAATGTATGTTTCGCGNCAAACTTCGAAATGTTTAGTGTGTCAATGCATCAGCTGCAGACATGTGCATGGATCTGAAAGAAGGGTCTATGATCCCAGAGGATATCTCGACAAAACGCAATGTTGGATCTATAATCCCACTGGATCCCACGACAAAATATGCAAGTGGATCTTGGATCCTAGTGGATCCCTATATTTAATTTGGCAATGGATCTTGGATACCATAATAAGCATTGTAAATGGATCTGATCCTAAGGAATATCGGATCCGACAGGATCCGACTGATATGTTATGCCATAGTAATAGTATTTCTTAACAAAATATAGCGAAAGGCATTCGCCCATGCTAGTTCCATTTACAACGGATTGAAAAGTATTGACAATAATTAAAATATGGGTTCCAAAAATACGTATCTGTATATCTGACCTGGTGTGTCGTGTACAGGGGATGGTGGCGGCGGTGACCAGCCGATGCGGGTGTGGGACGACATGCCGCCGTGCAGCCGAGGCCGGGGCGGCTGGCGGCGGCCTGTCGAGCCGCGCGCCAGTCTGCTGCCACTGCCGCATTCGATGACGGCCCGTCACCCGCCAGCCGGCTACCCTGGCCCCTCTGACGAGTACCACGACCAGGAGAGCCGGCTACACTCCAGGTCAGTGGGGAGAGGGAGGGTGTCCTTACTGTCCCCCGGGTCAGTGTGGAGAGGAGGGTGTTGGCTGCACCCCATGTTAGTGTGGAGATGACTCAGACTCAGACGTTTATTAAGATGATCCACAACAAGCGCGTGGCTGTTACCACCTCTTGTCAGAAGATAAAACAAAGGTTGAATGGTCAGGTGGATGTGCAATACAGTCGCTCACACATTCATACAGGGTAAATGAAAAACATCACAGTTCACACACGGGCCCGGGCAGCGGCCAGCGGCCAATGGGAATCAGTCAGGCGCGGCAGGCTGACTCGCTGAGCCGACAAGTGTCGCTTTAGGCAGCGTTTTTATGAGGGTGTTGGCTGCACCCCATGTCAGTGTGAAGAGGGAGGGTGTTGTCTGACTGGTGTGTGTCTGTTCCTGCAGTGCGTATGACGGTCCATACGGACCGGGCGGCGGCGGCGGCGGCCGGTCGGGCCCGGGACCGGGGCCGGGGCCAGGCCAGGTGTCGGGGCCACCGTGCGGTCCTCGCGGCCGGCCGGTCCCACCGCCGTTCGAGGGTGACCGGGGCCCGCCGGCGTACCGTGGCCGGGCGCGGGGCCGCGGCGGCCGCCCACTGCCGCGTGGACCACCCGGACTTGGCCACTTCGACGAGGTGAGACCGGACGGGTACACCACTGTTAGTGAGTACTGTCAGCGGGGTCGGGCCGGCAGTCAGGTGTGCTGTGGGTGGGAATGAGTTGATGGTATACCAATGTCCGACGCCTGACCTGCTCGGGAGTAAGTGTTCTGGCCGTCACAACCCAGGCAAACTGGACTGTGTAATGATTGTGTGGTAGCAGGCGCGGTACACCATGAAGTACAAGGAACAGTAATATCTCTTCTTATTTTGAGCATGTGCTCTATAAGCCCAAAACTTCATCCTGACGTTGGCTTCTATTGTTCAATTGTCCTGACGTGAAGTATACCAATAGACAGCACAATACCATAATATTCAGCTGTCTCAGCAATAGCCGTGTGGTGTTTGTGAGTGACTCGGATGCTGATTGACAGTACTAGCGTCAATGTGTCTTCGCTGTGTGTCCGCCTGTCCGGCCTGTCCGGCCTGTCCGGCCTGTCCGGCCTGTCCGGCCTGTCCGGCCTGTCCGGCCTGTCCCGCTGTCCCGCGCTGTCCCGCCTGTCCCCGCCTGTTCCCGCCTGTCCCGCCTGTCCGCGCCTGTCCCGCTGTCCCGCCTGGTCCCGCCTGTCCCGCCTGTCCGGCTGGTGTAGCTGACCATGTGACCTCTGCCCCGCGCCAGTTCGAACCCACCTCGGAGCCGGACCTTCCGGAGGCGAGCGCCGACGACCTGGCGCAGGTGGAGCGCGAGCGCGCCCACTCTACCTCTACATTCATCAACGAGGAGCCGCGCGAGATCCGCTGGTACGGCGAGAACTGCATCTGCCTGCTGGACTGGGACGACCCGCGCATGCTCTTCTTCAAGCCGGGCTCCCGGCAGCTGACGTTGGACGGTCAGCAGGTGGTGTGCCGCTTCAACGACACGTACTCGGAGGTCGTGGTGGACGGCGCGCGGCACCGCATCCGCCTGGGAAACCCCACCAAGGAGGTGTTCCTCGACGGCCACGGCTACCAGGTGTTCTTCGGCGGCGACCCGGTCCAGGTGGTGGTGGACGGCCGGCAGCGCGCGCTCAGCGTCGACGGGCCGGCGCCCGGCGTCGCCATCGGCCGCAGACGCACCGACTTCTGCGCCGGCAAGATCAAGATGATCATCGACGGCAACGAGACGGTGCCCATCTACCTCGACTGCAAGCCGCAGCGCTTCGACGTGGCCGGCAAGCCGCACGTGCTGCGCTTCCGCGACGGCTTCATGAGGATGGAGCTGAACGGCCATGTGATGCGCACCGAGTTCGGCGGCCTGCCGGTGCCGGTGGTGGTCGGCGGCCGCAAACACTACGTCCGGCTGACGCGCGTGCCGATACGCGTCAAGCCCGGCCGCATGGAGATGAAGGGCATGTTCCCGAACAACAAGGCGCCGTGGCCGCTACCGTGGGAGGACCGCGAGTTCCAGGCGCCGCCGCTGGCCGGCAGGCGACGGGACCAGGATGACGAGGAGGAGGAGGGTTACCGCGGTCCGGCCGGACCTGGTCGGCCCCGACCGGGACCGGGACAGCGCGGTCGCCTGGCAGAGGAGGCCGCGGTCCGCCCGCCCACCCACCTGGGAGGAGTAGCCCGGATGAACCGGGCGCGCACTGTGAGTGTTCTGGGAGCAGCGCTGGCCGCTGGTCGGGTTTACCTGTCCGGGCAGCAACCGGTGAGTTGGTTATGGGGAGACAGCGCTGCCTGGGTGGGTTACTGTCGGCGCGCAACCGTGAGTGTTATGGGGAAACAGCGCTGCCCTGGGTGGGATACTGTCGGGCGCACAACCGTGAGTGTTATGGGGAGACAGTGCTGCCCTGGGTGGGATACTGTCGGGCGCGCCACCGTGAGTGTTATGGAGAGACAGCGCTGCCCTGTGTGGGATACTGTCAGCTCTGGATTGGACCAACGTGCCAGTTCAACCGATCGAAGTGCGATTTGTTCAGCGACTTAATGTTTCTGCACTGGATAGTGGATTAATCCAGGTGTTCCGTCCAAATGTATTTGATCTGCTTTGTGTCTGCTGTGTTATAATATTGAGAAGAGCGGTTAGAGTACTGAGCTTACAGAGACGTGTTTTCAGCCGCCGTGTTTTGTATTGACCGTCCGTTGGCTGTGTGTTGCAGCGACCTCCTCGCTGGACGTCATCACCAACATGATGCCGACCACGGTGACGAAGCCGCCGACCGGCCCGTCCTACCGCTCGGAGAACCCCGGTCAGTAACTGACGATACACTGTGTATCAGTGCGTGGATGCGATACGTCGTATTCGCTCGATTGATATTCACTTCACGTGATACATATTCGTACACTATTAGTCGAGGCTTATTCAATATTGATGTTTTGAAGTCGACGCTCTGTGTTTGTGCCCCATTTTTAGTTAATTTTGAGATTTATTGAAGATCGGTGTCCCGTGGAATGTCATGAAATGCCACGCTCCTGTTTCCACGCTCCTGCTTCCACGCTCCTGCAGCCACGCTCCTGCAGCCACGCTCCTGCAGCCACGCTCCTGCAGCCACGCTCCTGCAGCCACGCTCCTGTAGCCACGCTCCTGCAGCCACCACGCTCCTGCAGCCACGCTGTTGCCGCCGACGTCGCCTTTGTATCGTGACTGACTGGATTGGTGTGTGTCATGTTGTGACAGGGGTGGCCCTGGCGCCCGGTGGTGGCGGGATGGACATCAACGAGCTGCTGAAGAAGCTGGCCACCAGCGGTCTGATCGGGGCGGAAGCCTGCCTCCCAGCGGCAAACCCGCACCACCAACCGACGCGAGGAGGAGATCAAGAACATCAAGCAGATCCGCTGGAAGTCGGAGAGCCTCAAAATGTAAGTAATGATCAGTCACACGCACATACTGCTGTCGTACACGGACCAGACTAAGTCCAAGGTCTGTCGCTGGCCAGTGAGCGGCCAGTTTAAGCAGAGTAATCCGTAACATGCTGAGGTGTTTGACGAGACGTGACAGGAATAATAACCACTTCGTATTGTTGTTTACCCAGGTGGTGAACTTATTTTAGGCCAGACAAAATGGTCCACCAGCTGGGTAAATTTGCAATCGGGATATAATTGTCTTTTCGCCAGGTGGTTATTTTTGGTGGAAGAGGCGTCAGATGAGCACAGCGTGCCGACCCCACAGTGGTTGTGAGCGACGGGAGGTGCGATGCAGGCGGCAGGCCGGCAGTCTAACTGGCATGTGTCTCTGCCCTGACCGCCCCCAGCCGCCCCAAGCCGCCCCAGCCGCCCCCAGCCCCCAGCCGCCCCCAGGCCGCCCCCAGCCGCCCCAGCCGCCCCCAGCCGCCCCCCAGCCGCCCCAGCCGCCCCAGCGTCCCAGCGGTCCCCCAGCCCGGTCCCCAGCCGTCCCCAGCGCCCCCAGCCGCCCCAGCCGCCCCCAGACGCCCCCAGCCGCCCCCAGACGCGCCCAGACGCCCCCGACGCCCCAGACGCCCCCAAGACGCCCCAGCCGCCCAGCCGCCCCGACCGCCCCCGACCGCCCCCGTTTGCCACTGACATGCTGCCTGGCCTTCCACAGCCGACAGCCGGGCCTCATCAACCTGCTCTACTCGGGCATCCAGTGCGCCTCGTGCGGCTCCCGGTTCCTGCCGGAGCAGACGGTGCAGTACTCGAACCACCTGGACTGGCACTTCCGTCTGAACCGGCGTGAAAAGGAGGGCACCAGGCGCGCGCAGAGCCGGCGCTGGTATTACGACCAGGCCAGCTGGCTACAGTACGAGGAGGTGGAAGACGCTGATGACCGCGGTGAGTGAGACGCCAAACGTGCTGCGGGATAGAGGGATAACGCCCGCAGTGGTCTGAGCGTCTGTTGATGGCTGTGGTGTGTGTGTGTGTGCGCGCGCGATGGTTACTGTAGTCGTGTATGTACTCCTTGTCTGTAACATTGCACTGTGTGTCATGTCCTGGCAGTGGCTGTGACGGTGTGTTGTGTTGTGTCCCGACAGCTGACCCGGCGTTTGACCAGCCGGAGCAGCTGGAGACGGCTGCTGACGGTTTGTTGTACTGTCTCTGACGGTGTGTTGTGTCCCGGCAGCTGACCCGGCGTTTGACGCCGGAGCAGCTGCTGGAGACGGCTGGCTGACGGTTTGTTGTACTGTCTCTGACGGTGTGTTGTGTCCCGGCAGCTGACCCGGCGTTTGACCAGCCGGAGCAGCTGGAGGCGGCCGCTGAGGAGGAGGATCCTGAGTCTCTCTGTTCGGCGCCAGTCGGAGCCACAGAGGCGGATAACAAGTGTCAGGTGAGGCCGGCCGCTCAGACGCGTCTCAGCCAGACGCTGGGGCAGGCGTCATGTCATGCCATGACAGTCGTGTCAGTAGCCGTTTTCACGATGGATTATTTTGCGCAAAATGGTTTAGTAGTAGCCGCTTTCACAATGGACTAATTTGCGAAAAAAATGTTTAACCCTCGCCCTACGGGACTGTAGAGCGAGGGTTAAAACATTTCTCGCAAATTAGTCCATGTTGAAAACGGATACTACTAAAACATTTTAAAACATTTTAAAACGTTTTAAAACATTTCGCTTAGAATAATCCATCGTGAAAACGGCTAGTATGGCGTCAGACGAAGCCGATCGGCTTTGTGTTTTGTTTAGACTTTAGAGGCGGTCTCGGCCGGAACTTTTGAACAGCCGCCGCATTTTGTGTCAATCACCTGACTGTTCAGTATGACGAACTCGTCCCCCCCCCGTCAGTTGTTGGTCAGCGTCACCCAAACTCCCCTCGTCAGATGTTGTCAGTGCCACCCTAGCTCGCCCTGTTGTCAGTGTCTGTCAGTCAGTATGTCTTTAACTCGCCCCCTCTTGTTCTCGTCAGGTGTGCGGTGAGCAGCTGCGCCGCTTCTTCCACGAGGAGTCGGAAGAGTGGCACCTCCGCGACTGTATCCGGGTCGAGGGCAAGGCCTACCACCCGGGCTGCTTCGAGGACCACAAGGTCAGTGATCGCGGCACGCTGGGTGACGACCGACGGCCGCTGATACGCGCAAACGCAACGCGATCCAGTGCTATGGATAATGTGCTGTGTCTTTAACTTCACATATTAGTTTGATTTTGTTGTAGATAGTTGCTGAAACTGAGTAGTAGAGTAGACTATGTGGTTTCTTTCTTTCTTCCCACGACAATAGTCGGGGGAAATCTGGAATGCATTCCGGATTTACCAGACTTGTTTTGCTCTGAATTTGGCTAAAAATATAAATAACTTCTTACATAAGTACTGTATTGTATTGCTTGTGTTACTGTTTTATTTTGCTAGATCGTGTTATCGTTTGAAAAATTTAGCGATATCGCGCCAATTCCTTGCGAAGCGTGTATTGTTGCTAGATGGCCGATTGACTCCGCCGGCTGACCGCGCCATGTGCTCTGTCTGTACAGACGACCCTGCTGCTACAGTCTGTGATGAGTCATGACAGCACAGACGCCTCCGTCGACGTCTCCATGGAGGACACACATGAGTATAAACCCAACCCTAACGACGACGACGACGACGACGACCGCAAACCGTCGGCAGAGGACCTCAAATCGGCCGCGGAAGATCTAAAACCATCCACGGAGGACAGCAAACCTTCCACGGAGGACAGCAAACCATCAACGGAGGAACGCAAACCTTCCACAGAAGAAGGCAAACCTTCCACAGAGGAACGCAAACCTTCCGCAGAGGAACGCAAATCTTCCGCAGAGGAACGCAAACCTTCCGCAGAGGAACGCAAACCTTCCGCAGAGGAACGCAAACCTTCCGCAGAGGAAAGCAAACCTTCCGCAGAGGAAAGCAAACCTTCCGCGGAGGACGCTTCTAGTTCCGAGGACCTAAAACCGTCCACAGACGACCTCAAGCCGAGTGAACCGGAGTTGAGTGCGGACGAGAGAGACGTTAAGCCGACAGCGGCCGAGCTCACTTCGGCTGATGTCGAGATGAAGTCCGCTGACGCTGATCTGCCTGCGGAGGACAGCGTTGTGGCTGCAGAGACGGTGTCGGGCTCCGCAGATGATGCCGACATGACACCTGCTCAGACCAACTCAGGTGCCGCGAACGGGGACGTGACGCCCCCGGACGTCAGTGAACGTCTGGCGGACGTGGACGTGAAGCCTACTGACGACGAGTTGGAGGTGGGAGAGTCCGTGGTGCTTCCAGAGACGAGCTCATTGGACTTGAGGGAGGGTGAATCTACGTTGGACGACGCGAACCTCAGAGCAGCTGACGACTATCTCATGGCCGAGGCCGATGTGAAGATGGAGGAGGGAGGCGCCGCGGACGACTCAGAGCCTGAGGTTGGCGAGGACGACGCTTACCATGTTGAAGAGGTCGGTGTTGAGGCGGCCGCCGCTCGTCTGCAGGACTCTGACGTGGAGATGACCGAGCCGGCGGCACCGGAGGAGGCTGTGAGACAGCAGGAGACGGTGGCCGAGCCGGCTACGGAGCTGTGGAGTGACTCCTCGCTGCCGTCAGATGACGAGGACAGCGTCACCGTGCCGGCCGTCACCGTCATCAAACAGGAGCCGTCTGAGACCGGCTCCCCTCCGCCGCCGCCGCGCTCACCGACGCCACTGGACCAGCTGGAGGGTCAGGTGGAGCCCGGATCACAGCCGGAGGTAGAGGTGGAGGTGGAGGCGGAGTCACGCCGCGAGTCGGAGCTTGAGTCACCCTGGAGGCAGAGGCGGAGTCACGTCGGGAGGCAGAGGCGGAGTCACGCCGGGAGGCGGAGACGGAGTCGCGGCCTAGAAGCGGAGTCTGGAGACGGAAGTGAGAGGAAGCCGCCCGCCTCGCCGTCGCCGTCTCCCCAGCCTCAGGCCGACCGCAGCCAAAGTAAGTACACAGATGGTGGTGTAGAGGCCGATTGGGGTGCACAGCTAGAAGTGCACAAAATTTCGAAACTGTCACCTGCTAAAATAAAAGACACAATTCTGTCACATTTCCTAGCATTCCACTGGCAAATTACTGAGTGTCTGCCTACTACCTATAACTGTGAAAATGATAGGTATCACCATGGTACTACGTGCCAGAGAGTGTCCTACCTCCGGCGCCGCCCGGCGGAGGTAGGGACCTACTACCGAAGAGGTTTCGGGGAATGAAACTTGGTCTTCTAAAAGGGACAAACTAATCATGTGTCGAAACTACTTAACGTTGCAAGTTAATCTTCAGCCCAAATCCATTTTTCGATCTGCTCTACAAATATACTATCTTAGTTCAAAATCCCATGTTAAGGTGAGCTTATTCCTTTAACAGGGATATGAGCACCTTTAACATTAGTTTTTATGAAATGCCAGATTGTCGGGTGTGGCGAGAAAACCCGCCCAATCCAAATTTTTCGCTCCAAAGCGACCTAGTTGCTGAGTTTCAAACGCAAAAACCGTTGGTCATAAAGTGGTCATATTCAACGCTCAACAAATCCCGTGACGTTTTCGCATACGTCATCAGTGTTACTCCACTGTGGATTTGCCACGCCTTCGCTTTTTGAACGTCCGCCCAGTATTTCATTACTTGAGTCGCCGACCGCCAACGACGGTCCGTCAGGTCGCTCGGCACACTATGGTTCACGGTGAATGCGTGCCCCAGTCCCTACGCGGTCGCGAAGCGAGCGCCGGTCGGACCCGCCAGTTCGCGTTTTCACTGCCTCGGTGCACCTAATCGTGCGGTGCGGCAAGCAGCTGTCACTGGGCGGCGCAAAGTTTGCCGTTTCGATGCCTCCTTGTGACGACACAACTCGTGTTGGTGTGACGAAGATTGGTGTGACGTCCCATGTAAAACATATTACTATTTTTTCAAATTACAAACATAATTTCTGCCTTTTTTCGCAAAAATAGAATGCCAGGACTGTAATCAGGGCTTCTTCTCCATCATTCTACATTACTTTTCCCAAGGTGCTTATATTCCCTTTAACCTTTTCTCCGAGACGGATAACAAGCATACGAATCGTCGAGGGGGTTATTCCGCCCCCCCCTTCAGATTATCGGCTCCCATAAGAGCCAGCTGTGGCAGTGAATCATGACCATTTGGTTGGTGGGTAGGGTCCCTACGAAGATCCTTTGTTGTGTGCAACTTTAATGACCTGGGTCAATATCTTAAGGTCAGCAATGACGTCCATCAATGTCATTTCTGCCAAATTATGAAAATTGTCAGGAAACCCTTGTCACTTATCGTCGGAAAACTATGGGAGCTAAGAGGAGACCGAGAAAAAAAATGGAAAGCATTCAACTTATTATTTCGCTTGATTGTCATCAGAAGTGACCTCAAGTCAGCAGTTTTTGCTTTAGAGGTCATACAAATGTAAACAAGTATCGTTTTCAGCATTTTCGTCGTTAATAACTTTGTACCAAAAACATATGGAGTAATTATTTTAATACCATCGTGCTTCGTTTGATACTCTCGTCAATGCGGTTCGAAACATACCAATTTAAACCAATGTCGGTAAATTCCAAAATTTGCCACCGGCTTAAGGTCAAGGTGACATAAGTCGGTCAAATTGCATATGAAAAGATGCGGCTCGACGAGACAAACGTTTGTGCGCCAGTTACGAGTCTCTACGGTCATTTAGTAACTTTCATCCTGTCAAGTGTCGAGAGTTACTGACAAACAAGTGTTCGTGACCTTGCATGACCTTTCAAATGGTCACTGACTAAAAATTGCATCCTGGTCATCGGAAAGGGCCTAAGATCACGGTTTGTTGGAAGGGTTTGGAGGTGTCAAACTACGGGAGTTACACCATTCGAAAGTTGAGCTCACGTGGAATCTAGCGATGTATTTTTTCACAAATCCATCGAGCGTTTTTTTGTAAATCGACATTTAAATCGCGCCCCTTTCGTTTGGCCGGGCCTATATATAATAGGGTCACCCAAGTCAGTTTGTATGAATGTAATCATTCAATGATCTTCGATGGTCTTACTAAAGTGGTATAGTGGTTTTCATTATAGTGGTTACTTTTTTCATTCACGCCCTAGTAGGTCTCAGAGCCACCTTCGCCCTGGTGGGGTGGAGGGTCAAAATCACTCCCACTTCCTCGAAAATCAACACGTCTAGAAAAATGCGGAAAAACTTTCGATAGCTGTCGAAGAAATTCGAAAATAATTCAGGTATGTTTTGGCTCAGGTAAATATTGAGGTTATCAAAGGTCAAATTTTCCGAGTATAGGACTGCTCCAGAAACCCCCAAATATCTCTGGAACCATGATAGCTGACAACAAACGAAAAACTGCACTAGTTTGTTGGCTCTTTATTTTTTTACTTTTTATAGGTCTTAATGGCTGATTAACGGTGAGAATGTGTAATGGACGTTGAAAAATGCAATGCCTTTGGTGTCCTTCAATTTTAGCTCAGGTAAATAGTTAAGGCTTCAGAGGTCGCCAAAGGTCACGACGGTATTTTCTTCAGAAACGTTTTTCGTCAATAATTTTGTATCGGTTGAAGATTGAACAGCAGTTGTTCAATCTTCAGCAGTTGCTCAAACAGCACTCGTGTTTATTTCGTCAAGACCCTTCAAAACGTATTAATTGTGACTTATTTCGGTCAACTTTCAAAAATTACCTCGGGTCAAGATTTTTTAGTGATCCAGGTAGGTTATGTTGCATATAGGGCGATGCGACTTGACGAAAAAATCACAGTGGTGCCATTCACACGTATCGAGGTTTATTATATCACAAGAGTTGTTGGCAAAAAGTGTTGGTGACCTCAGATGACCCTTCCCAAGCTAACCCTGTCAAGAAACGCTTTGATGGGCGCATTCCAAGGTTCCGCGGGGCTGGAGAAAAAGTCAAATGGCCCCACCCAACAATATTTGTTTTTGCCGTGTTCACGCGTACCCAAATATTCAAGATAATTTGGAGGCATGCTATATCAGCCATTTTAATACGCCAACTAGATTTTATGCCTTAGATTGAGATGTTATACATCTATTGAATGCATTAATCTGGAAAGTGAGAAAATGCATTTGTTTTTCCTGCTGGCTTAATCTAGGCTGATAACTGTACTAATCTTGTTTAGCCTTTTTCTTTTTCCCCCATGTATGGACGTTATGTAGGAATGGGCGAAGTTTCCATGATCGTGAATATACGTTGGTCCTCGTTGGACGCGTCATTGTCCAACGCTTATTTTATTAAAGAATATACCCGAGTAATTATGTCTAGGCACATTTTGAGGACTTCACTGTTCTTAAGGTCCACGCCCAGGCTGAGGCGTCAGATTATTGTTTTCTCTCCCGATTGCTAATTCTGCCTATCGTGACCTGTCTGTTTGATCTTTTCTCCTCGTACGTCGGCACCTTCCTACATGGTGCCCCTTTGTGTCCCGATTCTAGCATATCATCCACGGATGGCCCTGTTACCGTTGCGTGTTAAAGACGAACCTCTTCCGTCCTCGTGATATAAGGGCGTGAATTGGTAGCCGTCACCATGACAGTTTCTATCCACGTTTAGTCATAGGGTCGGTGAGCTTCGTGGTTGTCGCACTATTAACAAGTTGCGCCGTAGTTCGGGCCTAAAGAGCATAGGATTTTTCTACGTGAGAGATCTATTAGCCTCATGTATCTGTCTCATTTTCCCCATGAAAACTCCACCTGCTACGTTGCCTCGACGGGATGGGCCTCTCACATTCCAGAAATAGTCACGCTCATTTGTCACCATGATGCTGGGCAAGTCAAAGATGTTCCCAGCAACTAACTTCGAAAACTCAAATGGTTACTATATATAGTGTGTCATTTTTCATTTTGTGTCGGGAGTCAATTTCTCGTGGAATGGGACGCCCCTTGTCAACAACTTGTTTAAAAAATGGACAACAAACTTTGTTTAAAAAATGAGTTTAAAATTTTCACACAATGTGAGCAATCGATGTCCAAACGATGTGCCAAATTTTGGCGGTGCACAACGCCGCCGTTTTACCCTATTAAAAAGATACTCTGAGGGTGTGTGTCAAAATGACCTTGACCAGGGCGAAGGTTAACCCGCGCCCCGCTGGGGTATCCAGCCGAACGCGCCCCGCTGGGGGGCAGATTCTGCCCCCTCGTTATCTTATGAACCAATAACCGTAGCGAGACGCGCAATACGGCAATCGAAAAGTCTCATTGATACGCACCCATAGCGTACGTGAAATTTTCGAAATAAGGTCACATGTCAGGTCAAGGTCATATAAAAGGTCAAAATGGAGATATTTTAGTTTTTGGGCTATATTTTCTATTCAAAGCCTTAGATTGTAACTAATTGAGCACAAAGTGCTCTCAAAAGGTATAATGAAACTCCTGCATTAAGAAAAAGTGAAATTTTAAGCAAAGGTCAAGGTCAATATCGGGTCACAAAGGTCACTATGCAAGAGGTCTACAAAAATCATGCACATATGTTTTTATGGTTGTTTTACCGTTTATTCCGATATTAGAAGCAATTTAACTAATCTGACACCATACAGGTCCAAAATGTCGGTATATGAGGTCAAAATTATGAAAATGTAAATTTTGTAACAAAAAAAAGCATTTTATAGTCCAGTTTTTGTTCTCAGGAAAAACAGATGTTGAAATTATTTCGTCTCTATCTGGTCAAAAAGTGCAAAAAAAGGTAATTTGAAAAAATGACGTATTGAGTCACTTACACTATTGGAGCATAAGTCAGTCAAAAATTCAGATAATTGCTTAAATTTGTTTTGTTTTGTATACTTAGTTCTCTTACATATATTCGGTTTTTAATATATTTTTGAATTTTGTTTTGTGATAATTTTTTATGTAAAAAAAATAGGGGTCAAAAATCAAAAATTTTGATAATCCGATAATTGCCATTTTGAAGACAATGCATTTTATGCCCACTTTTGCTGCTTTATATTTTTTTTTGCTTTACACCTCCATTTTCTACGATTTTTCAAACATTCATCTTTATTCCACCCAAAAAATGGCAGACATGACGTCATCTAAGTCATTTCTCCAAATTTATTTATCAATTGTTCATCGAAATTTCGGAGAAACGTCGATTTGATGTAGGATAGGTACTGCAAGTTTCACGTGCATCTGCCATGGTTTTATTGAGTTATTGAGAAAATCCGGAGGATGCCCCCCCCCCCCCCCAGCGGGGCGCGGGTAAAAGACCTGAAAGGTTCTTGCCGATCTGAGAAGGAATTTCTAGGTCTAACTGATAGGGCCTCTATCGTACCTAAGAAGCCTAATGTCTGGTCCAGGCCTTCTTTCCAGCTTATACTGGAGCACTCGGCGGCTTGCAAGGTTCTTGGTTGGTTAAAACAGGACTTTACTGATTTGGGGAGCTATTTTTAGACCTGAGGCGTTATTTTTGCTTCAGTCGGTCTTGTAAGTGGTCTGGAGGCCTGGTTAGGGCCGATTTAAGACTTGTCTAAGAGGTTATTCCCGATTCTGAGAGAACCCTGGGTTCGGTCTGAAAAACGCTCTTTATACCGGGTCGAAGTCCCCGCAACCGAGCATTTATTCTTCCCTAATCCACTCTTGATTCGCCGTAAAACCTTACCAGCTCGTTTTCAAGGGTCTCCAGATAACCCTGATTTAAATACTATATATTGCTATTGATATAAATCGCACAGAAGAGCTATTCTCGCGATTCTGCTACCACCTTTTTAACTTCAAATTTAAGTAAAGTTCTAATTTTAGTGTGCAAAATTTTCAAGTATTGGAGAGGGTCCAATAAGTCAAGTGTTCACACAGATTGTGAATAGGAACACACATGTTTCAACAACTTGGAACTATGGACATTCCTTAGTACAAGGCTTGTCAAAACACTTATTAGGCACTTAAACACTGTGTACTGACCAATGTACATAAATTTTTCTTGAAAAGTAACGTTCAAAGCGACTTCAAATCATATATTCAATTTAAGTAAAGAGATTGACGATATGCGACATAGTACTTATTGTATCAAAAATGTATTACAATGTATAGTTTTCGGAGAATGTAACATAGACTTTTCATATAGTAATAGCTCAAGAGTCAATTGTATAAGCTGTTAAACAGAGATCGCCTTTAGAACTGTCAATTGACGGAAATCTAGACGATGTCTCATAAGTTTGCTTTAGTACTGCACTTAATTAACCATAATCGTGCAGACGCTCTCAAACGGTGTACTAAACAATTAAGTTATGTTACGCAGCGAGCCCTGAGCCGTATCATCAATTGAACCCTGCACGCCGACAACCGTCCTAAAATGTTCCACCAAGGAGGACAGAACCCGATGCACAAGCATAGCGCCCTGTAGGGACTGTTGATCGATACAAGATTCGAGCCGAGATAAGCGCGCCGTTTCCGCTACGAGCCGCCGCTATGCCTCTCACGAACTACTTTGGCGCTTGTTCCTTATGGCCCCGAAGTCACCGAGCCGAGTACGCCCCGGCTTTTCTCGTGGAGCAGTGTGCGAATTCGCGCGACATATCCTGTTCAATACGCAAGGCGCTGAATGATCGGGAACACTGCAGTCTTGAATCGGAATGACATTTTATTGCGCGCAAAGAAAGCGTCAAGCGGCTCGGACTGAGCGAAGTCTTCAGTGCAATGCTATGCGCATCAATTGTGGTCGAGAGTTGGCTCTCGACCGCATCGTCTGCCCACGTCGAATAGCGTACCGTCTTCTATGTTCCCGTTTTTTGTGTCGTCGTCCGGGAAACGAAATATTTTTTTAGTGGGCGCTCTGCGTATTGTGTCAGATGTTACCGCCGCCGATGGTCCAGTGTGATAGCTCGTTAAGACGGAGGTCTTCCGCCGCCGGATCCCGCGCTAACTCGAAGTTGTATATGTATGCAGCCTCCGTGACCACTACCCGAGCCTACTGTGTCTTCTGTCGCTGTGCTCATTCACCTCGGGCCATCTTCGTACTAGGTTAAATCAACACAAGAAAAATATTTTTATACGCTTCAATCACTGGAAATATCAGTAATGTTTGCTTTCGTTATGTGTGCAGCATGTTGCGGTGCTAAGCCTTTGCGTTGGCTGGTCTGACGTGTCTGCTGTTTCTGCCGTTACCATCGGCCCCCGACTGACACATGTTTCCGACAGCGCCCCCGGCCGTCTCTGAGCCTGCCCCGGCCCCGGCCCCTGTCCCAGAGGAGCCGGAGCAGACCCTGATGGACGGCAACATGACGGTGCCGGAGGCGCGCCGTCCGCTCGGCGGCCGTATCCGGCTGAACCTGGCCGGCGTGGCGCCCGAGCCCGAGCCGGAGACGCCGCGCTTCTCGGAGCGGCCGACGCCGGCCTCCGTCAAACCGGCGCTGATCGGCCGCGAGCTGACGGAGCTGCCGCAGAAACACAGCGGCGACGAGGAGTCGGGCATGTGCGCCATCATGTGAGAGTGCCGCCGCCGCCGCCGCCGTGTTGCGTTGTTTGACTGTGCCGTTTTGCCTGCCGATCGATCGTGTGGCGCCTGCTGTGTGTGCGTGTTGCCGCCGCCGATGTCCAGCTGTGATAGCCGTAAGAGGAGGGCGGCCGCCGCCGACCACCACCGGGTAGTGGCCGCCGCCGACCACCCGCGGCCGTGTCTGCGCTGTTGTTTTACCCGTGCCTTGTTCTGTTATCACCAAGAATTATTTTCGCAACTGGCGTTTGTCTGCTGCGGGGATGGGTGGGTGTCGGGTGACGAACAGCTGGGTGAGGTGGAGGGGATGGGTTGGGGAGCACTGGAGGACGACAGAGGTGCCGGCCGTGGACGGGACGAGACAGAGATGCTTCCAACAGAGCCTCGCCGCCGCTGCCCACTGCAGCACGGGGTGGCGTTCACCGAGCGGTGACCGTCGGTGACGGAGAGCTCACCGGGTGGTGACCGTTAGCAACGGATAGTTCACTGGGCGGTGACAGTCAGTGACGGAGAGTTAACCGGGCGGTGATCGTCGGTGACGGAGAGTTCACCGGCGGTGACCGTCGGTGCATAATAGTCACCGAGCAGTGACCGTCAGTGACGGAGAGTTCACTGGGCGGTGACTGTCGGTGACGAATAGTTTACCGATCAGTGACCGTTAGCAACGGAGAGTTCACTGGGCGGTGACCATCAGTGACGGAAAGTTCACTGAGCGGTGACCGTCGGTGACGGATAACTCATTACGGGCGGGTATGGTGCCGGGGTTTGTGTTTTATTTTCGCCGGCTGGCCCTGCTGCCGCCGGTTCTGAGTACAATAAAGGTTCCGAACGCGTTACGTTGTGTTTGTTGTTGGACGAGCCGTGTCTGCGGTGAGAAGAGGCCTTATGACCGACTGGTGTGCGGTTTGGTGACGGGGCACATGTGTGGCCGCGGGGACGGGACCGGCCTCCGCTACAGCTGGATACGGACTGCACATAGGCACACTGGTCGGCTCCGCCTTTACACTGCGTAATGGTGCCTCGCATCAGGACATAGTGTCGAACCGCGCTTAATCCTGGTCCGTAAAAATACGTCAGATTTTCCGTTTTATTATTTATACTAGACATTTTCATCTGATTTAGGCTCTGTCGTTATTGAAGTGGGACTGCTCTGTTTGCAGAGTATCCCGTGGTTCCTGACTATTGTGATAAACGCGTTAGTATCACACTTCACAATACTTAGTCGTATACGAGTATTGATGGGTTCGAGCTCGCTACACTACCAATATTTTCAGCAACCAACAAGTAGTAATGATCGAATACAGAGTACAAACATCGCGAATCCATAGCATTTGACACTGGCACTTTGCAGTCCCTGAGCTAATATGGTATAAAATGTCGTACAGTCACCCAGTCACTGGCTTTGTCAGTTGAAGACTGCTGGTTCGCGAGAATTCAGCTAAATGGCACTTCTCAAACATAACACACTACATCATAGTACATTCTTGGTATCTTCACCATCGATATAGGACCTGCACGTGAACTTCCGTCGTAGCAGATCTGTCAGGTCAGGGAGCCGATATCTGAGTCTCTAGCCTCTCACAGAACACGCCTTCGACACCACTTGCACTGAACACGGAATGTAACCACCAACCAATATACCACCCAGGTGCGCGCTCCAATGACAGTAGTCCTCCTTTAAACCGAAACAGGATACACTCGCTGCTCGCCTGTAAACCATTGCCGACCAGCCTGCTCTCATCTGTCGGCCAAAGACACCGCTCCCTGTGAGCCCACGTGACATCCGGTGACCGTGTGACCTGGTGATGGTCCGAGTGGCACACGGCCGGCTGAGATGTCAGGGTGGGCTCTGCTCGGCTGTGCGGCCGGCTGAGATGTCTGCAGGGTGGGCCTACAGTCCACACTCGCTGCAGACCGTCGGCTCGGCTGTGCGGCCGGCCGGCTGCTGCAGTCTGCTGTGTACAGACGTGTCAGGGCGGCGCCTCCACGCGCTTCCTGTTGAGCTCCAGGTGAATACGGAGCGCCTGGACGGCGCTGGCGGCGGCCGCCAGCAGGCTGAAGCCCGCCAGAGCGGTGGTCAGCACCGGGAAGCTCCAGCGGTCGATGATAGCGCCGCCGACAGTCGGACCCACCACGTTACCCACCGAGAACACGGTCCAGAACGTGCTGGAGACGAACGCCTGCGTCTGCACGCTGTGGTCCAGGCCGCCGCGACTGCAGGCGCTCAGCATCCGACCGAAGAGAGGGATGAAGGCGCCTCCCTGACTCAGCTCCTTCACGGTCAGACCGAGCCCCAGCAGCCAGCGGGCCGGCTGCAGCGGCAGCAGCGGAGACGGAGCCAGCAGCATCAGACCGACGGCCGCGCCCAGCATACACGGCGCCACCAGCAGGTAGGTGTTGCGCACGCGGTCGTGCAGCCGTCCCCAGGCGAAGCTGAACACGCAGAACGTGCCGGTGGCGCCCAGGAAGAAGAGTCCCAGCGTGGCGGGCTGCACTCCCATGGATGAGAGGACGTACGGCGCGATGCCGGGGTCGAGGGCGGTCCAGTTCATCGAGACGGCGAGCAGCACCAGGGAGCAGAGCCACGCCTCGGCTGAGGTAACGAACACACGCACCAGGGGCCAGAGCGGACCGGTGCGGCGGGACGGCCGCGCCACCATCGGCATGAAGAGCCAGGTGATGCCGGCACTGGCCGCCAGCAGACCGCCCAGCACGTAGAACGGCAGGCCGTAACCACCGAGCTGGTACAGCCCACCTCCGATGGCTGGGCCGAGCGAGAAGCCGACGCCGGTCATCGTCTCGATGGTGCCCACGGCCGTGTTGGTGCCCTCCGGGAACTTGTGGGCCACCACCGTCAGCGAGGCGGTGTTGATGAAGCTGCTGACCACCGCCTCGACGGCGCGCATGGCGAAGCAGGCGCCGATGAAGGTGGTGTTGTCGGCGATGAGCGGCAGCATGCCGAAGGCGGCCGTGGAGAGGGCGGCCAGCAGGAGGCCGGCGCTGTAGCTGCGAGTGACGCCGAGCCGCGGCACCAGCCGCCCGGTGATCGGGAACACGACCAGCTGAGTGCCGGCGAAGCAGCTGAACACGGCGCCCGTCACCGTCTCAGACAGGCCGCGCCGCGTCGCCTCCACCGGGAAGAACGGGATCATCATCGCCACCAGGCAGCCGGTCATCAGACTGCCCGTGCACAGGCAGGCCAGCAGCAGCTTCTGCTCGCGGCTGAATGGCGCCGACGCAGTCTCCGGCGGTGGGGACGAGTCGCCGTCCTCCTGTGCCGCGCCGCCGTCCTCACACGCGGCGTAGCCGTTTTGGTCGCCGGCGGGGCAGGAGAGCAGACGGGTCTGCTCAGAGGTGACTTCCTCCTCAGAGAACGTCATGGTGGTCACTGATTCACTGACTTCTGATGACCGCTCACTGACGAGTGTCCGCTGACCTTCTGATGACCGTTCACTGACGAGTGTCCGCTGACCTTCTGATGACCGTTCACTGACGAGTGTCCGCTGCCTTCTGACCACTGACTTCTGATGACCGTTCACTGATGAGTGTCCGCTGCCTTCTGATGACCGTTCACTGACGAGTGTCCACTGACTTCTGATGACCGTTCACTGACGAGTGTCCGCTGACTTCTGATGACCGTTCACTGACGAGTGACCGTTCACTGACGAGTGTATGATGACCGTTCACTGACGAGTGTCTTCTGATGACCGTTCACTGACGAGTGTCCACTGACCTCTGATGACCGTTCACTGACGAGTGTCTCCCTGCCCTTCTCAATAAAATGTTCACAGTCCGGTCTACTGCCCGCTGTCCACTGTCCACTGCCAAAAGTTCATCCGTTGGCAGTCAGCTCTCTACCCACTGTCCACAGAGTACTGTCCACAGACCACCACTGTCCACAGAGTGCTGTCTACAGACCACCACTGTCCACAGACCACCACTTCCCAGACCACTCCAGACCACTGTCCACAGACCACCACTTTCCAGACCACCACTTTCCAGACCACCACAGACCACCACTTTCCAGACCACCACTTTCCAGACCACTGTCCACTGTCAATCGTCCTCCAGGACCTCAGATGCTGATCCTCACTGGCCCGCTGGCCTCTCTGTCACGTTGTCACTGACCCGTCCTCTCCGTCCCAGACCAGTTCTCCAGGCGTGTGGCCGGCCGGCTCTGACGTGCGCCCGGTCCGCCCAGTCCGTCCCACCACTCTCGGAACCACACGTGGAGCTGGCGCGGAGCCCAAGCCGGCTGGCAGGGGCGGCGTCAGTCCAGTCCGCTAACGGTGCTCCGCAGACCTCGCAGCGGGTTATCTCTACCCACCAAGGTACCTCGCGGCGCGGCAGGTCAGATGCGTAGTCAGATGGAAAGTGCAACGGCCGACCGGCGGCCGGCGACGAAGATCGCTGTCTAGATAAGTGGCAGTATTTTATGACCTTGAATACTGGTTGCGCCGGGTGCCGGCCGCCAGGGGTGATGGGCTCTGAAAATGATAGGTAGGGCTCCAACGCTAACTTTAGATATTTCAAAGTCATTCTCGCCATGCAATGCCAATAGGCATAATGCTAAAATGTGACAATATTGGTAGGGCCTTGGGCCTATAGAAAACGACACCCATGCCGGCCGCACGAGCAGAGCTCCTGCACGCGCTCGCGGATCCTGCGCAACTGTAAATTTTTCGTAAAAATTAACTTCATGATAAATGATTGTCCGCCCGTGTAGCTCAGTCAGGAGAGCGCTGGACTACAGATCTGACCCACCCTGGCAAGATGGGTTCGAGCCGTTTTGGCCCGCGTCGCTGTTTGCTTCTTCTGGCGGAGATGACCTGCGGCTGGGTTGGCAGCCAGGCGGCGTCAAAGGTCAGATGAAGCCAGGCGAAGCCCGGGCGGACCGTCGCTCAGTCGTTAGGGGACTTTCGTCTTAAATTCAAATGCCGGATTACTGGAATTGTATATCGGGATGGTGGGGTCAGGGGCCTGCGCAACAAGCTTAGCTTAGTGTGGGTCCTGATCTCAGGAATCCATCCCATCAAAACATTCGGACTAAATTTATTTTAAAAAAATATATAAATGGTAACTCATAACTTTCGCAACGTAGATAAAGCATATAATCGTGTTATGTATTTTATCTTAGCGCAAATTAGTAGACCCAAATATAAAATATTCGCTATGTTGAATTGCGTTCGAACTCAGGCACAATGATTTAATTTGACATAATGGAATTTACTCTCGTGAATGCAGCTGTTCAATATACTGATGTAATGTAATACCTACTAAGTATATTTATTACATTGTCAATATGATACAGCGTGTCCTGGAAAAAAACATACTCTGGATTTTAGCTCGTGGTTCAATATGCACGTGCTAATTTTTTCGAAACTTGTCATGTTCATAGCTTGGAATATAGCAAAACCATATATATCGCCTTGGCAAAACCGATAACACATATATAGAAGTCCTTTGCAGACTTGTGTCTGGATCCCAAAGCTGGACCTGGGATCCCAGTGGATCCCTCGTTATAAAATGCTTGGGAATCTTGGATCCCAGTGGATCCCTCTGTGTAAAATGCGTAAAGATCTGGGATCCTTCTGGATCCCGAGGCGTAAAATGCTTTAATGATGTGTGCCTTCTCCTTTGGAATGTCAAATATATTTGTCTTACGGTAAGAAGCTATTGGTTTAAATATTGGATACGATAAAATTCACGTCTAGAGCCCCTTTAGTTTAATTTTTACTTATATTCTGTTTTGCATATTGTTTTGTTTCAAAATCCACAAACAATCGCCACTATATGAAGATATTATCTAGAATGACGTTCCAAAGACAATAAACCCCATACGAACAATGTAAAATAGTTATCGAGGCTCTGTTCGACGATCAGCGCGCACGAGCACGAATATTGGCCAGCGTTAACGGTATATGCTAGCGTTGTAATATAAGGGCAATGCTTCTAGTAGCGAAAGCTCTCTGGCGAGTACCGATAATTGTGTGCTGCCATCCTGATCTTGGCGAATTTGGAATATCTCAGCAACTAGAGCGAATCTGGAGAAATGAAGTATATGGCTAAACTGTTCTATAGACCAGTGTCAACATACAACTCCACATGACCGATGTGAATAGGCACACTCCCTTTAAAACGAGCCTTAGATCTTGAAACACAAGATGTAAGGCATTAAATATGCAAGTCAACATAGGCGGATTCAGAAAGGGTGATTTTGTCAGTTTGGGGGGTCAAATCCCAAAAAGTATCGCACAATTCTGAAAACTCATCGGATTTCGCTTGCTTATGTATAGTAACTGAATTTAAAAAAACTTTCCCTAATAAAAGTTGCTTAGTCACCTTACGATAATCTTAGGAAATGTGTCAAATTTGCGCCGATTTTGGGTGGTTTGGGGGGCATGGCCCCGTGGCCCTCTGGATCCGCCCATGCAAGTCAATACAATTATTAGAGGCGGACCGGAACCGGTCACGGTTAGCCGGGCGTCGGCCCGCCCTGACAGGTTAACCTCGGCCTCGAGTGACAAAAAGTAACGGGAGTCGGGAGGAACGGGAGGAGGTGGTGAAGCTCGCGGGGGTGCCGGTCGGCAAATCGTGGCATTTTGTTCGCTGCGGCTCAGTTGGGACGTTCTTTCCTAGTAACTCTCCCCCACCAAATTAACGCTGTGATACTCAGGTATTACAGCAGTCCTAACACTAGTTCCAGTGTATTTCGGGGTAAGTAGGTTTACCAGTGCTGAGCGCTGTAACCTAAATCGCACTGGACGGTCCCGCATCTAAAATAACTTCGGTAGGGGTGCGCTCAGAAGGGTGGGCCGTGTGAGGAGCGAGTGACTAGTGGGCGATGTCATGTGACGAGGGGAAGCGGCCGTGTGCGAGTGATAAAGTAATGTGATGGATGAACTGTGGTGGAGGTGTGGAGGTGTGATTGTGAAGCCCCAATATAATACTGTGAAGAGATAACATATTTCCCGGAGAAGCGAGGAATGCCGGGTTGATCCACGGCGAACGTAGTACATTATTTAACGGGCTGCTGAGTTCGATACACTCGGGTGGCAGGCGGTATGTTAAGCGAACCAGCGTATACAGTAATGGAGTGTCGGAGGCCTGACAAGTTTCTGCGAGATATCGCTCCCAAAGATACAGGGACTGACAAACCACAATTTGCGCTTTTCTATTTTTGTCGTATGTAGTAATACATTACATAGCTAATAATTAGTACCTACCAGTGCACACTACCTTGTAAGTTTACCATTAGCAGGCATAATAATATATATATAGTATAATATATACTATATATATATATATATATGCTAATATAATATATAGTATATATATATATATATATATATATATATAATTTGCAATATGATGCAATTCGCAAGAAGTAGGTACCCAGGTAACAGATACCGTTGCAACAACGTTGTGAAAAATGAAGTTGGAATTTTTACGTTTTAACAACGTTTGCGAAACGTCGTGAGTTTTGAAACAAAGTTGTAATAAACGTCGCTGTTAAACGTTACAGCAACGTTTGTATCGTTACGAATGTCACAACTTGTTCCTAGTAACTTGGGAAGAACAGCTCGCAATGTGGTGCAATTATCTAAATTGAGCAATATTCACCATCTTACTAAGATTAATGAATCGAACCACGTAAGTCACGTTGTAGCTATGCTTGTCGAAACGTAACGTTGTAGCAACGTTGTTGCAACGTTTTGTTGAGCGACACAAGGTAACGTTCTTGACAACGTTCCTGGGAGTTCTACAAAATTACACTATCACAACGTTGTGTAGCTGTGTTGCAACCTTGTCACAACGTAGCGACAACGTCAAATTGTTAGCTGGGTAACTACCAGCGTGCCTGGATCCTGAAATTGGATCTGAGATCCCAGTGGGTCTATTGGAATAAAATATATCAGGATCTGGGATCTTTGTGGATCCCTCGGCTTATTATGTACCTGGATTTGGTGTCCCATGTTGATCCCGGTACACAAAACAGAGATCCAGATCTCAGCTGGATCCCGGATCCAGGCACATGTCTGGTCCTTTGAAATGTTTTCTGATATTGGAAAGGCGTTTTGCGTGGAAGCTTAGGCTTACACTTCACAAGTCTCATCAAAATTGTCAAAATATTGAATTTCAATTTCAACGCCTGGCAACCTGCCTAAATATATATCGAACAGCTTTGTGTCGCACAAATAATTTGAAGAAGGTACATTTCCCTGCAAAGTGGTGCCTGTTTCAGCGTTCTATGTCCAATAGTTTCCGAGCACTGATATCTATACTAGAAATGATAATTGTATTATGTTCATGGTCATTACTTTCCACGTGACACGAGTTTCCGTCTGAACGACATGTAATACGTCAGGCTAATCTATTCTCTATCGGAGCGTGTTTATCGCATGCCGCTGCGACCCTCAATTGCCAACGCAGTGGCGTATTTAGAAATCCGCCAAGGGGAGGGGGGTAAAGCCCTCAAGTCGCCAAAACCCAACATGAGGCGCCGTCAGCAAAAGATGTTGTCGAGCGGAGAGGAGGGGTAGGCTCCGATAAATTTTCGAGGGCGCCCTCCCGGCTACTTCATATACCTCATAGACATAGACATAGACGTACCTATATTTGAACCATCCACAATTAGAGCCCATCGCCATCAGATAAAAATAGGCAGTGGGAGTTAGATGTGGCATGCATACAGTACAAACATTCATCGCGCAAGCACATGTCCGGTCAACATCTTATGTCCCAAATGGCACCGGCAACATGTGCCGCTTCAGTGGACGCCGAAAGGGCGCGACAGGTAGCCCTGAGGTCGTCTGGCACCTCGTTGTACAGTGAGGGCCCGCGGGACAGGAAGCGTCGTTTTCCAATCTCAGTTCGGGACCGGGGCACGCACAGATCACAGTCCCGCCGGGTGTGACGCTGGTGGCCCTGATCCACAGTTCGCAGGCCGCTCGCCAGGGCGACGGGCTCACCCGTACGGATCACCTTATGGGTGAGAGAGATGGTCTGATGCCTCACTAGATCTTCTGCACATAACCAGCCCATGGGCAGCGTCAACTCTTTAGTCTTGTCTCAGGTCCGCTGCTGTCTGTCTGTTTATGACATTCCCCAGACGCTGCAGCGTCTGGAGAATGTCAGAATTGTGATCGAACTGTTTACGCCTAAAGATGACTTTTGCTAAGTTAGTGGAATAATGTCTGGGGCCTGAAGAGGTTAGTTTTGAGTCCCGCTGCCCATCAACAGACAGACAGCAGCGGACCTGAGACAAGACTAAAGATGTTGCGAGCAAAGTGATGACGCTGGGCGGGAGCGAGTGACTGAGATGTGATAGACCGGCCAGAATACCGAAGCAGCGTTTGGTCACGAGTGAGATGTGAGAGCTAAGGGTGCGATCAAAGATGAGGTCGATATTGTTATGTCCGTCAAGTTAGCGTCGTATTCGTAGGTATTCGGTTTCAGCATCGAGTTCCGTTTGCCCAAGTCTAAGCATGTGGTCGGTCTCGTCAAGAAATGCACGAATATGCTATCAGTTTTTGCCTAGGGCGCAAGGTTTGACCTCCAGAGGTCATCGAAATGTCAACACACGGTGTACAGCCTAGTGTTTTCGTTTACCGTTCGATTTGCTCGCAAAATGTCTCAAATTAATCGTCGTGATGCCAGCTTCCGCCACGGTTAAGACCAGTAAATCGCCGTAGTTGGCGATGAACGAGCGAGCGCGAAGGAAATGTATAGTGAATTTCAACTCAATCGGGGAAGTAGTTTCTGAGATACCAAAAACGTGCGCACGTGAAGAGACAACCATCCCTTACTTGTGGAAATGTGGCGGCTGAGAGGTCCCTAACCACACACCAAATTTGAATACAATCAGCTCGGTCGTTCCTGAGATATATAATAGGGGTGTGCACGTGCGCACGTGCAGAGCCACCCCACCCGTGACTTGTGGAAGGGCGGCGGCTGAGAGGTCCCTAACCATCACCAAATTATAACACAATCGGTTTCACCCGTTTCCTAATAATATAGAATGGGGTGTGCACGTGCGCCACGTGCAGAGCACCTACCCTTGACTTATGAAGACGGTTGGCTGAAGAGTCACCTAACATCACCAATTGGAACGCTATCAGTATCAGCCGTTTCTGAGAATATAGAAAAGGGTGTGCAACGTGCGCACGATGTAGAGGACACCGCATCCCTGGGACTGATGAGAAAAAAGCGTGGCTGGAAATGGTCCCTAACCACACACCAAATTGAGAACCAATCGGTTTCAGCCGTTCCTAAGATTAATATAATAGGAGTGCGCAAACGTACCCCACCCCTGACATTCACTAGTCAGGTGGAGTACCTCATTGCACGTGCCACGTGCAGAGTACACCCCACCCCTGACTAGTGGCAAAAGCAGTGGCTGAGGCAGTTAACCGAACCACACATCAAATCGAGCCACATCAGCCCAGCGTTGCAGAGTTTTTGCTGTTTCCAAACAACCTTTAGAACCCCCTCACGCGGCACGCGCCACGCGCAGTGGTAGTCACCAACATGAGTCGGCACTGGTAAAAAACAAGGAAGGTTGGATGGGGCTACTCAGCAAAGAAGTCCGTTTGTCAATCGGACGTGCGGTTCCAAAAATATGAGCTTCTCAAAAGCGTCACCACGGGTCGGGTCGGGTCGTTCATAATCATATTTTTTTCCATATACCACGTAAGACGAGCGAGCGCTTCGCACTCGCTCGTAATAATTTTACCCAGAGGTCACGGAGACGAATACGACATTTTTAAGCCGTTGTACAGTTTGTTGCTTTCGTTTACCGTTCGATTTGCTCGCAAAAATCCTCAAATGAATCGTCGTGACGCCAGCTTGCGTCACGGACAATACAAAATCACCCAGAGATCCAACATCAAAGTCACGAAGACGAATACGACATATCTAAGCCGGTGTACAGCCTGGTGTTTTCGTTTACAGTTCGATTTGCTCTCAAAAGGTCTCAAATGAGTCGTCGCGATGCTAGTTTGCGTCACAGTCAATACAAATTCACCCATAAGTCAAAGGTCTAGATCATGGAGACGAATGCGACAATTTTAAGCCGGGGTACAGCCTAGTGTTTTCGTTTACCGTTCGATTTGCTCGGAAAGTTTGTCTTCACCGTGACGCAAGCTGGCGTCACGATTCATTTGAGACTTCTTGAGAGCAAATCGAATGGTAAACGAAAACACTTAGCAGTACACCGGCTTAACAAATTTGTATTCGTCTCCGTGAAAAATATGCATGTTGGCTGGGTTGACATTTCGGTGACCTCTGGAGGTCAAACCGTGCGCCCTACGGAAAAACTGATAGCATATTCGCGCACCTACCCACATGCTTAGCTTGGGGCAAATTAGAACTCAACGCGGAAAACGAATACGAATACGACGCTAACTTGACGGACATATTGGGCTAGGAGGATTCGGCTAGGGGTATGACCTCCACTTTTCGGTATTTTTCATACAAAATATTTCGTTTTGCTTGGTGATACAAAAATGATGCGAAAGGTTCGCGAATAGGAAAAGAGTTAAAATATGCATATAAATATTTAATACGGAGTTGGGTTTTTCTCACGACGAGATCAAAGTTTCACTGCCCCCACACTTTGTTAGTTCCTACATCGCTGTCGGTGGTGTTTATGTTCCTGTACCTGTAACAGCAACAACAGCCAACAGACAATCTCCATACAAACATACTGAGAATATGTTAAGTAAGTTACTGTTGCTTTTTGATGCCGAACGACCCAATCAACATTTATGTCGGCATCTCGGCAGCGGCATGCCGACGTCAGCATAGGCGGACATATACGACGTCCAGCCGATATCGCGCCGACGTCGGCATGTTTACTGGGTAAGACGCTAGGATGTCACAATATGATAAAACGTGTGTGTGGTTGGTTTCATGTTAAATGTATGCTTGAGTGTTGTATGTTATATCATGTATTCTGTGACTGAACATAGAATAGCACGTTTTCTGGATATGTTAAGAATACATGATTCTGACTATCGCTTCTGGAGAAGTGAGTTAGAACTTCGTTTACCTACGATTGTTGATTGGTACGGGAACTTTCAGTCGGCCGGAGGAAGCTAACGAAACCAAATACCAACACCCGACCCAAGTGATTGGATTGAGCTCTGGCAACTGCAGACAAGCTTGGCTTTCTCAATTTACCTGTGCTGTGCCCTATTCATTACATCAGCTAATACGCTGCACGTAGTACCCGTATATTCGCTACGGTCCATACTGGATTGTCCTACTGAAATACCCTCTGGTGTGATTTTCAAAAGTGCTCAGTCACATACTGTGATTATAATCACTTTCGGCATCCAGGGCGACCGGACCGGATAAATACAGCCTCTGTACCCTTAATTGGGGAATCATCATAACTATAACGTCAAGGGGAGAATGCGCCATGGTAATTTCCTAGGATTCAATTCGAACTACTTTCAACACAAACGGGGCTACACCGAGACCCACCAGCGACGTAGGCAGCAACACACACGAGGATGGGCGGCCGGGGGGGGAGGGACAGTGTCCCCCCACGAGGCCCCCCTCCCCAAACCCAGTTTGGTCGACACCAACTTTTCTACATTTAGGTCATTACCACCCGGCCGCGGCGGCCGCGAAACAACCGAATAAAAACGCCTCCGGCGCCGGCACGCCGGTCCCGGGCCCGGACGAGACACGACAGCCGGACAGACAGGTATCCAGGACAGCACAGCAAGCCGGACCCTCACTGACGTCTGCCACACCACAGCAAGCAGCGCGTCACACCGGCTGGCAGCGGGTAAGCCGCTCACATCTATTGCGAGCCGGGGCTAGAGCACATCCGACCAGTCTACCATCGGTTTACCTGGAAAACAGCAGAAAACTAAAGAGACTATCCTAAGAAGCAATGCCCACAGGTGCCCCTCGTAAATGCGTATGCGGTTTTTTTGTGGGTTCCCGCCTTATCCCTTGACGACAACCGACTTTCAGGAGGATGCTTGCCGCTTGCTTTCACAATGCCTTCAAAAACGAATGTTTCAAATTCACACCCTTCTTTACTCGCACACGACGCGGACGGGGGGGGGGGGCCGGGTATCCTCCTGAGGTTGTTTAATGAGTAAATCGGGAAACCCGGCAGGGTGCAGGCGCCACAAAATTTGCACAGCTGTTTGGGTCTCAATTACCAAACACATTGTGAAAGTTTTCGATCTCTAAATTCAAGGTCACGGTATCAGGTTACCTTAAATGACGCTGACTCAAGTCCACGATTTTTGAATAGTTTGACATCATCCACATAAGAAGGCGGTTTAACAATAGTTTGAAACTCAAAGCTGTTGATAGACATTAGTGTCCTACAATTCGTCTATACTCTGATTATTCAGTGACACGAGTTATGTCAAATTTCGTGATCTCCCCCTCAGTCAATGGGAGTTGAATGCGGGCCACCAATCGACAAAACCTAACTATCATCTGAGTTATTCATATTATCACTATTTTTTGAGCAAGCACAGAAGAAGCATGTTTAATTTTTTTCCGTGACCGTGGGACGTTTCAGGTCAAGCGTGTTGATTTGAGCTGCACTGGTGAAGGCCATGCCATGTCAGCGATGGCATTCACCCCCCACCCACTCCCGGCGACGACCACAGCCGACAGACAGGTACTCCAGACAGACACAGCAGACGGACCCACACTGACTCTGCCACACCACAGCAGCGCCACACCCAGCGTAAGCCATCACATCACCAACACCAGCCCAGTTACCATGGTTACCACAGCAACAGGCAGCTGCACAGGTGCCATCGAAAGCGTATGCGGACGCAGGCCAAACAAAATGTCCCCGATGCTAAAGAAATAAAATGAAATGCTAACCTAGGTTGTTTTACACAGCACATAGTTACATGACCGCAATTTTATCGACTTTACTCGCCGGTTGACTTTTACCGGTTTATGCTCGCCTGCTTGAGACTTTGGCATGCGTACTTGTAATGCATGACAATAAGCATACCTGCGATTACACTGTAAGTCGAAGAGAGCATTTGGTATCGACGAAACATTACAAGTGAGATCATAACATATTTGTACCAGCTATTTCAGTGCGAGTTACAATAAAAAGCATCAACACAAACTAAAAGCAGTGCGTATCACCAATAAACTCATAACATTTACGATATGACTAGCTTCAGTGTTCAGGCAAGTAAAACAAACATAGGCTCAAGAATTGTCTTCTAAGATACCCTATCCTATAGACCCCGGCCTGGCAAAATAGACACTTGAACATGTTATACAGCCACTCAAGTTTTTCAAAGTAAATAATCACCGCCGCTGCCTCGGAACATCCAGACTTCTCAGCGCCTGCCAACGACGCGCGTTCAGCGTAGGAGATTGTGCTGCCCTCATACGGCCGCCGTACACACCACAAACACCATACCCCGCCGCTAGATGGTAGAGCGGTCGCGCCACGAGAGCGGCAGCGTCGCCACTCAAGGGACCACAGTGAGGCGAGCCCGACGGTCGGCCGAACGTAGCCTCACCGGGGGGCGCGTTCGGGGTCTGACCGGGGCGGAGCGGAGACGGCCAGGTGACCTGGCACCCGCTGCCGGGCCGGGACAGAGCGGCGGCGGGCCTCTCAGCTCACTGCTCAGCCCACCGACCGGCCGGGGCGGCCTCAGCCTGTCTGACAGGACACGGCTCTCTACGGTCCGCGGCCGGCCGGCCCCCGAGTCGACCAGCCAGGCGCGGCCGTCCCGCGGAGGATCCGGCAGGAGCGACACGACTCGGCGCCACCCCCGGTCCGTCAGACGGCCACTGGGCCGGCCGGCGTGACGCGTCCCCACCTCACGGGAGAGTCCTCCGCACCGCTCACATGCCAGGTTTCAGAGGCCACCGGACCGGCCGCGTGCCGTGGGTCCTCACCTCACGGGAAGAGTCCTCCGCGCCGTCTCACATGCAGTCGGCTTCGGCTGGGTGGTATCGTACGCTCGGATGATGTCGGCCTGATGCACCGCGCCGCCTTCTTCCTGAGAGAAGGCGTAACCATCTGTCGAAACGCAGGGCACGAGTCAGTGTGAGCTGTCAAAACAGACGTACACTTCCTCAGTCAAACAAGTCAATTTCAAGCCGACTTACTCCAGATCAGAAACCGCTCAGAATATATCCAATATGCAGCACAGACTATGTACATCACGACAGTTGGCCAGGCATCGCCAGTCGCCGAGCCAGACAGCCACGAGAGCAACAAGCGGACATGCTGCGCGGCGGCAGCGGCAGGGGCGGGGGCGGGGGCGGCGCGGCGCGGCGCCCGCAGCCGCCACACTCACGCGAGAGCTCCACCTCCAGGTCGACCCGCGTCGTGGTGCGCCTGAACACGTTCTTGACGTTCCTCAGCAGCCGCGCCCGCTCCGTTAGTCTGCCGACCAGGTCAGGTCAGGTCAGGTCAGGTCAAGTCGGGTCAGGTCGGGTCAGGTCAGCGGGGTACTGAGCCAGACAAGGGCAATACTCATGGGAAGCGGCTGTTAAGTCATGCAACATGCGATAAAAGAACATGCCGTTATCTAGCTACTTATCCAAGTTATACTTAGTGGCGCCGCACTTCAGAAGAAACGGTGAACGCCTCAGGTTAATCGATCAGTTCGCGATGCAGCGATGTTACTGGCATTATCGACAAAAGCATAAGGGCAAGCAAACTATTAAAGTTATCATCATTCTCGCACGGTGTGATTATGCTGCCACTCTTAGTTATCAGCCACCTACGTTCCAGTAATTCAAAAGCAGCGCTTTCGTGCGTTTTGCCATGTCGGCCAGCAGTGTGTTACGAAAACAAACGCGCGCAAGCATGTCCCAGCGTCTGGGCAGAGCTGCGGGGAGGCGAGGAGAAGCCACGCTTCCTCCAGCGGAGAGGCGGAGGGGGGGGGGGCAGAACCCTACTGTAGCTGCAGGTGCGGAGAGGGAGGGGAGGGAGGGACACTGCTCGGGGAGGTGAGGGGCTCTCCTGGGAAGGGAAGAGCGTTTCTCGGTGAAGGAGGACCGCTCTTATTGGGGGGGGGGGCTTTTCGGGAAGGGAGGACCGCTTCTTATTGAGGGGGGCTTCTCCGTGAAGGGAGGACCACTTATCGACGGAGGGCCACCGCTCGAGGAAGGGCGCGGATCGCTGCTTACTGAGGAGGCTGCTGCTCGGATAGAAGAAGCGGACTTCGCTCGTCTCCTCCGCCGCCGGCGAGTGGCGGCGACTCGGCGAGTGGCGGCGGCTCGGAGGCTCCGTCTCTGGAGCGGCGAGGCCCAAGGTCGGATGGAGCGCCAGGGCGGGGGCGGGGGCGACCGGCGGCCCCGCTGAGCTGGCGTCAGCTCAGCGGCACCACACAGTAGCAGGCGGGCATGCAGAGAGGCGCCAACCACAAAATGGCATGCATCTTTATGGTTTGCTTACAACAAAACAATGCGTTTTGCATTTTCTATTGCAATGGCGGAATGAATAAAAAATGGAGGATCGTAACTCCAATATATGGTGCGACTGACAGCCGATAATTAGTCGGACACAACGCGACTCTCTGCATGCACTCCTGGACGGGGCAGTTAGGTTATTACAAAATAGCAGCCATGCGAAACATGCTGTCAGCACTGTTAGACTTTATCGGCTGGTAGTGATGCCATGCTCTGACCAGAAGGCATATCTCTCCAATGTGACATGCTTGCTCAATGCCCAATATAAGTACCTGTATCCAATCACCGGAGCTACATGCCCTCCATAGATAGTAGAGCAGACTTGGTTGAAATGTTGAGTAAGAAAGGGAGCTATTGATGTCGCAATGTATCATCACATCAAACGTTGTTCGAATCGAAGCACAGCCTGATGTTATATAATAAAATCACGGACTTTACAGATATGTAAGGGATGAAATGAATGTAAAGCCATGGAGCATGTTGTACACTACCAGTCTGATCTCAGGCCACCCACTGCTGCCAAAACGTATCAACCAACCAGTGTGCAATCGTGGGCAAAACGAATGAAAACCGGCCGCGGGGATATGAATTTGACGCATTACTTATCACTTGTGATACCGCCGGACGCTGCCTCCGACAAAAACCATCAGACGGACAGCAGGACACGCAGATGGGCCCGCTGGGGGAGGAGTTCAGCCGCCACACGGAGACGCCTCTACTTTGTACCGCACGTCACGGGTGCTCATTACTCAGGCGCGATTGGCTCGCGATGCCGCATCGCAGCGGGAGACATTATTTTGACAGCAGTGGGCACACGGCAGAGATCGAGGGTAGCATGTTGGTAGCAGGGAGACAGAACCATTGAACTTTGAGCAGCATGAGGCACAATGTGTAACAGCATACGAGGAGGTACGGGCAGTAAAAGGTTCACATAAACAAGGCAGGGGCATTACATACTACATAGCCATCAATACAATAGTTAATGGCACCCTATTGATACGTGTAAATCCATCGACTCATACTCATTATACTCATAAAATACACGTGAATGTGCGCGGCTGACTAGCATATAAAATAGAACACAACAGTCATGTAGGTATCACAGTCAGTGTGGTCGCCCCATTATCCCAACTACAAACCGAAAGAGTCGTGCACGTTTTCCCGAGTGCCGCTGGTGCTGGCGACAGGACTGTCCTCTTCGCACATTGGAATGAGCTCTACACTGAAATATACAAATAAATACAATGCAAATGCAATATAAACAGGCAGAATACAACACACAAAGCGCCACACCCAGACCGGTGTTTGGTGCCAGGCAACGACGTCTACGGCATGCCCAAAGCAGCACACTCTGCGCGACACAGGAACAAAAAATTAATACCACGCAAACCGATGACAGAGGTTAAGTATACATAGAACGGTCGCAGCCAGCTGGACCAGGGCAGCCAAGACTGCTGCAGCGCGGGCGGGTCTGTCACGGGGGGGATGGAGGGGGGGCGATCAGGCGGCGTTACAGGCCGGGAAGGCGGGACACACAGCAGCGTACTTCTCCTTGACGGCCATCACGACGGACGGGTCCTGGGCCTTGATCTCACTCTCCCGAACCTCGTCCACCAGCGACTTGTGCATCGTGCTCTTGATGCTGCCGACACGCACGCACATACACACAGACGCACACGCACATACACACACACACACACACACACACACACGCAGAGACACATACATACAGACACACGCACACAGACGGGAAAGAACGGTCAGCGGACGGAGAATGGTGATACGAAACGCTGAGTCAGCTGCAGAAGCACGGCACAGACAGGTGACGTAGCCAAAAGGTGGCCAGCACGCCACTGGGTGACCGTGTCCCTCATCTCCCAGGCTACTTGTCCAACTTAGTTCAGGCTTAGCTAACAACAGTCCATTATATCACAGTCATCACAAGGCAAGCGACCATTCTGCGACACATTTACAGAGTGATGTATTTAACTGCCACTCGGTCCATGTTCCGATTTTGTAACCGCCGAGAGTCCGTCCCCACTCCACGGATGAGGAAGCCAGTCGGTACTTTTAGATCAAGCCACAGGCACTAAGGGCCGCCGTCCATCGCCTTTCATGCCCGGCTCCGTAACAAGCCCCGCCCGTACCCCCTAGTCGCCCCGTAACTCGCCCGCAGGCAGGCGGTGCATTGTCCTTCTTTCGCCTGCACGTGCTCCAGCGGGGCCACCCCTAACCCACGCACCTGCTATATAGACTGACGCGCAGGATGGTGGTGAGGGGCACCATGATGAGGCCCAGCCAGAACACAGGGCTGGTGAAGATCATGGTGTCCAGGCCGATCATGTCGTGCGCGAAGGACATCTGGGAGTAGATGAAGAGGAAGACGAACCAGACGCCGATCGAGCCCCATATGGCCATGTGCGTCAGCCAGGTCCAGGCCTGCATCTCCAGGCCGGCCTTCAGCGACACCGTCACCACCACGTACTGGAGACCGACAGAGGGGTATGGGGGGAAGGAATGTTCGTGAGTATCATATCATCATATCATATATATCATATATTTTAGGAACACATCCATAAAATAGGTTTTCAGTTTTCCACGTCAAATCACATCGGTAAAAACATATCGACCATGCATTAAATGATGCACATCAACCCTCATGAAACACAAATTGCAAGTTTAAAAACAACATCATTGAGACACTTGTAAAAATAGCTTAAGTGGGTGAAGCCCTCGCATTCAGCGGCAAATCATTCCACGCTTTGATGGCTCGCATGAAAAACGAGAGCCTGGCGAACTCAGAGCGTGCACGCGGCACCTCTAGCTGCCCTGCACTAGTAGCCCTGGTTGTACGCGTTGATACATCGGAGCGACTGACGATCCATGAACAGAGAAGTTCAGAGGCGTTCTCGGTATGAGTGAGGTACATGATGTACATTGGCGTTTCCAAAAATAGCGTCCCGCTCGGTTGGCGGCAACAATTCAACTTTAAGGTGAGTATAACCGCCCTTTGGTTAAAATTATGAGAAATGATGGAGATGAGAGCCACTCATCTGGGCACTCATCTACATCAATTCACATATTTTTCCCAAGGCGGCATATACCCTTAAACTGCTGTGCCGGCCAGCCCAGCGGGACGCTTATTTTGGAACCAATAGATAACTTAGTGTATATACATACATGGTGTACAAGATGGCGTTCGAATAACCATGTCATTTACTCGCACGCCTGACGCCAGCCAAGCTCACGGCAAAGTGTCAGATACTCGCTTGCTCACAGTCAGAGTTGCTCTTTGACGGAAGACACAATTAACCAGATTGTTGTTTGCACCCCAGTACAAACGACAAACCCAAAACGCACACTGCACAGGAAAGACAATAGCACAGTATACATAGATGCCACTGGTCCTTGGACCACCCCCCAATCAAGACCAGTGGTCACCAAGTCCCGGTCGACCCAGTTGAGTTCAGGGGGTCAAGCCGCTCAGGGTCAGATGGTCAGGCGGTCAGCGCGTCAGCGGTCAGCGATGTCATGCGCGCTTCAGCGGTCAGCGGTCAGCGGTTCAAAAAACAAAAAAAAAAGCGAACAGGAGGAAAAAAAAACAAAAAAAAAGGAAAAAAGGAGTAGAACGGTCAGCGGTCAGCAAAGAAAAAGACTCGGACAAAGGGACGGTTTAGCGGTCAGCGGTCAGCGGTCAGCGGTCAGCGGTCAGCGGTCAGGGGTCAGGTCAGTCAAGTCAGCTTTCTCACCGTATAGACCATGTTTCCGAACATGAGGTAGCCGCCGTCTCTGCCGTTGGACCAGGCCACGTCCTGAGTCATGGCACCGAACGTGAGCCAGAACAGCATCACCGAGTGCACCAGCGAGTTGATGATCCACAGCCAGAACACCTGCAACGTGACGCCAGAACCAGCAATCACCGAGTCGCACCAGCGAGTTGATGATCTCACAGGCAGAAACACCTTTCAACGTGAGCCAGAACAGCTGATCCACGAGTGCACCAGCGAGTTGATGATCCCACAGCCAGAACACCTGCCAACGTGAGCCAGAACAGCATCACGAGTGCACCAGCGAGTTGATGATTCCACAGCCAGACACCTTGCAACGTGAGCCATGAACAGCATCACCGAGTGCACCAGCGAGTTGATTGACCAGAGGCCAGAACACCTGCATACGTGAGCCAAACAGGCCATCACCGAGTGCACCGAGCGCGAGTTGATGATCCACAGCAGAACACCCTGCAACGTGAGCCAGAAACAGCATCACGATGCACCAGCGAGTATGATGAACCACAGCCAGAAACACCTGCAACGTGAATCCAGATACAGCATCACGAGTGCACCAGCGAGTGATGATCCACAGCCAGAACACTGCAACGTGAGCCAGAACAGCATCACGAGTGCACAGCGAGTTGATGATCCACAGCCAGAACACTGCAAGTGAGCCAGAACAGCCATCACGTAGTGCACAGCGAGTTGATGATCCACAGCCAGAACACCTTGCAACGTGACGCCAGAACAAGCATCACGAGTGCACAGCGAGTTGATGATCCCAGAGCCAGAACACCCTGCAAAACGTGAGCCAGAACAGCATCACCGAGTGCACCAGCGAGTTGATGATCCACAGCCAGAAACACCTGCAACGATGAGCCAGAACAGCATCACGAGTCCACCAGCGAGTTGATGATCCAGAGCCAGAACACCTGCAACGTGAGCAGAACAGCATCACGAGTGCACCAGCGAGTTTGATGATCCAGAGCAGAACACCTGCACGTGAGCCAGAACAGCATCACCGAGTGCACCAGCGAGTTGATGATCCAGAGCCAGAAACACCTGCAACGTGAGCCAGAACAGCATCCACCGAGTGCACCAGCGAGTTGATGATCCAGAGCCAGAACACCATGCAACGTGAGCCAGAACAGCATCCACCGAGTGCACCAGCGAGTTTGGGATGATCCAGAGCCAGAACACCTGCAACGTGAGCCAGAACAGCATCACCGAGTGCACCAGCGAGTTGATGATCCAGAGCCAGAACACCTGCACAAGCACACAGACAGACTGACAGGTCAGATACATAGCCAGAACACCTGCACAAACACACAGACAGACTGACAGGTCAGATTCATAGCCAGAACACCTGCACAAACACACAGACAGACGGACAGGTCAGATGCATAGCCAGAACACCTACACAAACACACGGACAGACTGACGGTCAGATACATAGCCAGAACACCTGCACAAACACACAGGCAGACGGACAGGTCAGATACATAGCCAGAACACCTGCACAAGCACACAGACAGACATACAGGTCAGATCCATAGCCAGAACACCTGCACAAACACACAGGACAGACTGAAGTCAGACAATAGCCAGAACACCTGCACAAAAACACACAGACAGACTGACAGGTTTTCAGATCCATGGCCAGAACACCTGCCACAAACACACAGACAGACTGACAGGTCAGATCCATAGCCAGAAAACCACTGCACAAAACACGGACAGACTGACAGGTCAGATCCTAGCAACACCTGCACAAACACACAGACAGAAACTGACAGTTCAGATCCAGAATCACCTGCACAAACACACAGACAACGGACAGGTCAGATTCCATAGCCAGAACAACTGCACCAAACACACAGACAGACTGGAGTCAGATCCAGAACCAGAACAACCTGTACAAACACACAGACAGACATACAGGTCAGATCCATAGCCAGAACACCTGCACAAACACACAGACAGACTGACAGGTCAGATCAATAGCCAGAACACCTGCACAAACACACAGACAGACTGACAGGTCAGATCCATGGCCAGAACACCTGCACAAACACAACAGACAGACGGCACAGGTCACGATCCATAGCCAACACCTGCACAAACACAACATATAGACGGACAGGTCAGATCAATAGCCAACACCTGTACAAACACACAGACAGACTGACAGGTCAATCCATAGCCAGAAACACTGCACAAACACACAACAGACTGAAGTCAGATCCATAGCCAGAACACCTGCACAAACACACAGACAGATAGACAGGTAGATCCATAAGCCAGAACACCTGCACAAACACACAGACAGACTGACAGGTCAGATCCATAGCCAGAACACCTGCACAAAGACACAGGCAGAATGACAGGTCAGATCCATAGCCATAACACCTGCACAAACACACAGACAGACGGACAGGTTAGATCCAGAACCAGAACACCTGCACAAACACACAGACAGACTGACAGGTCAGATCCATAGCCAGAACACGGGGATGCATTAGGATCCACTAGGATCCCAGACCCGGCAATATACAGATGTCTTTTCGGAACCAATATTGTAAGTAAATGTCAGTACCTTTCCATTCGTTCGCGTTGTAAGTGAAGCTGGCATGGTCGTATACCTTTATATATATTTTGTCAATAAATACTGTAATTATGGCATAATTTATCAGTCGGATCATGTCGGATACGAGATCCGTTAGGATCACATATCTATTTTCATTGTTTATCATGGGATCCTGTGGGATCCAAGATCCGTTGCCAAATTAAATCGAGGGATCCAAGATCCACTGTTGTATTTTGTCGTGGGACCCAGTGGAATCAGAGATTCAACATCGTGTTTTGTCGAGAGGTCCTCTGAGATCATATATCCTTCTTTTAGTTTCATGCACAAGCACATGTATGGTCAGCAGTCAAGTCAGCAGTCAGCTTTCATCAGTCATCAGTCAAGTAGCTGACCGTGATTCGGACCGGGATAGGTCGGGGCAGCTGACTGGAATTCAGACCGGTGCAGGCCAGCTGCGGCGGTCAGTCCGCGGAGTCGTGCCGCGCCTGTAAATACCGTCCGTCCGTCCGTCCGTCGGTCCGTCCGGCCGCCGCCGCCGCCGCCCACAGATGGTCATTGGCCGTCATCAGCGCGGCGGCATTGTCCCAGCGACGCCGCGCGCCCAGTATGGAGTCCCAGCAGCGCCGCCGCCCAGTCCCAGCAGCGCCGCGCGCCCAGTATGGAAATGAGCCGCCGCAGAGGACCACAGGGTGATTGGCAGGAATATTATCAGCGCCGGGCGAACAAAGAAAGGAGCCCAGAGATAGTGAGCGAAGGCGGACAGTACCCGGCTCGGCTCGGCCAGTGGTCTGTTATGACTCCTGGTCTACGGTGCGGAACAAAACATCATCGGAACGTGTAGAAATACACATAAATTGGTAACGCACACCTCGAGAAATGACGGATAATTTGTCATCCCGATAGATAACCCTCGCCCACGGGGAACCTTTTCTCACCTTCGCACTACGGAGGGGGGGGGGGGCAAAAAAGACTCGTGTTAATTTCCAAACCAATCAAGATAGAACAACGCGGTTAGAACCAGCATGTTGCCTGTCATGTGATGAATCTAACAGTATGCAATTTTTAGGTTCTGCTTTCAGGGCGGCGGCTGCCACTTTTCGCACACCTGGATAGCCTTTTCTGCTTGACACCTTGAGGTCCCCGTGAGCAGGTGCACACAGTGCCAGGACCATGCCGTCTGAGACGCGTTAAACAGGTCCTTCGCCAGTGGCACGTGAAAAAGAGTCTGACTCTCCTACAGGTCCCAATTGCCATGTCCTTTTGGCACGGTATACGGGATACCTTGATGGCTGCTCTGTCCGGTTTCAGTACACCATGACGCGCAGCACAATCGCGCGCGCGCTGCAATGAAGATGGCGGCTTTGCATTGTCAATTCGACCCCGTTAGTAAGTAAAACGTTCTTGAACAATGATGCTATCGCTGCCAGTGCCATCCCCACAACTGTGTGCAAACTGAAAGTTAAAATTTCGTTCCGCATAAGCAAAGCGCGGCGCTACAATGCTCCACAATGCAAGAACGGCTGCAATTATCGCAGATTGGCGGCTGATGTCATCTGCAGGCCAGTATAGATACTTGTCTGAAAGTGTTTGTGTATGCAGTACTAGCCAAGACTGTTAGAGCGTGTTCAAGTTGGTTTGAAACCACTACCTTCAACAGTAGAGTAGATACAGATGTGGGCAAAAACGGTGCAGTAGTTCCGGTGATGGCCGCATGGCGTCGCTACTGCGCCCAATGCAAAATTACGTGATATTTTTTTCGGCGCTCGGACGGATGGGGGATGAAATTCAGGGGCAATGAATAGTGTCATATTGTTTCAAGGCGCATGGAGCACGATGATATCATAGAGGCACCGTGATCCGAGAGAAAAAACCTTCCTACAACACAGCCTGAATTATTTATTATAATTTATTATTTATTCTGACAGACAGTCCGCTACGACACAACCTATCAGTCCGTCCGCGCTCCCTATGTCCGCCCGCGGCGGGCGGACACAGGAAGCCTCAGCCTTTACAGTTTATAATTTATAAATATTATTTATTATTTGGTCACGGCAGAGGCAATTTCTTCGGAGGTACCCAACGAGCCCATACCATATCTCCCCAATGGTGACTGAGTGCAAGAAATCGATGCAAAGCCACGCGGTTGAAAATGGTCAGACTCGCCATGATGGGCCAGAATCGGGTCGCCATTGAACCGCATCCAACCAATGGTCACCAAACGGCCGGGTTTGGGCCTAAAACAGCGAGGAGTTGCCATCACCGAGACTGTCAGGCGGCCTCCTGGAAGGCCTCGTCTGAGGTATACTGAGCCGCAGAGGCCTCTCTGACCTGCATATCGTGCCCCGCGGCCAGACAGCCCGGGCCGATTAATATGCCAAGGAAGTGCTGGAAATGGCCAGAACATCAGCGATGCTGCAAAGAATGAGAATGGCCTGCCAAACGATGCCAAACTCCTGCCGGACATGTCTACAGCATTTCTTAAAACAAGACGACGCTCTAGTAGATCCACGACAAAGAAAGCCAATCACTTGGTTGTTGCAGTCACTTTCTTCTGAGCTTTTGCAGAACAGAGGTCTAACCAGGAAATGACCCAGACCTGTCACCGATCGAAAAACTGTGGGCAGTCGTCAAGGACGACCCCAACAAGATGACGGCCGCTACCACAGAGCACAGACCCTGGTACACAAACTCCAAACAGCATGCCGGATACTCAACGCTCACACACTCGGTAACCTGATGAACGATGGCGCCGGAACGCATGCGGGGCTGCTTACGAAGTCTGCGGAGGAATACGTGGGAAAAAGATCATGAAGCACCCTTATTTGTATATTTAACGAGAAACAACCGTTCATCGACTTTAGGGACACCCTGTATAGTGCACCGAGCGATTCAGCACTTACAAGTCCAAGGCTCCATCCGCGCTCCGAGCCCGGGCTTCAGAGTGGAATAGTGATACTAACTAGCGCTACATTTGCCACCCCTCCCAATCCCGACTCCAGGCACAGAGGGAGAGGGTCCGGGCGCCTCCCACCCGACCCCAGGCACAGAGACAGGGTCCGGGCGCCTCCCAACCCGACCCCAGGCGTGGAGGCAGGGTCCGGGCGCCTCCAATCCGACTCCAGGCGGAAAGGCAGGGTCCGGGCGACCTCCCACCCCGACCCCAGGCACAGGAGACAGGGTCCCGGGCCGACTGTGTACTAACCTTGGTGCTGAACAGTTGCCCCTCCTGTGAGGTCCGGTACAGCTGCGGGTACTTGAGTCCGCGTCTCAGCCGTACAAGACCGGTCTATGAAGCCCATGATGAGCGGCGGTATTGAAGTGAACAGCTGCCGAGACGAGACAAACAGGTCAGGTTACCATGATCAGCGGCGGTACAGAGGTGAACAGCTGCCGAGACGAGGTACACAGGTCAGGTTACCATGATGAGTGGCGGTATAGAGGTGAGAACAGCTGCCGAGACGAGAGTGCATCAAGTTAGCTGATCCGATAACAGCAGCTGTATGCGCTATGTGAACTTCGCTGATTATAACAGTAGAATTGTTGTCGATATTGACAGGCAAAAGATGAGTAGATCTGATCAATACTAGTGCCCTTTACCATACAAGGCCCAAACGAAAACAAAACATATAACTAGCATACTCGTAGGCATCGCAAATAAAACTACCCGAAGACAATCGTATAATTGCCGACAACTCATCAACCGTAACAACTCAGTAACCAATGACCTCTATTCCTGCCCCGCTCGACTAATTGTCCGGGGGCCCACTCACCAGATTGTAGGCTGCGATGGTCCAGCGCTCGAAACACCACCTGTCCGGACCAGCCCGAGTAGATGGCGTACCACAGCTCCATCACATACAGGCAGATGTTCTTGTAGAAGCTGTACAGCACCACCTGCGTCAGCCGGTTATAGTTCCAGGCGCCGTGCACGAACAGCAGGCGCGACAGGAAGCGGAACTGGCCGATGGCGTAGTCGGAGCTGTGGGCTGCCTGCAGGCCCTCCACGCCGGCCACGCCGACCCCGACCTGCGCCGCCTGGATCATGGCCACGTCGTTGGCGCCGTCACCGATGGCCAGCGTGACGGCGCCCGTCTGCTGGGTCACCAGCTGGACGATCTGAGGGTGACACGCGCCACACTGTCAGGGGAGCCGGAGGAGAGCAGCACAGGACAGTGACGGCGCCCGTCTGCTGGGTCACCAGCTGGACGATCTGAGGGTGACACGCGCCGCACTGTCAGGGGAGTCTGAGGAGAGCAGGACAGGACAGTGACGGCGCCCGTCTGCTGGGTCACCAGCTGGACGATCTGAGGGTGACGACACGCGCCACACTGTCAGGGGAGTCAGAGGAGAGCAGGACAGGACGGCGCTCTACGGACGACCCAACACGGCTGCAGTAGTCAGACTGCGAGGACAAGGCACGGGTTCATCACACAGTACAGACGTCAGGATGGGCCAACAACTGACTTGGTGTCATCACTATCCCTATTCCTAGCGGCGGGGGGGGGGGCAGATTATGTACCCCGGTGGGTTTTCGCTTGCTGCTCCTCAACTACTGAAGCTAGCGTCTTGAAATTGTCTGAACTTTCCACATAACTGATTTACCGTGTAGTGACAAAACTTGAACAAAATCGGCTCAGCAGAGGCGGTGCCAGGGCCCTGTTTTTGGGAGGGTGTTACGAATGCGGTTGTGCGACGCCCTTCGTAGTTTGCAGTGCAATAAATGCGTCAGAAACGAAACGAATCTGCCCACGTACGTTAACGTAATTTGTGTCGTCCGCAAGGAAAAGGGTTGACCTACACTATTCCATTACCCTTCAATATTTCATTAACCTTAAATATTTCATTGAACTTCAATATTCCATTAACCTTCAATATTTCATTAACCTTCAATATTTCATTATAATCTTCTGCCCGTCACTAATCTCTGCCTTCTGCCCGTCACTAACCTCTGCCTTCTGGCCAGGACTAACCTCTGCATTCTTTCCGTCACTAACCTCTGCCTTCTGCCCGTCACTAACCTCTGCCTTCTGGCCAGGACTAACCTCTGCATTCTTCCTGTCACTAACCTCTGCATTCTTCCCGTCACTAACCTCTGCCTTCTGTCGGTCACTAACCTCTGCCTTCTGCCCGTCACTAACCTCTGCCTTCTGTCCGTCACTAACCTCTGCCTTCTGGCCGTCACTAACCTCTGCCTTCTGGCCGTCACTAACCTCTGCCTTCTGGCCGTCACTAACCTCCGCCTTCTGTCCATCACTAACCTCTGTCTTCTGCCCATCACTAACCTCTGCCTTCTGGCCGTCACTAACCTCTGCCTTCTGGCCGTCACTAACCTCTGCCTCCAGTCCGTCACTAACCTCTGCCTTCTGCCCGTCACTAACCTCTGCCTTCTGGCCGTCACTAACCTCTGCCTTCTGGCCGTCACTAACCTCTGCCTTCTGGCCGTCAGTAACCTCTGCCTTCTGCCCGTCACTAACCTCTGCCTTCTGGCCGTCACTAACCTCTGCCTTCTGCCCGTCGCTAACCTCTGCCTTCTGTCCATTACTAACCTCTGCCTTCTGGCCGGGACTGACGCGGCAGCAGACGACGCTGCGGCAGCCGATGCAGAGCTCCATGAACTCTGAGCGCAGCTCGTGTGTGAGCGCGTACTGCAGCGTACGGCCGTCGATAACAAGGGCCACCTGGCCGGCATCCTCACGGTGTTCCCGCATCACATGCAGCCGCTCCGTCACCATGGCCCGCGTCCGCTGCAACAGCACAGGACAGGTTAGCATGGCGCCGCGTCCGCTGCAACAGCACAGGACAGTTAACATGGCCCGCGTCCGCTGCAACAGCACAGGACAGGTTAACATGGCCCGCGTCCGCTGCAACAGGACAGGTTAACATGGCCCGCGTCCGCTGCAACAGGACAGGTTAACATGGCCCGCGTCTACTGCAACAGCACAAGACAGGTTAGTATGGCCCGCGTCCACTACCCAGCACATATAAATCATAACTGATAACTAAGCAGACATCAAGTATAGCTGATAACTGAGGAGACATCAAACGTAACTGAACTTAACTGATAACTAAGCAGACATCAAGCATAACTGATAACCGAGGAGACACCAAACATAACTGAACTTGAACTTAATGGTAATCGGGAAAAAAGGCCACTTGGGAATCCCGTTCTCATCAAGCTCATTTTCAGTAAACGGGCAGGGCTCTTAGGGATATAGGGTGTTGAACATGTGTTCGCCCAGTGACGGTCGAGTTACGTCTTGAACATGTTGAGCGAATCCGCGGACACCACTCTGGCTGGCAGGGAGTTCCAGTCGTTTACGACCGGAGTGCTGAACGCGTTCCTGTGGACGAGTGTTCTTGCATGTCCTTGCAGTGGGTTTGCGTAGCTTCCATTGGTGCCCTCTGTCAGCTCCGAAACGTTGCTCGTCAGGAATGTCTCCAGCGGCACATGCATGCCTCCGTGGAACAGAAGCAACATAACTGGCGGAGACCACAGACACAGCTCACATGGCCCGGGTCCACTGCAGCGCCACAAGACAGATACAACTGCATATAGGGAGCAGGCGGTACGAGAACTCTGAATCCTTTTATCTAAATTAAGATATGAATTTCCGCTCGATCTATGCGGTTTGTCATAAGCATAAATTATCGGCATCGCCACATAAATATCAGGCATTCCACTGAACCGGAACAGCGCCCTCTGTATCTTGATAAAACAATCGTCTGTTTGTTTATTGGAGTTTTCGGGCGCGCCGACAACTAAGGTCAATTTGCGCCCAAGACAAAACACTCGACCCAATCTGCCTAATGTAGACTGTGAAAGACGAACCCCAGTTACCGCCAAGTTCCCCAGCTTCACCATGGTCACCACTCATTACCCACACCCCTCTCTGGCCATAGCAGGGTCCCCTCACTACACTCTGGCTACAGCAGGGTCCCCTCACTCTGGCCCACAAAGGGTCCCCTCACTGACACCCTGGCCACAGCAGAGTTCCCCTCACTACATCTGGCACAGCAGGGTCCCCTCCTACACTCGCCACAGCAGGGTCCCTCATACACTCTGGCACGCAGGGTCCCTCACTACACTTGGCCACAACAGGGTCCTCACTACACTCCTGGCCACACAGGGTCCCCTCTCACTACACTCTGGCCCAGCAGGGTCCCCTCATTACACTCTGGCACAGCAGGGTCCCCTCACTACACCTGGCACAGGCAGGGTTCCCCTCACTACACTTGGCCACAGGCAGGGTCCCCTCACTACACCTGGCCACAGCAGGGTCCCCTCACACACTTGGCCAGCCTGTCCCCTCATACACTCTGCCACAGCCAGGCTCCTCACTACACTACTGCCACAGCGGGTCCCCTCACTACACTCTGGCCACAGCAGGTCCCCTGCACTACACTCTGGCTACAGCAGCGTCACCTCACTACACTCTGGCTACAGCAGGGTCCCCTCATACACTCTGGCCACAACAGGGTCCCTCACTACACTCTGGCCACAGCAGGGTCCCCTCACTACACTCTTGGCTACAGCAGGGTCCCCTCACTACACTCTGGCCACAGCAGGGTCCCTCACTACACTTCTGGCCACAACGCGGGTCCCTTCACTACACTTGGCTACAGCAGGGTCCCTCACTACACTCTGGCCACAGCAGGGTCCCCTCACTACACTCTGGCCCAGAGGGTCCCCTCACTCACTTCTAAGCACAGCAGTTCCCCTCACTACACTCTGGCTACAGCAGGGTCCCTCACTACCACTTCTGGCCACAACAGATCCACCCTCTCCCTCTGCCCGCGAGTTCCACTCTCCCTCTCTGCCCGCCGAGCACACACTCCCTCTCTGCCCCAGCGGAGTCCACACTCCCTCTCTGCCCCAGCGGAGTCCACACTCCCTCTCTGCCCCGGGGAGCCCACAATCCCTCTCCCTCTGCCCGGCGGAAGTCCACTTCTCCATCTCTGCCCCGGGGGAGCCCACATCCCTCTCCCTCTGCCCCAGCGGAGTCCACTCTCCCTCTCCCTCTGCCCCAGCGGAGTCCACACTCCTTCTCCCTCTCCCTCTGCCCCAGCGGAGTCCACACTCCCTCTCTGCCCCGCGGAGTCCACTCTCCTCTCTCCCGCGGAGCCCACACTCCCTCTCTGCCCGGCGAGCACACCTCCCTCTCTGCCCGCGGGTCCACCACTCCTCTCATGCCCCAGCGGAGTCCCACTCCTCTCTGCCCCGGGAGCCCACTCCCTCTCCCGTCTGCCCCAGCAGAGTCCACTGCTCCTCTCTGCCCAGCCGAGCACACACTCCCTCTCTGCCCAGCGGAGTTCCCACACTACCCTCTTCTGCCCCGGGGAGCCCAATTCCTCCTCTGCCCCAGCGGAGTCCACACTCCCTCTCTGCCCCGGCGGAGCACACACTCCCTCTCCCTCACCCTCTGCCCCGGCGGAGCCCACACTCCCTCTCCCTCACCCTCACCCCCGGCCGAGCACACTCTCCCTCTCTGCCCCGGCCGAGCACACTCTCCCTCTCTGCCCCAGCGGAGTCCACTCTCCCTCTCTGCCCCGGCGGAGCCCACACTCACATCGAGGCCGTCCTCGTTCAGTATGAGGAGCGGCATTTTGGAGTGCAGCAGTCGGGACGAGTGGCCAATATTAATGGCCGTCTCCTGTTTGTCTCCCGTCAACACCCAGACGTGTATGTCGGCCGCCAATAGAGACTCAATCGTCTCCGGCACCTGAGGAAGCGGCAGGTCAGTTCAGGTCAGGTCAGGGCGGGTCAGTATCCAGACCCGTATAATGACCGCGGTGACCCGGTGCGTGTGGCTGGCTGAGAACGGTCCATGAATGCCATGTCCTCCAGCAACGTATTCATACATGTAAGTGCCACGATTAAACTGCCGCTAAACAAACATTGCCCTATTGCAAATGATGCAAGAACAAATCGTCCCCAGATCACCAATCACGCTCACCAAATGACACACATGTATCTGTCAGTTTTATGACTAACGCTTCCTCCACGGTTAACGATGAAGAAGACAGTACAATATTACTAATATAGCAAATCTACCCGTAGGTAGGTTTGCTTTAGTAGTATTTGCCTGCCTATAACACATGCGAGAGTGCATGTGCGTATGTGAGCGAGTGCGCATGTGAGCGAGTGTGTGCGAGCGTGACTGAGGCCGTCTAACCTTATCCTGCAGTTTGTCCTCGATGGCGGTGGCGCCCAGCAGTATGAGGTTGGTCTCTATGAGCCGCGCGGCGTCCTCCACCTTCTCTTCCCGGCACTGGATAGCAGTGGACGCCTTGTGGTACGTCTCCTGCCACTCCTGTGACAGGTACACAGATACACAGGTAAACAGACGATGACCACCGGAGTTGAAGTTAAGAATATGTATGCGACACTCGATTAACAGGAGTCCTTTCACTCGATTAACAGGAGTTGAAGTTGTAGCATTCCAACGTAAAATGCAGAAGTACAAGGCATTCCACTCCCTTTTATCGGCCGGGATAGCCAAAGAAGAGTCCAGCGGGCTGCCTCGGGGGCCGACCACACAACAAACCATTATCACAGCGCCACCCGACACCACCAGTCCCTCCCCCTCTCCCCTCCCCTGTCTTCCACCCCAGCTGTCGGCACTTCCGTCGTCTACAGTCATCCCAGCAACGGCACGCTTTACCACCGCCGTCACAATACCTCCGTCCCACCGCTGTCCCCTTCTTCGTCCCATCATATTCACTCTCCCATCCTCCGTCCCACCGCTGTGCCATCCTCCGTCCCACCGCTGTGCCATCCTCCGTCCACCGCTGTGCCATCCTCCGTCCCACCGCCGTCCCATCCTCCGTCCCACCGCTGTGCCATTCTCCGTCCCACCACCTTCCCCCTGCATCCCGCTTGCATCCGACCTGTCTCCCGATTGTTGTGTGCCTCCCCCGTAGCTCCCACCCCATCCCACCATCCCCACCGCGCCCCGTTACCTTGTACTCCTCCTCAGGAATGTCGGCCACCGCCAGGCAGAGCGTGCGCAGACCCTCGCTGGCAAACTCGGACAGGTGGGCGAGTGTGACGTCCTTGTAGCGCGGGTCGCCCAGCCGCTCGTAGATAACCGTGTCAGCGCCCTTGCACATTAGCTGGATCCGGCCATTCGGCTGCCGGATGATCACCTGAACGGTAGAAGATGGGGCGGGGGGCATAGGTCAGCTGGGGCCTTACACATCACCTGACCCGGGGAAAAGAGAGAAAGGTCAGAGGGTGATTACCTTGCGACCTATGGAGCTGGGGAGGGTAAATCAGGGAAACATGACCATTTGGAGGCCGTACATATCTGCCTTCAAACATTACTAATGCAAGGTGATTCTGTTCCAATCAGCCAATAATTGGAAGACAAAATGACTGATAAATATGCCAGCGCGAGATTGGTTACGGTTAAGGGCTGCTTGCGCCTAGCCAAGTACAAGCATTCCGTCTCAGCTGGTCTGACAGCTGACTCAGAGTCAGTCTGTCCAGCAGCGTTCACCTGTCTAACGGCGAGTGGCACAGCTGCAGAGCCGGCCCCAGCTGTGGCCGACCGAACCACCACCAGACCACAGATTCACCCTCTAAAAGAACAGCTGTGCCGTCTGCCCAACCGCCGACCAATCACAGACTCACCCTCCCACAGAACAGCTGTGCCGTCTGCTGAACTCGCGGCCTCACATCCCACCTAACCTGCCACCTTATCAGCGTCCTCTACACCGCTTCGATCAAAACCCATCCCGTCATCCACCGCCTGCAGACACCACAATAATCCCCCCATGCCTTGTCGACCCTCGTAATACCCAACATGTCCCGTACCAGCATCTCCGGCCAAGTTATACGGCACAGTATCCCCCGTCCTGCCGACTGCGACCACTCACCGACATGCGTTTTCGTGTGCTGGTGAACTCCAGCACGTTCAGCACGTCAAACTGCAGGAGCTGGCCGTGTACGTCCACTGACATGGTCTGCGGTGTTCGTGTGGTGAACGTGTAGCCCAGCCTGCAGGCCCCCTCCACCAACGCCCGCTCATCTGTGGAGAGGGGGGGGGGTCAGTCCTGAGGTATGGTCAGACCCGAGACATGGTCAGTACTGAGGCATGGTCAGATCCGAGACATGGTCAGATCCGAGACACGATTCGTCTTGACCCACAGACCGTTCTGATCCAGTGGTTGATAAGGACGCAACGAATCAGGGCACCAGCGAGTTAGACAGCAGTCATTCTAGGTCAGGTCAGGTCGGGTCAGGTCAGTCGAGGTCACGTCGGGACGGGGTGATGTCAAGGCACGAATTCAGGGGTGAAATCAGGTTAGATTATGCCTTGTCAAGTCAGCCGAGATCGGAATGATTGAGCACGGGGAGGACCCAAGGCCTGTGCATGGGCCCTGCGGTTGGCTGTGGTTCGGCGGTAAGCAGTTGTCAGCAGGGAGGAGGGGAATAACGGAAAGTGGGGTTGGGGGCGAAAGATATGACGTCACACGGTTGCAGTTTCGGCGATTGGTATTGAGCGACCCCAGCGACCGCAGGATGAAATGTCACGTTAAGTGGCGCGTCGCGGCATTCAGTGTTCAGAAGACGCCTGCCTGTGATGACGCCTGATCAAAGGAGCGGGACTTCGAGCCTGCTGGTGACCGCCGAACAGCAGGCGACCGTGAACAAGGCCCAGGATAGAGCAGGCTGGTGACCGCCGAACCGCAGGGCGACCGTGAATAAGGCCCCAGGTTTAGAGAGGCTGGTGACGCTGAACCGCAAGGGACCGTGAACAAGGCCCAAAAAGGGGAAAAAAAAAAGAGCCAAAGGGGCCCCTGGGGGTTTGGACCGCAAGACCGCAGCGGGACCGGTGAACAGCCCAGGTTTAGAGGCAGGCTGGTGACCGCTGGAAACCGCAGGGACCGTGACAAGGAGGATAGAGCAGGCGGTAAACGTGGACTATCAGGCTATGATCACGATCAGGTCAGGTGTAAGTAGGCTGAGGCTACTTTCCCAACATGAACGTCCTCCTGTGATGCACTATGAAAACACAGAGATAAGAGCGACACTGTGGCAGTTCAGGCCCGGTCGTCGTCACATTTGTACTGCGGGTGACATAACATAGGGCATAACACTGGAGGGGGCTGGGAGCTACAAATACAGACCACGCGCGACCGTGACTCCGTGAAAAGGGGGCGTCACACGGTCCGGCAGTTCTGACCGTGAATCAGCCCGGGATCAATCCCACTGCTGGCCGTCCAGGGAGGAGGGGGGGGGGGCAGAGACAGACAGACAGAGCCGTCACGACGTCGATCGATGCCGACAGGACCTGACCCACGCGAGGCTGTCGCAGCCCGACCGACCGCGCCGGACCGAAACTGTCAGACAGCACCGTAACCCGCACAACTCGGAGCGCCGCGCCGCCACCAGACACGGCGATTTACCACCTGACGTTAAAAGTGAGACAAACGCCAGCTTTCTGCGGGGTTGACGCCTTGAAACTGCACCTTGGCGACCAGAGGGCCATTTAGAGGAGTAGTGGGGCGGTGGAGAGCGGCTTATTTGGACCACAAAGAGCATCAGTGTCGTTAATAATGCCTCTGACGGCGTGTAATAATGCCTCTGACGGCTCTGACAGTGTCGTTAATAATGCTCTCTGACATAACAGAACTGGATGAGGAAGCCGTACTGACGTTAACAGCATGTGAGACGCAGCCGCAGTACAGACACTGGCGATGAAGATAGAGCCATGGTCGGCTCCAGCGTCCAGAATACCTCATCTCAGCTGCAGTGAAAGGTCAGACAAAACACAAGACGACCACGGGACACGCGCTGCGATAATACCAAGGCGAGTGTCACGAGGGCAAAAGGGTAGAGTCTGTGTCAAGGCGAGGTCCAGACATGACACACAGCCAGACAGCCGGCCGTGTGATCCCCTCAGCAGGCGAGGTCCAGACAGTCGGCGGTGTGATCACCTCAGCCACATCACACGCTGCTCACCTGGCGAGGCGGCGTGGTAGACGATCTTTCCGGTGCTCGTCTCCTGCTCCTCGGGGATGACCGTGTGGCACACGGCCATCATCACCAGGAAGTCCTGGATGGCGTCCGGCGACTTCAGGTCCGGGTCAGCCGGTCCTGTCGGGGAGGGGGGCGGGGGGGCGTGAGAACTCACACGGTCCTCACGGGGGGAGGCGTGAGACTCACACGGTCCCTACAGCAGGGCGAAGGGCGTGAGACTCACACGGTCCCTGCAGCGGGGGGGGGGGGGAGACTCATGTCGGGATATAGTTTCGAATATTTTGAGGGTTTTTCTGTTGCGAAGTCAAAAACTTGAAACTCTTGACCTTTGATGACCTCAAATAGTGACCTGAGCCAAGAAAATTACTAATAAAATTCACAATAATATTTGTAGAGCTTCCACATTTTTTATTTATTTTTGTCCAAGTTCCATATGAAGCCGAGTTTCGTGGTGGGAGTGACTCATCAGCCACTCAACAGTGGCACCGTACCGCCGCGACCCCGCACCGCCCCCGCAGCTGTCAACACTCGACGTGACACGTGATCCTGATGAATATGCCACTCAGTCCCGATAGAGGACAAACATGGCAGAAAGGGGGCACCACGGCATATGGCCGGCCAAAGGCCAGTCTTTCCACTTCAGATGAATATGGGTTATAGCATGCATCGCGCGATGCACCGCTCGCGCTTCGAGGCGCGATGGAACGTTCCATTTCGCGATCGGGAGTTAACCCTCATAACAAATGCAAAAAACAACACATACTTTCCAAATTATGTGTATGAGTTTTCCCTCTGTCCCACTCCCGTTCTCTTTTCTCCATATCTCTCTTCCATTCTCTCCACCCTCTCCTCCCCGATCTCGTTCGTGTTGTCCCCCCCTCTAGTGCTCCCAGCCGCTCTCCCTCCAACAATAGACCCCCGCGCGTGGCCATGTTTCCAGGCCATTGTGTGGGGCGCCGGTCCGACGCTCCTCTCACCAGAGCCTACTCAGACCGTGAGTGGAAACAGCTCCGGCGACCGAGCACATCAGATAGGAGAGGTGCCGGCTGTACACACAGCATGACCAAGGAGTGACCTGAGCTGCACCGTGTACACTGTATGTAACTGTATGTAATTATGCAACCCCTGGGGGACCCCTGAGGTATGGATATGGACCCCTGAGGTCTGGAATAAAGTCTTTCGTTTCGTTTCGTGTCGCAGTCGGATGGAGATTAGAAGCTCCAGGCTCACGACAAGCTACTTAGTACGACAACGGTGAATTAATGTTACACGGTGAATGTCAATAATATTTCGCGACCAGTGAGAGAATTCGTGAAAATGGCTATCAACCACACCAGTTCAGTAATAGACAAAGCACTCGTGTCACAATAGTGTTTTTTATTTACAGTCCAACTACACTTGTATCGTCTACTATTGGTTAGCCATGGTAAAAGGCAAAGCCACAAAGCAGGCAAGCATGGCTACTGGTGTTTCCCGTTTCCCGTGCTTCTGTTTAAGAACCATTCGGTATGTCATATTGCGTGCCAACACGAATGCCTCTGTAACCGTTGTGTTAACACCAGAATACAGTTCCCCCCTGACCCGGCTAGTTCAACTATACACTACAGGGGCGGCGCGGAACAGAGATCGAGCTGGCACAACCTGACCCCGGCTAGTTCACAATATACACTACCAGGGGCGGGGCGGGACAGAGATCGAGCTGGCACACCCTGACCCGGCTAGTTCACCATATACACTACCAGGGGCGGCGCCGGAACAGAGATCGAGCTGGACACCCTGACCCGGCTAGTTCACCATATACACTACCAGGGGCGGCGCCGGGACAGAGATCGAAGCTGGCACACCCTGGACCCGGCTAGTTCACCGCATATACACTACCAAGGGGCGGGCGCGGAACCAAGATCGAGCTGGCACACCCTGACCGCGGGCTAAGTTCACGCATATACACTAAGGGGCGGCGCCGGGAACAGAGATCGGATGGCTGGCAACCGCTGACCCGGCTAGTTCACCATATACACTACCAGGCGGCGGGCGGGACAGAAGATCGAGCTGGACACCCCTGACCCGGCATTCACCATCTACACTACCAGGGGCGGCGCCGGGACAGAGAACTCGAGTGGCACACCCTGACCGCTAGTTCACCATATACACTACCAGGGGCGGCGGCCGGAACAGAGATCGGAGCTGGCACACCCTGACGGCTAGTTCACGCATATACACTAACAGACGGCCGGCGCGGACAGAGATCCGAGCCTGGCACACCTCCTGACCGCGGCTGTTCACACCAATAACACTACCAGGGGCGGCGCGGACAGAGATCGAGCTGGCACACCCTACCCGGCTAGTTACACCAATAATACACTACCAGGGGGCGGCGCCGGGACAGAGATCGAGCTGGCACACAACCCTGCCCGGCTGAGTTCACCAATCATACAACTAAGCCAGGGCGGCGCCGCGGGACAGAGAATGAGCGTGGCTCACCTGACCCGCTAGTTCACCATATACACTACCAGGTGGCGCGCCGGACAGAAGATCGAGTGGCCCACACCCTGAACGGCTAGTTACCATATCATACAGGGGGCGGCGCGGGACAGAGATCGAACCTGGCAACACCTGACCGGCTAGTTCCACACTATACAGTGCCAGGGGCGGCGCCGGGAACAGAAGATCGAGCTGGCACACCTGACCCGGCTAGTCACCATAACTACACTAAGGGCGGCGCGGGAACAGAGATCGAGCTGGCAACACCCTGACCGGCTAGTTCACCATATCCTCCAGGGCGGCGGCCGGAACAGAGATGAGCTGGCTCACCCTGACCCGGCTAGTTCACCATATACACTACCAGGGGCGGCGCCGGGACAGAGATCGAGCTGGCCCTAGTAGTACATAGCGTTGTCACAACGTCATGGCAACGTTGTCAACGTCATGACAACGTTCATACGACGTAATTACGTTGTGAAAACGTTGTTACAACGTCGTGAAAGTAATGTGTGCTACTAGGGGGGCACCGCTGAGGTCCGGCTCTCTGTCTCTGACTGGCGGCGGCACCGCTGAGCCCACACCGCCCCACCAGCTGACCAGCAGCGGCCGGAGACCTGACCCCTGACCTCTGATCACCAGTCTGACCCCGTGCCGTCCCGGCCGCAGTCTGCTCTGTCCTGGTGCCCCACTGTTAGACGCACCACCGAGCCGAACGCAGCACCAGGGACAGGGCGGACAAGTGTGTCCGCTCACATCGCTTATGGAGGGGGGGGGGCACTGGTTTTGAAACATAATTTTATGAATCGAAACATGTCTAACGATTCTCCAGATCCACACTAGTTGCTGATATATTCCAAAAAGACCACAGGAACTGGCTGGTAGTAAATAGCATATAGCATAAAAAACTATCGGGTAGACCACAAAGGGCTTGCCACTAATAGAAGTAGAAGCATTGCTAATATCAAAATATCGACACCAATCTGCTAGCATATCGTTAGCGCTGGCCAATAGCATTGCGACCAAAACAGCTCGTGAGCGCTGATAGCAGCAGCCGAACAGAACCTCGACGGCCGTTTTGCTTTTTAAAGGAGATATAGCACCTTTAACATTAGTTTTTAAACTGAGATAGCCAGATTGTCGGGTGTGCTGAGAAACCCCCAAATCCGAAATTTTTCCCTCCAAAGCGACCTAGTTTGCTGAGTTCAACGCAAAACCGTTGGGCATTGTGGCCATATTTCAACGTCACAAATCCGCGTACGTTTCGCATACGTTCATCAAGATACTCCACTGTCGAATTGCCACCGCACTTCGCTTTTGGAACCGTCCGCCCAGTATTTCAGTTACCTTGCGTCCGCCCCGACCGCCACCTGACGCGTCGGTCAGGCGCTCGCCACACTCATAGTGGTTCACGTATGCGTTGCCCCCACGTTCTCTACCCGGCGCGAGCGAGCGCCGGTCGACCCAGCAGTCGCGGTTTCACGCCTACCGGTGCACCCATCGTTGCGGTGCCGGCACAGCAGCTGCACTGGGCGGGCGCAAGTTTGGGCGTTCGATGCCTCCTGTGTGACGTTCACAACTCGCTTTGGCTGACGCAAGGATTGGTGATGAAGTCACATAGTAAACATTATTACTATTTTTCAAATTACAACAATTCTTGACTTTTTCGCAAAATGAATGCCAGGACCGTAATCAGGGCATTCTTCTCCATCATTCTACATACTTTTACCAAGGTGCTATATTCCCTTTAAACGGACGGTTTGTTAACATTGTTCGTATCGATCGCAAACTGTCTTAGGTGCGCCGTTTTACATAACATCTTCTTCTGTCCGATTACCTTTACTATAGTGGCGATCGTTTTATAGATATCGGGCGATCGTTTTATAGATATCGAGAAAGAAAAAAGGTGAAAATTAAACTTAAGGGCTACAGATGCGCGATTCGACGTATCCAACGATCAAACCAATAGCTACTTACCATAAGCAAAAATAATTTTGACATTTCAAAACAGTAGGCACACTCTAACGCAAGGTCTAATGCGTAACATTCGAACGTATGTGCATTGTCCATACACCGCGCGAATAAAGAACGGCCCCAGAAACCGTTTTTATACAAATCGAGCCATCGGTTCGATTTTTTTTTTTTAATGGCCTCAGGACTGGAAATTTTCTATGTTTGGGCATAATGAAGGATACCTACATAGTATTTGGCTTTGCTGCTACAACTCTGAGGCGCTCTTTCGACGCTGAACATCTCCTGCGCCGAGTTCTGAGCATAATCTTTAAAAACAAATCGAGCCAGCGGCTCGACTTTTTTAATAAGAGCGGCCTCAGATTACTGCAGAGCGTCTTCGTTTTCCTCAGACAGCACCAGAAAGGTGAACTGAAGCTTGCTTGAGCTAAAAATACGCTAAGCATAGGGTCGGGATGAGAGTGTTTGAGCAACGTATGCTCAAACATGCAAGCGTTGACAAACTTTTAGATGAGTTCATTCTGACATCATAGAAGCCGACAAGAAGTTAGAAACCTGCGAATGCATTATTTACTAACACACAACATCGCTTCTGGCTGCACCGTCTTCGTCTGAAGAAAATGTTTCATTATTTCCGCAACTAGTTCTGAATTTGTTTCGAAAATACGAGAGAGAGAAAAAGAAGAAAAAATCACATAATTCCACAAAAGTAGACCATGCCAAGCCACATATTTTGTATACCGTTGCTGCCGGCATACATCCACTGTTGTACCGTTACTGCAAATTATCCGGGTTAAGTTCAAAACCAAAAGTTCCCTTCCACATGTTCTTGCATCAGCATGTCGACAATGATGTGTTTTAGAACACCCGCATCATGATTCATAGGTTATCTTGAGTTTGAAGCAGCCACTCTTGAATTTATATCAAATTCGAACGCTTTCCATTCCAAACAAAGATCATGCATAATAGTATGCATCACGAGTAGAATGTCACATATTGCATTCACACGGGTAAGAGGTCATATTGAGAAATAGTCTGAACAGGGAAAATTCCTTCCTCTGTCGGTGACAACAGTGTTTTTTCGCTCCCAAAGCTTGTAATGAAACGGCCGCAAGCGCGCGCGCATGTTTGAGGAAATGAGAGAGCACTGCTATTCACAATGGTTGCTCCATTAAAAACAAATCAAGCGGAAGTGGACTGGTCATGCACATTCTCTACTTTAAAACCAGTTCCTTTGCCACAACTATGCGTGTATCAGAAAACCTAACGCGTTTTTTCAAACGCCAGCAAGTATCCGAATTCGATCACAAAGTTATTCTACTGAAACATGCATCCACTTTACCCCTTGAAAAGAAAACTGATGGCTCATTATTTCGAACAGAGTGCAAACAAATATGTCTGCCTAAAACGTACAGCTATGCTGTCTATCTGGACATTAAGCCCAGACACGGCTCGGTAGCCCCTGCAGCGGGGCTGGCCAGCAGATAACAGCCATACCCCGCCCGTCTGGACCGGAAGCCGGCCGGAACAGCCCGCTTCCTTCCGGTGGGAGAGGTCAAAACCAACGGCCGGAGACGGAGTCCCCCTCACAGAGAGCCTGCCCGGCCAGTCGGCGGTGTGAGCCCCAACAGTCTCCTGATACTGGTATCGTGCTCAGCTTTCTCCTCCCCTACTGTCTTGTTTACCCTTCCACTGTCTGCATGCCTTTCCCTCCCTCTACTCATCCCCCTCCCACTTCCTCTCCCCTCCCGTATCACCCGCTCTCTCCTTCCCTGCACCCCTGCCCGGCCAGCCGGCCTGCGCGCGTGTCCTACCTTCAGCGCCTGACCCAGCTCCTCCAGAGACTCGTACGCCACACCGGCGATGGTGCACTTCTTGAACTCCATCACGTTCTGCGTCAGCGTGCCCGTTTTGTCGGTCAGCACGTATTTGACCTGGCCGAGCTCCTCGTTCAGGTTGGAGGTCCGCGCCATGGCCGGCGTGTCCGTCGGCTCGTGGTACATCTCGTGGTCCATGTTGATGTAGAGCGCCTGAGGGCATGTGGCGACGTTAGAGCGCGGCGCACGGCGTGTGGTGAGTCAGACGTGCTCGGGGCGGGGAATGATAGTCGCTGCGAGGTCATATTTCCTAAGCGGTTGCTATGCAGGGCAGCGCTGAGTCAGTGGTTGCCATGGAGATACCACGAACTGATTCCGGAGGCAGATTGTGAAAACAAGTGCCGTATGTATTGTTGATGTAACGGTGATCGATGACACAACAGTCTGTAACGACTCTCACACAGCATGTATCGATTCTATATCGATAATCACTATCGACATCCACCGAGCAGTTCTACCGAAATCGCAATCAGCAGCCACAACCCATGTGGCCCGACTCGAGCCCCGCTACTACCGGAGCTGCTGCCTTACCATTTACCATTACCATACCATTACCATTAGCCACCCTTCCCAGCCGACCTGGAGTACAGAGAAGAAGACAGGGCGAACCGCGTCACACGCACTTACAGGAGCGGACAGTGGCTACCCGGCCAGGGTGGTGTCAAGAGTGCAAGATAGCTAAGGGTGCCATCAAGCATGTCAATAAGTGCAGAGGTAATCTAGGTAAGCTGAGAACAGCTAAAAAAACGTGCGATAAAATCCCTTTGATATGGCTGCGAGAAGCGAGACGCAGTAAGGATAGTAAGTTTTAATGCAACTTTTCTTAATGCCAATTGGCGTCTGATCAGCTTAATTCGGCATATCACATTTGAACCGACAGCAGACATGACTGACATATATGCAACTCACATCGGCGTAACACACTCCCGCGGCAAAGGGCATCAAAAATCGGCAGTGCACGGTGCACTGTCAATTTCTAATGTTGCCGCGGGAGTGTGTTACGCCTATGTGAGATACATATATGCCAAGCAGTATGTCTGCTGTCGTTTTACATGAGATATGCCGAATTGAGCTGACAGACGTCAATTCGCATTAAGAAAAGGTGTATGTCATGCATCGTTTATAAAACATAAATTTAACTCGGAACAAAAAATAAACAAAGAACAAAGAAAGTCTGTAGTTGCGTATATTTTGCGTATATTTTGAGAGACATGGCGATGTTGTTGGAGATAGAGAGATGGCGATAGCAGACATAGCAGCGCTTTTTTGAAAGGCATAGCAATACTACACGATGCAAGCCGCAGAGGCATTCCCGGACAGATCGAGAAGCGAAAACACCAAATTCACACCCTACATCTTAGGCTTTGATTTAAATCCGTAATTGGGATTATCTGGAGCGCCGAATCGCGCTGTGCAAGTTGCAGCTCCATTGGAGTTACGGCTGTCGAGTTATAGCCTTCGGCATTTTCGTGAGATCACCTTACACGACTTATCTGATCAGCCAACAACTCCACAACAAAGTATTACATTTCTATAAATCCATATATTTTCTGAATGGCAATGAAGTGAGGAACAACATCTCAGGACAAGTTTAGCTTTCTGGATCGGAAGAAATTTGCATCATGATCATAATCACCAATAATAATGATAAAAAGTGAAAAAACGAGTTATTTTGGGCAATTAAAAAAGCACATTTATAGAAAATACCTATCTCCAATTTGTGTCCTGTGTAAAGACAACTTACTTAAAGGGACACTGTCCACTCAAAGTAAAATTTGATATGTTAAAGAACAGCCGAATTTGATAAGCACCTATTGAAGTCCGTTTTTTTTTTATTTCGCGCCAGTTTCGCCCAATATCGCCGTTCAAAGTTCAGTTTCTTCAGCAATCTGAGGTTGTCGAGTCCCCACACTACTTACCAAATTGTATAGGCACGAAGGCAAGTTCATGTAAATGAAGGATTTTTTTTTTTTTACTTTTACGAAGGGATTTTGATTTCCCAGCAGTATGAGTTTTTCCCGACGAGGTTTTTCTTATGATTGAGTCCTCCGATTTCCGTGGAGAACCAAATGGAAAAGTGTACTGTCACGTTTCCATGGCAACGACTCAAATGCGGCAGATGCGGTAGATTCAGTTAACAGGAACCACCATTGATCTCTTTATAGGTCAATGGGAACCACAATGTATAAGCGCATCGGCGTCTCATCCAATTGCAATAGCGTCAGCTGACGTTGGTCGAGTTCAAGTGATATCCCTTCTCTGTGATTACAGTTAATTAAACTCTGATGCAAACGCTTCCATGACGTTAGTTAGGTGTGTATAATCGTAAAGCAGTTTTTAGGATTTTAAAAGTAATGAAATTAATGATTGTTTTTTGTTATTTTGCGCTTTTTGGATAGAGTTAATAACAATAAAAAATCATTAGTCGTCCTTAGGCTTGTTTAAGCCTGTTTTTGCGATTATATCCCGGAAGGCAGTGTCCCTTTAAGGACACTGCCTCTTCCTGGTGATCTCGCAAAAAACATGCTAAAAGTCTAAGAGACTAAATATATTTTGAATTAAAAAAAAATTAAAGTAAAAAAAAATCGTGGTGACCCGGAAATGGTTAACAAAAAAGAAAAAAAAATCAAAGATGTTCAAGACACGGAATATATGTTGAAGAATCTGACATGACAAATACCCAATCAGTATGATCAATATACCAATATGACAAATACCCACACCAAATTGCAAAGCAATATCTTTATTTTTGCGTCAGTGATGGCTCTCTAAGAATGGTAACTAATGACATTTTTATCTCTAAGAATGGTAACTAACTAATTACATTTTTACAAGATAAAGACGAATAAATGTCAGCAATGTATTTCTGAGATAGAACTGGTATAGAGACATGTCTTTTTGGTTAATATTTATCAATGTAAAATTTCGACCTTTTGTGACCTGAATTTGACCTGAGCTTGACACTAACTTTATTTAAATGAGTTCAGATGATTAAACGATTATCACTATCGAATTATACGTATAAAATAGACCATCAGACATGTTCCACATGACTTTCTAAAAAAAAAATCGGATAGTGAACTGACCTTGATGATTGATCTTTATCAAAAATCTCATTTTTGCTCATGCGGGATGTGCATTATACATTTAAGAGCACTTTGGGCAATCATGGTCGCAATCAAAGGCTTTGGATAAAAAGTATGGTTCAAAAGCCCATTTTTTTACATTTGACCCGACCTTGACCATATGTGACCTTAAATCACAAATTTCGAGTATGCTTCAGATGCGACTCAATGAGAGCTTTCGAACACCGCCTTGCCCATTTCGCTGCGATCATTGATTCCAGAGAAAACGAGGGGAGGGGTAATACCCCCCCGGGTCAATGGTGTTCGGGTTAGGACCCCGAGCAAGCGCGGGTTAAGGTGTAGAAATTAAAATGTTGTTTTGTTAATGCCTCCGCACTGATACAGAACCTGTGTGTGTTAATCTCAGGCGTCATAGGTCAGCAATGCTTTAGCGGTGAACGGGTGATTGATTACCGAGTTAACGTGTAATGGTAACCAGTTTACCAGTTAAACAGTTTACCAGGTTAGTAGCCAGTTTACGCTTAACGGGTTGCCTAGTAACGAGTTAACTCTAACGATTAACTAGTTAGCTGTTGATGGTTAAACGTTAACAAGTTAATGGTTAATGAGTTAACGGTTCAATGTTTACATACTATATCCTTCTAAACGAATGCCTCGTTTAACATACAAAAAACGATAAAGGAAACCTATAAAAATGAGGAGCAATGTGCAAACAGAAGAAAGCCAACCAAAACATGCGGAAAAGCTAGCCACTACCCAAACCAGAAAAGCATAGCGACTTTCAGCGGCGAAAAGCATTCACAACAAGAAGCAAACTCTCAATTCGTACTCACCTGAATAAACCTAGCGATTTCAACTGTGACTTGTAATGAGATTGGTATCAGGTTATTGTATAGAATAATGAACGTCAGCAGGTTGTATCCAAAATTTACCGTTGACATTTCTGAAACAGCAAAACAGCGCTGGATGACACGATTGATGACTGGATGAACAACCACGGACGTTCATACAAAGCGTACACATTGTCGTACACATTGTCGTACACATTGTCGCAAGGCGAATGAATGAGAGACATAAACAATATCCTGTAATATCCGAGTATCATAATTTTCATCATAATGCTCATCCATATGAAAACGATTAAAAGATACGGTTGACAACCATGAAGTAATATTTTGTGACCGACACACTTTCAGATTACAGAACCACAAATAATGTTTTATATTCACTTTAACTTTTGGTTTTTGTCTGATACTGGAGTTCGAACACATTTCTGGCACAAAATATCACTTTGTTTCTTCCATCGTAATCATATCTCTTAATTTGTGTTTTATATATGGCATAAGGCAGCAAATGTTTTTAAATATAAATATATATAATATATATATATATATAGTATAGTATAAATATATATATAATACATATATATTATAGTATACTAATATTATATACTATTTATATAATATATATATGCTGATATATAGATACACAATGCCGGGAAGTGTAGGCGACAGGCCTGTAGGACCCGATCCAAATACTATCTCTCATTCGGCGGGTTGACTCTGCTTCATCCGTCTTGAATGGGCACGGCGAACATCAACGGTGCCGACACGGTTCGTTAGTAGGGGTTGGAGGGCTCAAACTACGGGAGATGCACAATTCAAAAGCTGAGCTCACGCTGAATCCAGCAATACAGTTTTTCCAAATCTGTGGAGGGCCTTTTTCAAATCCACATTTTGTCCGAAATCGCTCCCCTTTTGTTTGGCCAGGGCTATCGTGTACGAAATGGCGAACATGCAGACTAATGACATGTCTACCGATTCGTCATGCTCTGCACGTCAAGGTCTCACAGAGTTCAAAGCCATTAGATGGTTTAATTGGTTGCACGGCTACATCAAAGCCAAGCGCTCCCGGTATTGGCACTAAGGTGCACTTCCGCTTGCGCCTCACGCACAGAATCGCCCCTCGCGACACGCGAGCTGAGAACTGCACGCCGCCGACCCGGCTTACGGACCGGGCTCTCTCACGGACGAACGGCGCAACGCATGTTGAAAACACTAGCTCTGTCCAATAGCCCAGCTATTCAAGGAGATCGTGACAAATTTCCAGCCACCTCCGATTGCTGCAAATAGGTCTTTTTGACCATTGCATGCACCATATTTTTCAAACGCAGCCTCTGACCGGGACTGGGCACCGACACAGCTCGGCCACTTCGAGTCTGTACACGATGTGACGTCAGAGAACACAGCGCGGCCGCCGCCGGTCATGACCTGACCCTGACCGGCCAGCCGGCCGGCGGCGACCGCGCCGTGGACACTGACGTCACACTGTATACAATCTCGAAGTGGCCGATCTGTGCCGGTGCCCATTCCCGGTCAGAGGCTACGTTTGACAAATACGGTGCATGCAATTGTCCAAAAGACCCATTTGCAGCAATCGGCGGTGGCTGGAAATTTGTCACGATCTCCTTGAATAGCTGGGCTATTGGACAGATTTTTTCAGATGGACAGGACTTCAGATTCAGGACAGATATTTTCCAAATGCGTTGCGCCGTTCGTCCGTGACTGGCCGAGAGCCCGGTCCGTTAGCCGGGTCGGCGTCGCGTAGTTCTCAGCTCGCGTGTCGCGAGGGGTGATTCTGCGCGTGAGGCGCAAGCGGAAGTGCACCTTAGTGCCAACACCGGGAGCGCTTGGCTTTGATACAGCCGTGCAACCAACTAAACCATCTAATGGTTTTGAATTTTGTGAGACCTTGACGTGCAGAGCTTGACGAATCGGTAGAAATGTCACTAGTCTGCATTTTAGCCATTCCATACGCAATAACCCTGGACAAACAAAAAAGGCGCGATTTCGGACAAAATGTCGATTTGAAAAAAGGCCCTCGACAGATTTTCAAAAATTGCATCGCTGAATTCAGCGTGAGCTCAGCTTTTGAATGGTGCATCTCCCGTAGTTTGAGCCCTCCAACTCCTACTAAGAACCGTGCCCAGTGTTTATCCAGCCTGGCTTTGAATTGGTTGACTGTTTCGGCAGCGACTACGCTCACCGGCAGCGAGTTCCAATCATTTACAACCCGAACTGCGAAGGAGTTTCGTCTAGCCCTGGTGGTCGCATGCGGCTTTAGCACTTTCCATGGATCGACGCTCTAGTGGTTGAGGCAGCGGGTACTGAAGAATGATCTGCGGGTCCATATCGATCCCTGAGTGGCACAGCCGAAACATCGTGATCATGTCGCCCTCCTTCTCCTGTGATAGAGCGATGGCATATATTACTAATAAATATATATATATAATAGTTATATATATATATATATAAATATAATTATATATAATATATATATATATATATATAGGATATTATATATATATTATATATATATTTATATAATATACTATGATATAGATATATATATATATAATATATATATATATATATATATATATATTATATATGAACATGGTCTATTTAGCGCCGAATTCTAGATATATAATAAGCTCGGAACGTGAAATTATCGTAATGATACATCACCCAGTTGAAATTTCATACAGAAACTCTTGCAATTTGCAAATGGGGTGGATAGCTCAATGTCGCGCAATCACAGTCTGGCTAGGGTCTCATTTGTTTTGCCCGGTCATATTAAAAGCACGGCATAAAATAGATGAGCAGCATTCCATAACAAAGTTCTGCATCCGGGGTGTCCAGTATACGAAGCCGAGACCCGAGTGTGGGGCCTCCGTCGCTGCCCTTCTCGATCTGATCGTCTGCAGAAGTTGACAGCTGTCAACGTGTCCGCAGTCTTCCGTTAGCGAAAGACGAAAGCTTAATATGGCAGGATGGCATACACTCTGACCCTTGCCCCATACTGTGTTATTTCGGAGAGCGCTGTAATAAGCTGCTCGGCCCCGCACCACTGACCGTCGAGTCCGAGGTACCAGTCGGTAGCCTGGTCTCTCTCCCCCCGCCGCCGCCCCGAGCACCACTGAGTACTGACCGTCGAGTCCGAGGTACCAGTCGGTCGCCTGGTGCCGTTTGGTCCAGACCTCGCTGGCGATGGCACTGATGACACACAGCACCACCAGCAGACCGAACAGATATATGATCTGCGTGTTGGTGGCGCGGTCCATGGTGCTCCGTTTGAGAGGCGCCGCCGAGCTGTTCTTCATCAGCTTGGTCTCGTGGCCCGTGTAGACGGCCACCCCAAACACCCAGGTGGTGTTCTTCAGCTTGGCGCCGCGCAGCAGCAGCTGATCCGGTCCGAGCGGGATCGGCCTGCCGAGGACGGAGACAGTGAGGTGTCACAGAGGAGGAGGGGGAGCGCCGCGCAGCAGCAGCTGATCCGGTCGAGTGGGATCGCCTGCCGAGGAACGGAGACAGTGAGGTTTCACAGGAGGGAGGGGAGGGGGAGCGCCGCGCAGCAGCAGCTGATCCGGTCCGAGCGGGATCGGCCTGCCGAGGACGGAGACAGTGAGGTGTCACAGGGGGAGGGGGAGGGGGAGCACAGGTCACCCTGCCATATACAGGGACGCAGACGGAGCAAAAGAGTCGCCGTGTCACAGCCACAGACAGAGGCATTACAGAGGCATGGTCCTGCCACAATCAACCGCGGGCCAATGCGAGGCAAAAGCCACAGCAGCCGGATCTAAGGGCTCTGCAGGCGCCTTAAAGTACCTTTGGTTTGTGATGTGGGCTGAAATATTCAGACTGCTGAATGAGATTGTCATGAACAAAGCAATTCAGACTTCTGCTCGGTGGAATCAGCGGGCTTGATTTACTCCCGTCACGGCGTCAGACCTTCGGGTCGAGATAACGATCGGGGCTCGCTGCCGTCACATACTTAAGCTGCTGAGATGCGAGTTTTGTGCATAAACGGGTATATTCTGGACCCCAGGAGTCAGAACGTAACTGGATTATGGACTGGGTATACAAATCTTAGTTGTAATAAAATGACATGCTAAATCTATCTGGTTCGTAAATTATGCAAGTTCTAGAGTCCAGAACATTGTAGTTTTCTGCCAAGCTTGCATCTCAAATGAAGCACGGGACAGCAGCGATCCCGGCCGTTAACGGAACATAACGGGTTGAGGCTAATGACGGGAGAAAGCCAAGGCCGTTGATTTCACCGAGCACAAGTCTGCAAAGTAGATCACTACTAGTGTTAAAGGGAGTGTGCCTACTCTTTTGAAATGTCAAATATATTTTTACGGTAAGAAGTTATTGGTTTGATCATTGGTTATGATATAATTCACGTCTGGAGCCCCTTTAGTTGAATTTTTACTCATTTTCTGTTTTGCATTTATTTTGTTTCAAAACTCATAAACGATCGCCACTATAAACAGAGTAACGAAAATGTTACCTACAATGGCGCATCAAAGACAATAAACAAACCCATACGAAAAATGTAAAATAGTTATCGAGGCTCTGTTCGGCAGCTGCTATCAGTGCTCAATAGTTGTTTTCTATTGGCCAGCGCTAACAATATATGGTAGCGTTGTAATTTAAGGGCAATGCTTCTAGTAGCGAAAGGTCTCTACTCTCTGGCGAATATTGATAATTTTGTTCTGCCAGAACCATCTTGGCGAATTTGGAATATCTCAGCAACTATAGTGAATCTGGGGAAATGAAGTACATGGCTAAATTCAGAAAAATATGTTCTACAGACTAGTGCCAACAACCCCACATGGCCAATGTGAGTAGGCACACTCCCTTTAACTGCTAACCCGTCCGCTCTGCTGGACGATCTATGTACACAAACTGCAATTTTTACATTTCCCGTCAAAGGATTACCACTCTAGCGCCACCTATCATATTTGCTGGCTGCGCCATCTACCAGCGCCACCTCATATTCGCTTGCTGCGCCACCTGGCGTGTTTGATGTACTTGTAGTTCAAGTTCCGCTAACAGATGGCGTATCATACATCACATTTTGTTCGTGTTATTTTTCTTAACACAGGCATTATCTTTACTTGTAGGGTAATTTGATGTTGTGAAATGAGAAGGATCATTAAAAAACGTTTATGTTGTCATGCGATCTGCACAATGAATTTCTTAGATAATATTATATGCTAATGTGATCAAACTACGTAACATTTCGAATAAAGAATGGGTGTAAGGAAAAAATTATGTGCGTACAGACAGACAGACAGACAGATACTCTTTAAATATAGTTAGATAACAGCCCAACGACACCGTTATTCCACTGCAACCTCCGGAAAAAGAAGCTACCTTCAGCAGATGCACATGCACACCACCAAACCAACCGACCCAGTATCATAGAGGCAGCGGACAGCCAGTCCTGCCTCGCCACTGCCACCACTGGCGACGTGTCCTCACTCACGCTTTTCCCGTCTCCTTAAGTGTGCCGACAAACTCGTAGAGCACCCGGTTGGGCAGCTCACACTCGACGCTGGCGCTCAGCTGGTCGAGGTCGCGCGTGTCGAGCAGCTTGGCCGTCTGCGACAGGCCCTGGCGGATCTTGAGGTTCGTCTCGCCGTCCAGGTTGGCCGTCTCGATGTAGCAGATGCTCTGCGGCTCACTGGGGGAAGAGTGGGTGGGAAGGCCGCAGCGTTACGAGACACAGCACAACACCGGCCCGCTGAAAAAAAAAAACACGGACCAACACAACAGATTACTGTGCCGAGTATGGATTATAGACTCAAGACTCAACGAACATCAAACTGCACAATCAACACAGGTTACGCAAAGGTATAGACACAGGCAGGCAACGTAAGTGTCACAAATGAGTAATGAATGACTCGTGGTTGCATGACAGACAATCGATTAAACACGCCGCGACACGGGCGGCAATTACTCGGCCGCTTCGTGCGGCGTTGTTGAAGGCGGTGTCGCCTGCATCAGACTCACCTGCCGCCACTTGGTGCGGCGTTGTTGAAGACGGTGTCGCCTGCATCGGACTCACCTGCCGCCACTTGGTGCGGCGTTGTTGAAGGCGTTGCTGAAGGCGGTGTCGCCTGCGTCAGACTCACCTGGAGTTGTTGAAGGCGGTGTCGCCTGCATCAGACCTACCTGGAGTTGTTGAAGGCGGTGTCGCCTGCGTAGACTCACCTGGAGGAGAGCAGCACCAGGTCGGCCGGGAAGTACTTGTCGCTGGGCACCTTGCAGATGTTGCCGACCACGACGTCAGCCCAGCGCTTCCACATCCAGTTGTGGTGGTCCAGCACCTCCACCTGCCGGTTGTTGACCTCGTCGTCGGCGCGGTGCCGCTTCTGCAGACGGACAGACAGACAGCAGGACCGTGTCATCGAAAGGATCAGAACGTCACATGGAGCTTTAGGCCGTGTTCTGACCGCATATTCCCGCTGCGGGAATCCCTGGATTCCAGGCGGGCATTTGGACAGCAATACTCTACCGCAGTCCGGCAATGTACTTGTACATTGATATTCCTGTAACTCTTTGCTTCGTGAATCGGTAGAAAACACCTTTTTACCGATTCCCTGGAATCCCCACGGGAACTGACGGGTCAGAACACGCCCTTGTGCTTAAGCCTGACTTCCAATTCAGGCAAGTTTGCATGTTACAGCTGAAAATGTGATTTTTTAACCATTCACTGAAACATTTCCGAATTACTGGAAGCTTATGCATTATGTAACTAAACAAGTTATTAGTATTTCCAAACGAAAACCAGCAATACCTGCTCTTCGCAACACATACAGCCGAAAGCCACGACATTTCCGGTCATGATGATACGCAACTATTGACAACCGCAGGGTGCAGGAAAGCCTCATGGGTGGGGACTGATGATTCATTTTAGCGCTGCTGTCGCTAGTCATGCCGCGTTTACAGCTATCGTTAATGGGAACCGCGCCACGCCCACATATACAATAATCCACCACGATAGGACCGAGCTTTAGAGGACGAAAGTAATCACCACGACCCAGTGGGGGGCCAGAATCACCAGCGGCGAAACGGCGATAGCAGACACGCAAGAACAGCGGAAATGACGATAAGATGGTCCCGTAAGACACCACAGCGCGTTGATAGGCCCCGTCATCATCACCAATGATAGCGTACCGCATTTTGGGCTCAGCAGGTACCTATGCGCACTTCCTCTGAAATTATGCATACTATCAAAATACACTTAATGTAGTAAATATATAACGGTAAATAAACCAACTATCTCACTCGCTATGTAGGTATTTTACCTGTTAAACTGTCGCTGTTTTTTTTTTTCCTGCGGGCCAGTGAGCGTTTAATCTGCGACGATAACTTGCCGGAGAAAGGCTATGCAGCACGTGTGTCAGGTTACAGCCACAAGGGAAATCGTGCGCCCACCAAGACAAACCACGTAAACAAAGGTGGAAGTGCAATACAATCCGACAGGTCTGCAATGCTTCGAAATAATTGAGACTTTATAACTTTGCCAGGACGTCGAGAAAAAAAAATGACCAGAGTGTATATTGTATATGGCATAGTAAAATAGCTTTTACATGTAAATCTGGTCCGCCTAAAAATATTTGGCCAGCACAACCAACTATGTCCGATCAATACGATTCGTGTCAGGTGCTTAAATTCCGACCTTCAGTCAGCACAGGGTCGTCCCAGCTGGTACGATGATGATGATTGGAGCTTAAAGGGAATGTTTCACCCTTGTATTGGTTTTGAACTAAGATAGCCATTATGTTTGGCGGTTATTGAAAAGTATGAATGACTAAAACCATTTTTCCAAAAACTTTGCCGTTGCTAATAAATTTATTTTATAATTTGCGAGATGTATCTAGGCCGCCGCTGATTGGCTGACAGCGATTATTCTTCAATATTGTTGACTTCAAAATTGATGGTCCTGGGAGAAAAACGACTCGTATTTATTGAACCCTTGGTTGGATTAGCTGCTGCAAGTACGATAACAAAATAATTGTTTGGATTCAAGTCAGAATTCTTTACCTACATGTGTCATATTTCTAAAGCCCTATGTATCTCAATAATGACGTCATTGTCAAAAAATTTAACAACTTTATAATCATAAAGTTAAGTGACCTTTTGAGAAACAAATATCACCATCACTTTCAGCATCACTAACATTACATTTTTGACTTAACTGGCATATATTTGATAACTTTCAGATAGGATAAAAATTCACTTTAACCCGCGCCCCACTAGGGGGAGTTTTTTAACACAACCCCCCTGCGGTTTTATCGAGATGACGAAAAATGGCGGCGCGTAGCGTCGCCAAATTTAGTATAACTTATCATTGATCCTTTCCGCACATTTTGCGAAAATCCAAGTTTCGTATCGGATTAGGTCAGGTCACCAGGTCAGGTCAAGTGACCCCACCTCCCAAAAAGTTTGCGGTCGTGCCATAACCACAGTTTCTAAGGGATCGACATCAAACTTTTAGTATTGCATTAAGTCATCAGTATCTACAAAATGTGTATCTCGGATTTTTTTATATCGGTGACCTTAGGTCGGGTCAATTTTGTGACCTCCCATTATAAGTTAATGGAGAAATATTCAAATGTTTCCCTTTCCGATGATATCAACACAATGCCTTCTGGATAATGTTATCATAGGAGATTATGAATGATCCAAGAGCAGGTTTTGTTCAGTGACCCATACGGGATCATCTGAGGCCATCCGAGGTCATCAACACCTTTTCGTCAATAACTCTCGACATAATAAGATAGAAGTGAAACTATCACCAATGTGCTTTTCTCGTCCAGACACGTCTCCTGATATGCAGCATGACCTACTTAGGTCACCACTTGACATCGACCTGAGGTAATTTTTCAAGTTGAACTAACATGAAAACAAATAAGACATTTCAAAGCGCCTTGACGAGACAAACATGATAGCGTAGGCAGTTTTGCGTCATCTTTATTATGTAAAAAGTTATAAAAATGCAAAAATAGCATTTTTGACTTTAAGGACCTCTAGATCCTCAACTATTGACCTAAGGTCAAACTTGAGAGGACAAATCGTTAGTTTCAAATTTAAATGGCTGTCAACTGCCTTTTCCCGTTTGTTTCTAACTAGCATAGTTCCGGAGATATAAGGAGGTTTCTGAAGCGAAGTCCTACAACTTACAATTTTGCCTTCGATGACCTCTGGTGACCTGAATTTTGACCTGAGCGAGACAAATCTAAAAAAAAGTTTCGAAATGATTTTTGACGTCTCGAACAGTGTTTTTGGTTTTGGTCTACGTTCCATAGTAGCTGAGTTAGAAGGGGGTGTTAAAACACACACCCCCCCCCCCAGTAGGGCGCGGAAAATTCAGAGGCCCAGTGGGGCGCGGGTTAACGGCGCCGCAACAACATAGTTATATGGCGCCCATCAGTCGGTATGATCAAAGTAGGTACTTCCTAAAAGCCTGAGTGCTGAGAAGATCTCCAGGGATGGCTCCTCAGACATCGCAAGGTATCGATTCGAACGGGACCGGGTGATCTCATGGGTTACACGAGTACAGGCGGCGCGAGCCAGCCAATACCGCACACACTGCTGAGCACGGGAGAACGGGACCGGGTGATCTCACGGGTCACACAGAGTACAGGCGGCGCGAGCCAGCCAATACCGCACACACTGCTGAGCACGGGAGAACGGATCGGTGATTCCACGGGCCACACGACACGTACAGACGGCGCGAGCCAGCCAATACCGCATACACTGCTGAGCACTGGATGAAACGGATTGGGGTGATCTCACGGGCCACACGAGTACAGGCGCGACGAGACAAGCTAAATACCGACACACTGCTGAGCACTGGAGAACGGGATCCGGGTGATCTTCACGGGCCACACGGTACAACGGCGCGTAGCCAGCCAATACGCTACACTGCTGAGCACTGGAGAACGGACCGGGTGATCTCAACGGTCACAAGAGTAACAGGCGGCGCGAGACAGCTAATACCGCACACACTGCTGAAGCAACGGGAACGAAGCAGCCAAACACGACATCCAGACCACACAACTTTCAGATCCCTCATATCCGTGATGGCCGCCGCCAGTCCCACAGAACTCCAAGTACTCACAAACCGTCCCGCCGCGCCATCCAACAAAACCGGCCCTGCCCCAGTCCCCACAGAAACTCAGTCCCCTCAGAACGGCCGCCGCCCAGTCCCACAAAACCAGCCGCTGCCCAAGTCCCTACAGACTTTCGTCTCCGCTCAGTATCGACCGGGTGGGGGGTCGTTCTGGCGCTGCGGGGCTCGCCTCTGTCCCGGGACGGTCTCCACCGGCCGTATAGAACCAGGGCGGGGTCGTGAGGTGGGGTCGTGTGGCGCTGCCAGCCACCGATGCATCAGCGGTGCGCCGACCCGGCCGACCCCGCCCGGCAGTTATCACCTGGCCACCAACCACGCCCAAACCAGGGGGAGGGGCACGTGTGGCAGTCGGCACAAAACACACAGAGCAGTCGGCGAAACAGCAACACCATCTAAACGGAACAGGCTTTTATTTTATTCATTTATTTATTTACACTTCATCAGATCGTTCCACTGTAGCAGTGCTATTATATACGATCATTGTCATTACAAAATCAAATATAGGAGCACACATATACCCGACCAATACTGACCGACCCAATACCCGACCCAATGCTTGGTCGGGTATTGGGTCAATCAATATTACTCGGAGGACTGGCACGACTTCGTACTCGGTAACTAAGAAAGCTTTGGTATGTAAGGCCGCCTCACACCGGACGCGGACTACGCGTCCACATGCGGACTCCGCGTCCCGACGCGTAAACGCTGCAATGCCTATTTGATGTACAAGGTCACTGCGATGATCGGAGTCAGCATGCAGACGCGGAGTCCGCGTCCGGTGTGAAGCCGCCTTAAACCTCGTTGACCCTTCATATTGACTCTTTCCTGCAGGGTTGTTGTTCAGCCTGCGCTATGAGTGGACGCCATATCGGGCCGCTATCTGTTGGCCATCTGGCAGTCCGAGCCGGCAGCGTGGCCGGCACGCCCCGGGGGACCTCGGCTGGCCGATATTACCGCTCCATTAGAGTGGGCACGGCCACCGCGCGACCCGCCACAACCGACAACGATCGGCCATCGGGCCGGATTGACGGGCAGCCGCCACCGACACGGCCGGCCCGACTGCAGCCTCTGATGGGATTGGTATAGCGGGCCGCAGCTGGTCCTCACAGCACCACGGCCCACGGCCGGCCGTCGTCCCTCGTCGTCTGCTATTGGTGCCACGTGGTCCCTCAATGGTCCACCGGTGGTCCCCAGCAGTCTGGCAGCGGGTTGGTAGTGCTCCTGTTGTCTCCAGATAGGTTGAAAACGGTCTTCAAATGTTTCCCGGCGGCTTGGACGGTTTTCTCGGAAGGATCCACTCAGTTTTACAGAGAGTTCAAATCAGCACGACACAAGAGTGAGATACAGTGAGGGGTGTCCCGGCACAGATATCAGGCCGGGGTGTGCGGTGGCGAAACAGGAAACGACAATCTGCCTTTCTTCATAGGTATGTGCAAACTCTTACCAACGACGCACGTTATAACGCAAGCATGACTGAGGTCCCAGTGCTGCCTCAACATTTGAGTAGTATCTGTCTTTCTACATAGGTATGTGGAAACTCTTACCAACGACGCACGTTATAACGCAAGCATGACTGAGGCCCCAGTGCTGCCCCAACATTTGAGTAGTATGACTCAAATTTATGATACAGAAACAAAGTGACATTTTGACATGAGGTATCTCTGCACTTCTGCAGTGGCCAAGTGCCTCGCAAGTAAGGCGACCAGATCGAAATATGTCACATCCCATTTGAAGACAGAAATGCTGCCCTCCGGCGGAGGAAGTCGGTGGTGGTTACATTAACATCAGTGGGAGGTCGATATGTCCGCAGAACGCAGAGGAAGGCGTCACACCTGTGACCGGAGACGGCAGTCTGACGTCACGAGATGGCGTCTGACGTCACGAGACGGCAGTCTCACGCCACGAGGCGTCTCCGAACAGCGCTGACGAGTGACGACACAAGCCGTCCACCACCATGACAAACAAAACAGCCTCCGTCCAGATCACTGCCATCAGCATCTCACAGCCGATCAAACAAGGTCATCAGAACACCTGACGATGACTGTCAACAGCTTAGTTTGATGGCCACTCTAGTCCATCATTCGTGCTTCCTGCCATTGCCGGACTGCCCCGTTGGGCAATCGTTCCCACGTATCTCACAGTGTTTGATGACACGCCCAGATACCCCGCTGACGTGTGATGACGTATGATGACGAGTGATGACGTGTTATGACGTATGATGACGTCTGATGACGTGTGATGACGTGTGATGACGTATGATGGCGTGTGATGACGTCTAATGACGTGTGATGACGTGTGATGACGTGTTATGACGTGTGATGACGTATGATGACGTCTAATGACATGTGATGACATGTGATGACGTGTGATGACGTGTGATGACGTCTGATGACGCCGCCCCGTCTGATGACGCCTTATAATGCGGCTCGGCGGTATAACGGGCACCTCTCCTCCTCCCCCGTAAGCCTACTAACACCCCTCTCATCACCACCGGCTCAGCGGGTCTGATGTGTACATATATCAAATTCCCCCGCAAAGCCAGGTCATATTTCTTCGACTGGCATTATACAGAGCCACTTGTCGGCTTCCCATTGCCTCCCTCTCCCTTCCCAAGCGGCGACCCTGTCTGGCGCGGCCGACGCGGCCCGGGCGGATGCACGGGAAACACGTGCTGGTAAAATCACCACAACAGACAGAGGGGAGACGTAGTCGCAGGACATGCCGGCAGGCTCTCATGTCAATGCACTCGCGGAATTTCCGCCCGACTTTAGCCGACAGACACACCCGTAACCGGACAGACTGCAAACGGTGGGTACCGTTTAACGTTCCAACTGGCCGCACATGACCGCTGGGCAACAGCAGTGGCAGCGAGATCCGGCTTTAAAAGTGGCACAAAGCCGCCACTGACAGCTGCTGAATGCCAGCCGCATGACTAGCTCCGTGACTCACGATACGCGTCCCCACTGAATAGATCGCCATGTGAGAGCGCCATAATAAGAAAGGCATGGGAGTTGGCATCATACAGGGGGCACAGAGCACCCTCCGGTGGGCATCAGACAACCCTATACGGGGGCAGCGTGTGTTCAAGACTCACCCAGTCCTCGAGGAACTCCTTGAAGGCCGATATGGTCAGGATGCAGACCAGCGGCGTCAGCGTCGTGTATTTTCCCGTCGGCGACACGTCCGGGATTTGCTGCAGAAGGCGGGACACAGACACGGTCAGTCTCAGATAGCACTTCCTATCCCGCAACGAGCCGGCGTGTTCAGACGCGCTGGGACAACACAGACAACACCCACACAGTACAGAACGGGTCAGCGACAACAGTGGCTGGCAACGTTCTCCTTGTCTGTGACGCTGGAAGCATAGATATTAAGGAAGTATGTCAGGTACAGCAATGTGGGGCGTGGCTGCGCGGTCAGTATATCATTTGTATCTCGACTTGTTTACATTGCAGTCCATTTGTGAAAAGGGCATCTCATAATTTAGTAACTCAAAGCTGTTTATAATAGAATATACTTTCAAATATAGTGTAATACACGATACTCAGTGAAGACTTGGTACTTTTGAAGTATAGAACACCTCCAATCAGATGTGAAAATGTCGAAAAAATGTGATTGCAAAATCGTAAATTGTTGCATGCCTTGTAAATAGCAGCGACAAGTATTTGTCATTTTTAGACAAATATCCGTGTATAACTAATTTGTCATTTTTAGACAAGCGCCCAGAAAATGAAAAAATGACGTAGTAAGTTTTCTTCATTTTGAGCATTTATTTTAGCTATGTCACTTTGTGTCTGACAGCTCAGAGTCAGAGTCTGAGTTACCGAGACGTACCAGACCAGCAGTTCCGGCTAATAAGGTACATCTGCTAACGTCTTAACAAGCGAAATAGCAGTGGCAACAATTATGAGCTGCACACTTTATCCTCATTATAAAACGAGCCCATTTATCTTGGGTTCTCGCAACACGAAGGAATAAACAGCTGGCCCCCAAGAACATCTTCACAGAATGGTGACAACCCCATGCACATACATTCAAATGACACTTCTGGAGTGCGGTGTAAGGCAACCATTCCGTATATGGCAAGACGGACGTCGACCCACATGCTACGGGTCAATCAGGAGATTAGCGAGAAGACAACTCAATCGACCAAGTTTCAGTAAGGCTCGGGTGGCAGAATGGTTGAATTAATAGGGCCTGTTTACACCAGCACTAAAAATACATTCCGCGGATTTTTTTTCCACGGAATATACATTTTCGGCCGTAATTTCCCTAGATTTTGGGTACCGTTCTTCGATTCTACTTTCTTACGCGTGTCCTGCTCGCGTGTCGTGTCTGCGCCATGCGACGAGATGAAATTACGGCGAAAAATGTAGAATAGAAATACGTGGAATAATTTCCGCGGAATATATAGTGCGGGTGTAAACAGGCCTATTGACAGCACCCATAGGCCATAACAGTCGGCATGCGTTACGGTAAGTTCGTCGTTCGAAAGCTGGAGCGTTTGCGTCATTTATGTGTGAACAAATTTGAAGCAGGAATGCATGTTAACGTTATTGCAGCTGGAGCTCCTGAAAGTCGGCCGGAATGACGGCCGCTGGACGGCGCGCCGTACCTTACTTTAACCCTCCCCGTCATCCAATGACTCGGCCGCTTCATTAACATCGGGAATTCGAATAGCTCCATTACAAAATAATTAACCGATGGCTTGACCAATAGCCAGCAGTCAATGTGCCGTGCCGTACTGCCGGCCGGCCGACCTCTGTCCGCCCTGTCGGCCCCACATGAGTCATGACTCAGGGGAGCAACCGCATCGCCAGCCATGAGTCATGGCGGGTCTCCCGCAGCGGCGGTCTGTGGCTTCCACCCCCACCGTCACCCCTTCCGCCACCCCCACCATCACCGCCGCCGTCACCACCGCCGCCGCCACCCCCATCCCCTACGTCACCGCCACCGCCGTCCTGCTGCCACCACTGCCTCCCGCCGGACGTTCCTAATCGATAGCGACACCACAAGCCGCCGGACGCCGGAAACGTACACACTCTCTGCGATTAGACTGAAGACGACCCCGGGAAGAGGGGCGGGGGGGGGGAAGCGCGCGCGCCCGATGTCACACGCACGCGCACACAACACACGAACACTATGAGATGAGAACCGAGACGACCCCGGTACCAATCCGCGGCTCGGGGCCAATGGCACCGCTGCCGTCGCGCCCAGCTTTGCCCCCCTGCCGCCCCGCTCTGCCGCCCCCGCTCTGCCGCCCCGCTCTGCCGCCCCTGCCTCCAAGTCAATCTGGAGCCGCCCCCTGCCACCTCCGGCAAGTGACTGGAGCCGCCCTTGAGCCCACGCTCCCGCAAGTTGTCCGGGAGCCACCCCTGCCCCCCCCCCGACCAAGTCGACCTGGAGTCGTGTGCTCTGGCCGGGTCTCGATTAGCTGTCTGTAGCCGGGCGCCGCTGCGGCGGTCCGCGGGGTCGCGCTCACGCGCTGATCTCCACCCGGTGCTGGTGCACCGGGGTGCCCGATCCTAGAGCTGCCGGATAGAGGGCCGCGCCAAACCCTGGGCCCGGCCACCACCTCAACAATCTCCACCGACTGTGTGCACCCCGTGGCGCGAGTCCGCTGCCCGGACGTCCGGTACTCGGGAGCACCGAGCTGACCCAGGGTGCCTGCTGTCCCTCCACAGCAACCAGTGTACCCAGGTAACTGTCAATAGCGAGTGGTTGAAAATTGGGTCGTGAGTCCTGCGCGGCCTCCCCAGCCGGTGGGCCGGAAGTGTTGTGAAGTGGGTTGGGAGTCCTGCGTGTGAGCGGAGACGCGAACCACCTGCTGGTGTGTCCCTCCCCTCAACCCACGGCCCACTTATTGTTCAACTGCCTCCGGTCCAAGCTGGCCTGTATTGTGTTTGTTCGTTGAGACGCTGCTGCCTCGTCGGCTGTGTTTGGCAGTGTTTACGGTTAAGAAGCGTACCACTCCGTTTACGTTGCAGATGCGGGTTAACCGTTAAAGACGCCACTAATAAACATGTGTTGTGCATGTGCTGTATGTGTTGATATTCCGATATCTTGTGTTGTACTGTGTGCATCAGCGAAGTGGACAGTCAGCTCCTCTGTATCTATGGGGTAGCAGGGGTAGCTGTGGGGTGGCTGCGATGTATTGTATAAATGACATAAGGTCTCCGCTATCACCCCCCCCCCCTCCTCCCTGTTGGGCTCGCGCCGCCGCGGCCGTGTGGCGAGCGGAGGAGCGGCTGCCGTGTGACCTTGACCAGCTTATGTGGGCACGGCGCCGGCCACCTGGGAGCACCCATCGGCTGTCAAGTCCGGTTAACGCGGCAATCGGGCCAGCCGCGCGTTTCCGTCCGCGGAGTGGGTAAAAGAACCGGAGCGTGGAAGTGTTTTTCACTGGACAAGTAGGGTCGCAGGGGAGCTGCGAGTGTTCAACGGTTGCTGCATGAGGTCTACCGAGGTGCTGTTGGTTGACCTTTGGCTGGTTGAAGTTTGTGTTTGCTGTTTGGTTAACCTCTGGTTGGTTGCAATCTGTCAACTGTAGTTTGTATTTGTTGCTGGTGACCTCTGGTTGGTTGGTGTCTGTATGTATCGANGCAGAAGTCTTTTTGGGTCAGATGCTAAAGAAGTCCGACACGATTTGAGAAACTTTTTTTTCGGATTTCGCTTGCTGGTCATTAACACAAAATACAATGCTCTTGATTTTAACCCGCTCGGCGTAGGGGGTAAATATTACCCCCCTCCCGGATTTCCGCAATAACTTGAAAACTATAACCGATAACGACGTCAAAGTTTCAGTATCTTATTCAACATTAATTTGACGTCTTCCTAGAAAATTGCATTGCAAATAATCAAAACTTTAGGAGATAATGACGTTTTGATGACGTCATGTCATGCCATTTTGGGTTGAATAACGATAAATGTTTGATGCATCGTAGAAAACATAGCTTTAATGCAAATTACAAACGAAAAAACTGTTAGAGAAAGGAAATTTATTTTTTCTACAAAATGGTTATCTCGGATTTCAAACATTTTGGGTTTTTGATCCCTCAAAACCCAAAAACCTGTTTTTTCGGAAATTTCCCATAAAATTGAAATTGTTCAAGGTATTCAAAAAACAAAATATATTAAAGAGAAACAAGTGTAAGAAATACTCAAAACCAAATTTCGAAGTAATATTTCAATTTTTCAGTGACTGTTTGCTCTCCAAGCATATGTAGCTAATGACGTCATTTTTGTTTTAAATTGACCTGATACAGATATATAAATGTCATTCTTGTTTATGAGACAAAACTGACCCAGAAACATGCACTGTTTATTCATATTAGTCAGTTTCCAGTTTTGACCTGAGATGACCTGATCTTGACCTTTTATGGGGTCAAATTGTAAAAATGGCTGTTGCTATCTATTGTTAGTGTTAAAATAAACCCCCTAAAACATGTGTCACAAGACTTCGTTACCTCTTCGTGACAGTTAACCTTTTGTGACCTTACCCTGACCTTTGCATGCCCAAATTCACTTTTACTTAACTGCAGGAGATGACTTACACCCTTTGAGAGCTTTATGTGCGTTGATAGATCATTAACAAAAGATTCTAATCGAAAGTATGAATCATTAACTCAATTAACTCAAATTTTCCATATGACCTGACCGTGACCTGACATTTGACCTAACTTGAAAAATTCGGGTATGCATTCGATTCATTTCGTTGAGAGCTTTCGATCGCCGCCTTGCGCGTCTCGCTGCGGTCAATGGTTCGGAAGATACGAGGGGGTAAAATTTACCCCCCCCCTACGCCACGCGTTCGGCTGGAGACCCCTACGCTGCGCGGATTGAGAAACGCTATGCTGGTTAGTACGTGCTCAGCAGTAAATATAAGTCTGCATTAGCAACTAGTTACGTAGTTCTGCCAGATCGAGTCCAGAGTGAGATGACATGACCACTTGGCCTACCATCACAGCTCTGTAATGCGGTACAGTATAACTCTCGCACATGTAATGCGGTACAGTATACCTCTCGCACAGGTAGTGCGGTACAGTATACCTCTCGCACATGTAATGCGGTGCAGTATATCTCCCGCACATGTAATGCGGTGCAGTATATTCTCGCACATGTAATGCGGTGCAGTATATCTCCTGCACATGTAATGCGGTGCAGTATACCTCTCGTACATGTAATGCGGTGCAGTATATCTCCTGCACATGTAATGCGGTGCAGTATACCCGCTAATGCCGGCTGCTGTAGGAAAACAACAATGGCTGTAAGTGTATGACAAAGTAACTACCTTACCGTACCTCACATTACTTCACCTTACGGTAATGTAGTCGGGATTTATAGCAGGCCACATGGCCTGTAGGCCTCGCTCTCATCGAGCTCGATAAGAGTGCGCACTAGCACTTTGCGTATATTACTAACTCACTTGTTCTAGTATTGAGTAAATGTGATTGAGAACTGTCATCACAGTCACTACATGAAGACCAAACCATTATTCACTCATGCATGATTCACCGCATAGGCGTAAGAGCCGGGGTCGCAGGGGGGGGGGGGCAAGTGCCCCCTCAACTTTTTGAGCGGTGGCAACGCCCCTCTCCCAACTTTTGAGTCTCAATACCAGGTCCAAAACTACGAGGCATAGCCCATGACCACCTGGGGACGGGTTGGATCCGATCCGATCCTCCATATATTTTTCCTAAATAACTTCCGAGGCGTTGCAGATATCGATGTAAAACTTGGTATACCTTCGCGTACATCAATTTTACGTTAGCTATGAAAAAATGTAGCAGTTGCGTTAGAGTTCAACATGGCTGCACTTTTCCTTGGCCAAGCCGCCCCACAGCCATGGCATCACAGCCACGGCCAGCCACAGCCACTCCCAAATGTCAAGGCTACCGTTGCCATCCGTGAGGATTTTTTGCGAATTCATATCTATAACCTTACTTCAGTCTACTGTTGTGGCAAAATGCCAAGTTTCTTTTAACCATGATTGTTGGTAAGATTGATGCAAACATTTCACGTAACTATGCAGCCACAGCCATACCACAGCCATGACCTAAGATTCCAGTCCGCCCACCCCATTAGCCATGGGGGTCGGCCAGCCATGGGGATAGCCGCCCATGTAGAACTCTAAGTTGCGTCGAACAAAATGAGATATACCGATTTTAGTGACGTCAGTAGGTGCTGGTGGCGTCAATCGGTTACCGAAATTTTGGTTATCGAAAAAATTGTGTTACCGATTTTGGTAATCGGTCGGTCAGGCATATAAATTTTTCGACACTTTTCGGTCAGCTTAATTTTAAACAATTCACTTTTTGTCATATTTTTACGCATTCCTGTTTCTATCCAGCAAATTGATGCAAAATTTGCTTGAAATTGAATTAATCAATGTATTAATGAATGAAATGAAATAAATGAATTAATAAATCAATGTCTTTGGTTTTGCTTACGATATCCACTATTTTGCTTTGCAAATGTATTTAGTTTTTTTACAATTATGATGTCTTTTTTAAAACTGCATAAGTGCGTCTTATGAATTATGATGTTAACAAAGCTATTTTTGCCAGTGTGTGTAAATAAGTATACCTACTATTTGAAAATCGGCCAAATCTTGGACATTTTTGGCCTCAACCGAAATCGGTCAATATTTGGTCAACCAAAGTGTCTCCTGTTTGGTATTGGATTGGTTTTGGTCAGGCAATTTTGGGAAAATGACATCACTAGTAAGTGCATAACATTTTTGGTCGAAAATAGCTAAATGTTGGAAAAATCGCAAACAATTCTAGATTTGAAGCAAATTGCAAATACAAAACGTTAAAACACGTGAAATGACAAGTTCTACGAAATGGTTATCTCGGATAAAAAATACCCCAACATTGTAAAAAGGACTATCTTTAAAATAATTTTTGCCCTCTCCCCAACTTCAAATGAGTTCCTACGCCCCTGATTCACCGTCCATGATTTGAGAGACGAACTAATTGCAAAAGCGTGGCCATCGTCCTCAGACGCTTTCAGCGACTTTTGCAAGCACACTTTTGACTGATAGGAGTGGTAAGACCGGTAAAAGTAAACACTCACTGCGAGTGGCGTACGCACTCCAAGGCACATCGAGCTTTGTATATCTGCGTTTATAAAAAGATGCAAAAAGTTGCCTGTTGTCTCGAAATGAAGTACAAATAACTACAAAGTCACTTTTAGTGTCAACCTACCAAACAACTATAAACCAAGCAAACAATCGAGATACGTAAGTGAATCGAGTCGAAATCTTCACTTCTATCATCGTTTGCAAGTGAATTTGTTACCATTCACGCGCAGACCGTGCTCTTTATGACCTGCGAATATGCAACATACTCTCCCCGTTGCAGAAGGGAAAGTGACATTTCGAACAGGTCGCCTTCCTACTGCAACACTATTACGTCCGAAAGGTACACCACAGTATTTACAACAATTCAGCGCCAGAGCGACTGACACTCACCCCACCTTGGTCAGGGTCAACAATGGACTAGTTGCAGGTTGTTTGGTAAATATGTGCAAAATAAGAAGAAAAATGTGCTGATCAACGTGATACACATCATTTTGCATAAAAAACAATATCCCGAGAGATATTTGTATGTACAAGTTTATTATTTATAAAGCACTTGATGAAGTGACGTCATTTAGCAATAATATTGCGCATGCCTATGGTAAAGCATGTTATTTCCAAAATTTCCCATGGAAAATATAAATCATTAAACGCTTTTCTATGACTTGCTGTTCACACCAAACTTCTCAGAAATTCCATGGAAGATTTATGCTGGTGTAATGTTTCAACAACACAAAGCGTCATCTTAATATCCTGTAGAGCACATGTTGCGAGATAAGGCTCCGTTTCGGCTGAGGCACAAGCTCTGCCCTCCACCTTCAACTCACCAAGCTGCTTACGGGTATCTGCCGGCTGGGATGGTTCGCACTGCAGTTCCCACGGCTGTCTTTAGTTGCTTCCCGGTCTGGAGAATTTTCTTCTTAAACACCTATAAGCTCGTTAAGTTATAGCAGAACGTGTTAAAGTGGGCTCAAATTCAGATGCTGCCCTCACTGAAACACTGCCCCAGAAACTACTTGCAAAATGCGACAGTGCCCTCAATGCTGTTTTGAAATAGCTTCTGTCGGGTCCAGAGTTTGTATGGAAAGAGATCTAGATCATCCTTAGGACCCGTTTGGCTCTAGCAATCCGTTAAAATGCATTTGAACTACCGTTAATATTATTGATTTGGTCACAGGGTAGAATTCCACAATTTTGGTTATGTTTTTGGGTCTGTTAAGTGGCGTGATTAAAAATTAAATTGCATCTGCTTAAATCCGCCATATCACGTGCATTGATTTTCGTGCAATAAATATCATGTTTATTTTTCCGATGAACCTCTATATCAAAAATAAATGTGTCAACCAAACTGCTCAAGCTACCTCAGGTAACTTCGATCGCCTGAACTATTGCTAAATTGCGTCACGACCAATCAGAGAGCAGAATTTTTAATTATGTAAATATAATTAATTTGTTAAATTGCTGTTCATTCAGAGGAATTTGTATTACATTGTCAAAATATAAAATATTTTAAATTAATTTGCGTTCAATCAAATACATAAAAACAGTGGGTTAGGTAACCTGCAACTAGTCCATTCAGCACCAATGTTGGCGTTGTCGATTGTCTTCGACCTGTCGAATCGGTCGTTTTTGTTTCTCAATAATTGTAGCCATATTTAAGTTCGACTACTTTAAGTTTAGTCAATCTAAATTCCCTGGTTTCGGCACCATGTTTGTAAATGGAGTCAAATAACTACAAAGTCATTTGTATTGCCATTCAAGCAACCACATATAGACAAGCAAATGATCGAGATTTTCTTGGCGAAATCAAGTCAGGGGCGTAACCATGAGCTCAAAGTTATTGGGTACACTGGTTGACCACAAACGCTTAGTCATGTTCTGAAAATACCTCCCCCCACAAAAAAATAAATAAAAATAAAATAAAAAATGTGCTGAAGGGTTTTATGTAGTTTATTCAAATTGTATTATTTCTAACTCTTACTTTATATAGAGCTTGTTATTCTTTGGGAAATATTCATTGTTATTCATTAGAGCATGATTGCATCATTGGAAACTGATGGTCTGTCGCGTTTCCCTAATGCTTTATAAAATCCTTATGTTTTGTATAGATTGCTATTTTAACTGATCTCTCCTTGATGTATTACAAATACTTCTCAAAATGAATATATTTTTACTCGCATATGCAAATATATATATATATATATATATATATATATATATACATAAACACAAATATATCGCACATTTTTTAATATATTGATTTTGAAAAATGTATTTTTAATATATCAAGGAGAGGTGAGTTAAAAATAACAATCCATAAATATATCTATGCTCCTTTCACAAGCACTCCGGAGATTAAAATCCTTATGTTGTTGTAGCGGTATTAGCTTGTACGGGTGCTTATATATTAATGGCCGGGATAGTCCAGTGGTAAACACTATGGATTTCGGTGCGGAAACCGTACCGACCGTGGGTTCGACTCCCGCCGAGTCACCCGAGTTCATGTCTGTTGTGTCTTGTACCGGCTTGCTGTGCTGTGCCGCCCGGCCGGCCCCGGCCGGCGCTGGTATTCATCGCGTGCCGCGGGCATGTCTGCGTCCCGTGCGCGAGGTCAGCGCCGGGCGCGTGTTTTGAAATGTAATGTTGAGAATAAGAAAATCCATTGAAGCAACAGCATGGCTGCGCATTTTTTTTAACCTAATCTAACCTAACCTAACCTAACTAACCTAAATAACCTAACCTACCTAACCTAACCTAACCTAACCTAACCTACACCCAACCAAACCTAACCTAACCCAACCTAACCTAACCACACTAACCTAACTACTAACCTTAACCTAATTTAACATGGCTTTTACTTATCTCAACATTACATTTAAAAACACCCGCCGGGCTGGGCGCGGGGCGGGCATTATGTGACTCAAGGGGGCGCCAACCTCTGACGTCACGCGGAAATTATAATTCAGCTGGACGGTTACCGCCATGCTCGGATTAAGGGCTTATTTTTACCAACGATTCCCGTGGGGATTCCAGGGAATATGCATACAAAGTTTTCCACCGATTCCCGAAGCAAAGAGTTTTATAGGAATAACAATGAATAAGTACATTGCCAAACTGCAGTAGAGTAGTGCAGACCAAACGCTCTCCGGGGATTCAAGGGACTCTTACAAGGAATGTGCCGTCAGAAACACGGCCTAAGCCATGGTAGATACAAAAATGAAAATGCTATGCATTTTTGTGTCTACTTAAATAATAGGCAAGTGCAAAAAAAGTCAGAATATGCTTATTCGAAACAAATGCGCAAGAATTTGAATCATACTAAGAAATTGTTACTATACTTTTGTTACAACTAACGTTTTTGTCTATACTCATGGTTCAAACTAGGATTACTAAATTTTTCGAATTCCTTTGAAAAACAAAGAACTAATTATCACCAAATGAATTACTAAAAATATGCACAATAAGCAAATGATTAAACAAATTTTAACTTATAACTCCGCATAAGCTCTACTATTGAATATATCTATACTGAATTTAGCCAAATCCTGGTAATCAACTATGCAAGATACCCTGGGCCCTGTAGGGGCATGCGTAAGCCCATGTAAGTTTCTTGAAATTTGTGGTGGCACGTGTTTATCAGAGGAGATGGTCAATCAGCAGCAAGCGACTTCTTCCGTCGCTTGATTGGTCTTGCTCCAGATCAAACTGCTCACCTTTTTTATGAAACACAATTATGAGTGGGCAAGTACAGTAAAATAAGTATTTTCTAACTTTGAAGTTAATTTTAACAATCTTATATGAATGCTTTATGGATTTTTTCAAATATAATTTGAAGCCCTCACTAATTTCTTACATGCTGGCTGCTTTTCCAGCTGCAACTATTTCTGGTTTTTCCAAACTGGCTATACTACCCCAAAAGTTACACATGACACCACTTTGCTTTAAGACAAAACACTATTATACTCGATGAATTTTGAAGTGGTTCTAGATGCTTTCATTTCAAAAATAAAAAAAATATTTTACACACATATGTTAAAGGCAGCTGGCAAACTCCATAGTGTTTTTTATAATATCAAATTGGTTAAAGTTAAAAAAGTACTGCTTCTTGGATGTTTTTATTTGAGCAGCCGATTCCAGTGCTCTTATCATGTATATTTTTTGCACTATGGACGTTTTTAGATCATTTGTTAATTTTTCATTTGATATGTGACTTTAAAAGTTATATACTAAGCATCCTCTTGTGGCATGAGCGCTGTCATTTCTAAGAAGCAATCACCAGCCATCACGTTGCATTGCTTCATACCACGCATAGGAGCAACCACTCTTTTACCATGGTTCATATCATAATAATTCGATTTTTGTGTATATGAATCTACAAAACTAATGAAAACATAGATTTTCTTTGATATCCATAGTTTACTTATTGTTTTGGGGTCCAAAAAATCAGTGCGAAAGTGGTAGCATGGGCTGTGCTTAGGCCGGCACTCGGCGCTACCTGGTCTCTAATTACCGTGATGTGACTGGTGCCGGCGGACGGCGGCTGGCTGGCTGTTATGTGCTCGCCACTCAGCAGTACAGACCTGAACCGGACCAGCTCTGTGACCCGTGACGGCGGATGCAACAATGTCTGACCCGACCCGGTGAGGCCCCTGGGATCCAAGTTTGGGGTAAGGGTGAGACGAGAAAAAAAAACGTTTGGGGTAAGACGAAAAAATGCAAGGTTTACAAACCACCGGTTCCGCTACATTGGGTGGCATTTGCCTCTAGGAACACCTGATGTCCGGCTTACAAGGTACTTGTCATGTCCCTAGGGCGCAATTTACTTCTAGTTATGTTCATGGCCCAATACCCAAGGGAGCCTGTACTATTTGGGGCACAAATTGCATATCAAAAAACGTATGGGGGCGCTTCGTATAACGCGCTTCTAACATAGCTCGGTGATGCAGAGGAGCACCGCACAATATAAAACTTTCCAGACTCCATAAACGCTTTATATACTGGACCGGATACATGCATGCATGTGTTTCATTTGTGGTCAGCCAGTGTACCCAGTAACTTTGAGCAAGTGGTTACGCCCCTCGTAAACATGGTCTGTAATTGGGTGCATGCACGTTGACGATCACACGAATTAACTAAACTAATGTTAAAGTTCCCGCTATTAATCCACCAGGATCGATTCGGAGGTTCCGACGGTAGCGATGAAACTTCCATTCGCCACACTATCCTTTTTGACAAGCTCCATCCGTCACTATGGGTCACAATTATCTTAAATGTTAAGTCACCGATGTGTTTAATGTAGGTATATTGTACATACATCGGACGATTTGGAAGGTTAACATAGTCTGTAAATTTTCCAAGAATGAATTAAATCAGGTTCCCGCAATGGTGCGNGTCCTCAGATATCAGGGTCAAGGTCGACCACTGGTCGGCTGACCGGTCACGTGACCGTGACCGCTCCCGCGGCCCGAGGTCTCTGCAGGCAAAACGCCAGGTACCAGCGCGGCGAGGAGGCACAGGTGTGGAGTGTCCAGTCGGGTCCGAGGGGGGGGGGGGTATTAGTGCGGTCGAACTCCAGGGCGGAGGTATCCGCGCCAGGCGGCGTCAGGTACTGAGCGCGGGGGAGGGGAGCGATGAGGCAGGAGTAGCACCAGGAGCGAATAAAGGAAGGGAAATCAGCAGGGCGGTTCGAGTGTGGGACGCTTAAGGCAGGAGATAAACCGTGCAGGGGGTGAGCGGCTTGCGGCGGAGGCGCGGTACACTTGGTCAGCGGCAGGGGTCGGTACACCTGCTTTACTTGGTCCTGCCGCTGTCTCGCGTGACACGGCGGTAGCCGTCCCCGTCAGTGCTGTGGCTGCCGGAGAGCTCTTGCTTGCTGAGGTGTGCGCTCGACGAGTGTGAGCAGGTACATTCAGGGAGCGAATCACGGTCTCGAGCTGTTCTCCCTCAGACGTACCTTCAGCTTACCGACGTCCGACCATGCCGCGAAAATCTTCCCCTCCTTGCGGTACTGACGTGCCCTGTAGAGAATAAACTGGTTCTCTCTCGTGAGATTGTCCGTCACAAACACCTTACTTGCTACGGCGGCCGTCACTGTGGAGCCTTCAAACGGCCGCGGTTGACGCAGGTGTTTCCTGGCTCCGTAGATAGCCTCTCGTTTGGCGTAGGAGACGAATCGCACCAGTAGAGTGCGCGTTTTTCCCGGTTTTACGGCACCAACACGGTGGGACCGATCGATGTCATCCTTGGCGATCTCGACGCCGGCTAGCTTGGCGGTGTCGATGATTCATGGCGATCGGTGTCCTCGTTGGCAGTTTCCGGGATTCCCGCTTACATCCAGGCAGAGACGTCTGGAGTACTGCTCCAGGGTGTTGAGCTGGACCTTGGTCTCTGACAGCTCGGCCTTGGTCTCCGACAGCTCGGCCTTGGTCTCAGACAGCTCGACCCTGGTCACTACCATCTCCTCCTTCAGACACTGGATCTCGGCGTCCCTCTCTGCCACAGCCTCGGCGACCGCGTCTGCCACAGCCGTCTTCACCTCGGGCTTCCCGAATGATTGTCCAAAAAGCGGTGTCCTCATGACGCTGGTGGAGGCTTTTCTTTTCACCGTCTCGTCCATAGCTATTCAAATGGATTAGTGCACTCCCGACGGGCCGCCGACTTAATGCGCACACCGATAGCCCTCACTGGTAGCATGGCTCACAGCTGTCCCGGCCCGACAAAACAGGGGTTCGAGCGGCGCGGCGGGGGAGCGGCTGAGCGCACGACCTGACCCGGCGGCGGTCAGAGGTCAACTGACGGAGGCACGCCTCAGGGTAGGCTGGGGGACGGGGAGGACAGTTCGAGACGTCGGCCACGGCGGTCATCATGACGGAGGGCACACCTCAGGTAGGCTGGGACGGGGCGGACAGTTCCGAGGACCTCGGCCACGCGTCATCATGACGGAGGCACCTCAGAGGTACGGCTGGGGGAACGGGCGGACAGTTCCGAGGACGTCGGCCACGGCGGTCATTCATGACGCAGGCCAACCTCAGGGTAGGCTGGGGGACGGGGCGGACGTTCGAGACAGTCGGCCACCGCGGTTCATTTCATGACGCAGGCCAACCTCAGGGTAGGCTGGGGGACGGGGCGGACAGTTCGAGACCTCGGCCACGGCGGTCATCATGACGGAGGCCAACCTCAGGGTAGGCTGGGGGGACGGGGCGGACAGTTCGAGACGTCGGCCACGGCGGTCATCATGACGGAGGCACATCTCAGGGTAGGCTGGGGGACGGGGAGGACAGTTCGAGACGTCGGCCACGGCGGTCATTCATGACGGAGGCCAACCTCAGGGTAGACTGGGGGACGGGGCGGACAGTTCGAGACGTCGGCCACGGCGGTCATCATGACGGAGGCCAACCTCAGGGTAGGCTGGGGGACGGGGCGGATTGGTAGCCTCGGTGTAACGGAGGGACGGGATTCGGAGGAGGGAGGGAGGGTAGCTGGGGGACGGGAGAGGCGGCGCTAGGAGGCGGGGAAGCTGAGCTGAAGCTAAATACGAGGAGTCTCACTCTAGTATTACTGGTGTCTGTTGTGTAATAACTTGTGACTGTAACTCGTATGTCATTCAAAGTGTATGTCTATTATATGTTGTGACTAATGTCCTACATGTATCATTCCTGACTTGTGCCTGTTATCACCGGCCAGCGTCGCTACGAACAGCTGCTGAGCGGCTCTCAGCTGACAGAGTCCTGCCTGCACCGGCACCTGATCGCGCACATCAACGCTGAGGTGGTGCTCGGCACCATCACGGATGTGGAGGTGGCGCTGCACTGGCTGCGCTCCACCTTCCTCTACGTGCGCGTGCTGAAGAACCCGACCCACTACGGCGTGGCGGCCGAGCTCACTCGCAGACAGGTGGAGGACCACCTGCAGGGTGAGTATGCAACTGCAGGGAGGGACTGTCTGGGTTCTTAATCAAAACCGAATATTTGAATAGATGGATGTTTAGAATCAGAGCCCTAGTATGTTAAGCAGAGCTTGTATTTTGGGCCATGGCCGCCACCATTCGATGATGCATGGCCTGACCCCGTGTCCCGTCTCAGACCAGCTGTGTATGGTGGAGCTGACCTGACCTGACCTGACCTGACCTGACCTGACCCCGTGTCCCGTCCCAGACCTGTGTATGGTGGACCTGACCTGACCCCGTGTCCCGTCTCAGACCTGTGTATGGTGAACCTGACCTGGCCTGACCCCTTGTCCCGTCCCAGACCTGTGTATGGTGGACCTGACCTGACCTGACCCCGTGTCCCGTCTCAGACCTGTGTATGGTGAACCTGCCCTGACCTGACCCCGTGTCCCGTCTCAGACCTGTGTATGGTGAACCTGACCTGGCCTGACCCCGTGTCCCGTCTCAGACCTGTGTATGGTGGACCTGACCTGACCTGACCCCGTGTCCCGTCTCAAGACCTGTGTATGTTGGACCTGAACCTGGAACCTGGACCCCGTGTCCCGTCTCAGACCTGGTATGGTGCGACTTGACCTGACCTGACCCCGTGTCCCCGTCTCAAGACCTGTGTATGGTGGAACCTGACCTGACCTGACCCCGGTGTCCCTGTCTCAGAACCTGTGTTATGGTGAACCTACCTGACCTGACCCCGTGTCCCGTCTCAGACCTGTGTATGGTGGACCTGACCTGACCTGACCCTGTGTCCCGTCTCAGACCTGTGTATGGTGGACTTGACCTGACCTGACCCCGTGTCCCGTCTCAGACCTGTGTATGGTGGACCTGACCTGACCTGACCTGACCTGACCCCGTGTCCCGTCTCAGACCTGTGTATGGTGGAGCTCAGTCGGCTGTCCGAGGCCGGTCTGATCACCAAAGGAGAGCTGGAGGTGGCTCCCACGCCGTCTGGCCGTCTCATGGCCCGCTTCTGCATCTCGTTCGAGACAATGCGGGCCCTGCAGCAGGTTAGGAGCTGGTCACTGGTTAGTGGTTAGTAGTCACTGGTTAGTGGTCGCTAATCAGTTGTCACTGGTCAGTGGTCACTGGTCACTGGTCAGTGGTCAGTGGTCAGTGGTCACTGGTCAGTGGTCAATGGTCACTGGTCAATGTTCATTGGTCACTGGTAACTGGTCAATGGTCAATGGTCACTGGTCACTGGTCAGTGGTCACTGGTCACTGGTCAGTGGTCACTGGTCACTGGTGGAAACGATGCGGGCCCTGCAGCAGGTTAGGAGCTCCCGTCACTGGTCAGTGGTCACTGGTCAGTGGTCAGTGGTTGAGACGATGCGCGTCCTGCAGCAGGTAGGAGCTGGTCACTGGTGTCAGTCTGGGTAGGCGGCGGTAGGGCTGGGGCTCTCTGAACGGGTCAAGGCAGCATAGATCAGTGTTGGCATGGCATGACTCGGAAGCGGTGGATTATGAATATCAACTAGGATAGTTTCACATCATATAACTCTTATTGTACTCGTTGTATTGCTTGAGGCTGCTGTGCTACTCATTATCACCGTTAATACTCTGACCGAATATTAGTGCAGTAAATGGTATCTGATGTGTTAACCATTGTAGTATTATCCTCTTTTTGCCGAAGTCGTTTGCTTGTTTTTCCAAAGCATTATGCCTTACCTTTTGTTTTGCGACCAGGCTAGCAATGTTCAATTCATGTTCCATTAGAAGACACCGAGTGCTCTTCGGTGTGTGAGTGACCTGACCTGATCTTGACCTGTATATCCCGTCTCTCCTCTCGAGTCAGATTAGCGGAGAGGAGGGTCTGTGACCTCATCTGACCTGCGTCTTCCCTCTGTCGGGTCAGATGAGCGGGCAGGAGGGTCTGTGACCTCATCTGACCTGTGTCTCCCCTCTGTCGGGTCCAGATGAGCGGGCAGGAGGGTCTGTGACCTCATCTGACCTGTGTTGCTCCCCTCTGTCGGGTCGATGAGGCGGGGGAGGAGGGTCCCTGTGACCTCAATCTGACCTGCTGTCTCCCGTCCATGTCGGGTCAGTGAGCGGGGGAGGAGGGTCTGTGACCTCTCCTGACCTGTGTCTCCCCTCCAACCCTGTCGGGGTCAGATGAGGCGGAGAGGAGGGTCTGTGACCTCTCATCTGACCTGCGTCTTTCTTCCTCTGTCCGGGTCAGATGAAGCGGGCAGGAAGTGTCTGTGACTCTCATCTGACCTGTGTCTCCCCTGCTGTCCGGATCAGATGCGTGGGGAAAGAAAAGGGGAAAAAGGGTCTGTGACCTCATCTGACCTGTGTCTCCCCTCTGTGGGTCAGATGAGCGGCGGAGGAGGGTCTGTGACCTCATCTGACCTGTGTCTCCTCCCTCTCTGGTCAGATGAGCGGAGAGGAGGGTCTGGACTCATCATGACCTGCGGTCTTCCCTCTGTCGGGTCAGATGAGCGGCGTGCAGGAGGGTCTGTGACTCAATCTGACTGTGTCTCCCCCTCTTGTCCGGATCAGATGAGCGGGCAGGAGGGTCTGTGACCTCATCTGACTGTGTCTCCCCTCTGTCGGGAATCAGATGATGGGGAGGAGGGTCTGGTGACTCATTGACCTGTGTCTCCCTCCCTGTCGGGTAGATGAGCGGCAGAGGGTTGTGACTCATCTGACCCTGATGTCTTCCCCTCCCTCTCATGGTCAGATGAGCGGAGAGGAGGGTCTGTGACTCATCTTGACCTGCGTCTTCCCTCTTTGTCGGAGTGAGCGGGCAGGAGGTCGTGACCTCATCTGCCTGTGTCTCCCCTCTGTCGGATCAGATGAGTGGGGAGGAGGGGTAATGTGACTCATCTGACCTGTGGGTCCTCCCCTCTGTCGGATCAGATGAGCGGCAAGGAGGGGTCTGTGAACCTCATCTGACCTGTGTCTCCCCTCGTGTCGGGTTCAGAATGAGCGGGCAGGCGGGTCTGTGCCTCATCTGACTGTGTCTCTCCCTCTGGTCGGTCAGATGAGGCGGGGAGGAGGGTCTGTGACCTCCATTTGACCGTGTCTCCCCTCTTGTCGGGTAGATGAGCCGGCGGAGGAGGGTCTGTGACCTCAATCTGACCTGTGTCCTCCCCTCCTCATCTGGGTCAGTGATGCGGGCGGAGGGTCTGTGACCTCATCTGACCTGTGTCTCCCCTCCCTGTCGGGTCAGATGAGCGGAGAGGAGGGTCTGTGACCTCATCTGACCTGTGTCTCCCCTCCCTGTCGGATCAGATGAGCGGAGAGGAGGGTCTGCCTGAGATGTTAGCCGTCCTCTCTGCCTGTGGAGAGTTTGAGGGAATCCAGCTGCGAACCAGCGACAAACGCTGTCTGAACGCGCTGAACCGCGACCCAAACCGAACCACTATCCGCCACCCACTGCCAGGCCGAGTCAAAACGACCCAGATGAAGGTCAACTGGTGAGTTAAAACCAGCACCAGATTAAGGTTAACTGGTGAGTTAAAACCACCCAGATTAAGGTTAACTGGTCAACTGGTGAGTTAAAACCACCCAGATGAAGGTTAACTGGTGAGTTAAAACCACCCAGATGAAGGTTAACTGGTGAGTTAAAACCACCCAGATGAAGGTCATCTGGTGAGTCAAAACCACACAGATGAAGGTTGACTGGTGAGTCAAAACAGCACAGATGAAGGTTAACTGGTGAGTTAAAACCACCCAGATGAAGGTCATCTGGTGAGTTAAAACCACCCAGATGAAGGTCAACTGGTGAGTTAAAACCAGCACAGATGAAGGTTAACTGGTGAGTTAAAACCACACAGATGAAGGTTAACTGGTGAGTTAAAACCACACAGATGAAGGTCCACGACGACAGTGAGCCAAAAGTTTGCTACATTTGTTTATTGGTAGACTTTGTATGAATCTTAGCTGTATCTGTCGGATTGCAAACTGAAGCCACGTTTCGAGTTAACGAAGGCTTTGTTAGATTCGGCATAAAATATGTTAAATTTTGAATTGGTGTCTTGTGGCTTTGGTACAGATATAGACATTGATTCCCAAAATTACCCCGACGTTTGCACATTCGTTTTCCGATGTTTATAACACCTGCGTTGTTTCGTTCTGTTAATCGGCAGCCTGGTGCAGGCCACCCTCGGCTCGATCGCGATCGGCGAGCCGTCCCTGTCGCAGGATGTCAACAAGATCTTCCGCGTGGCAGAGCGCGTCATGAGGTGTAAGTGACCGGTCCAGAATCAGAATCAGATGTATTCTCAACATATCCAGAAAACTGGCTATTCTATGTTAAGTTACAATGACAATACATGATAAAACATAGTACAGTACAATACTATACAGAGTGGTCCATTGCGTTTGTTGTGTGCATAGTCTGATAAACGCCGACTCTGCCCAGGCCGTGAATGTGCTGTTCAAGATCAATTCCATTCCGGTGTCGCTGAATTCCGTATGACTTCTTACTAGCCTCAGTCACAGTATGAATGGCAGACTACCACAGGACTGGAAGATGGGTACTGTAATCCCAATATTCAAGAAAGGGGATAAAGCGCCTCCCTGGGAAACTACCCGACCTGTGAGTTTACTTCTGTTCAAAGGTTCTTGAATCGCTCATTCAGGGAGCCAACTCATGGGATCACCTTACATCTACTGGCCAACTGTCCAAGGACCAACATGGCTTTCGAGCCAGGCGATCTTGTACAACTCAGCTGCTAGAAGTTCTGGAAGACTGGACCAGGATACTGGAGAATGGCGACCCAATTGATGTGTTGTACCTAGACTTTCGCAAAGCCTTTCGATTGTCCCACATGAGCGCCTTCCTGACAAACTGAGCGCGGTGGTGTAATCCGGTCACCATTCTCGACCTGGATTCGATCCTTCCTGACAGAATCGACAGCAAGCAGGTCGTCGTCCGGGGCAGTAGCCGGCCGTGGTGCACCAGTCACAAGTGGTGTCCCTCAAGGGTCAGTACTCGGACCGACGTAAGCTGTTATCCTTTACATCAAACGATATGCCCAGATCGTGAGCAGCTCCGTTCCAAAATATTCCGCTGACGGGACACCAAAGATTTACCGGAATGTGGCAAAGGAGGAAGACCGATTGCGGCTCCAAAGCGATCTTGACGCTGTCACATCCTGGTCCGATTATTGGCTGATGCCATTCAATGCTGAGAAGTGCGCTACGATTCATATTGGAAGTCAGAACCCTGAAAACAACCACTCGCTGGGGGGAGTCCCACTGGGGACGTCCTGTTCAGAGAAGGACTTGGGCATCCATATTGACACGTGACCTCAAGTTCCGAATGGCAGGAGCTGCGGCAGCAGCTAAAGCTCGCAGATATTAGGGACTGAATAGCGCAGGTCATCCCAAGCATCGACAGAGTAACTTGCACCTGCTGGTTCAAGACGCTGGTCAGAACCCACCTTGAGTACGGTCTGTTCATCTGGGGCCCATTTAATCAAAGACTGATCAGAAGGCAGTCGAAACGATACAAGCGTCGAGCTACGCGAAACTCATCCCAGAGTTGAGAGACAGACCGTACCCGAGCGTCTCAAACGTGGACCTGCCCTCGCTGTATTACAGAAGACGTCGCGGAGATATGATCAAGCATTCGCAAATCATGCACTATGAAGTTGGACCTGCACCGGAGAACTTCCTTTCTCACCAGCACGGCATTCAAGGACAAGAGACACCAGTGCGAAATTGAAACAAGGAACTGGCCAATCGGAGGGTTCGAAGACCTGCTTTGGTGTGAGAGTCGTGAACGATCTGAACGCTCTCCCTCGGACGTCGTCCTAAGCCTCATCCTTGAACCAGTTCAAGTCCACGTCTGGATGTCCACTGGGCAGGCATCCGCTTCAATATTCCTGACTGAGTCAAACTGTACCCAAGCTCTGAGAACGGGACCATCAGGCCAAGTGGCCTTCTTACTCCCGAATACGTTATGGTATGGCATGGTATGGTTAAGTCTGGCTTAGTTTTTTTTTGTCATCGTTTTATCAGTGATCGTATTAATAATAAACAGCGTCATGCATATTCACTTTTCGCATTTGATTCTACCTCCTCGCCGCTGTACATTCTCTTCACCATTCTCGTCTTCCACCCTCACCGCCTTATCACCTGTCTGACCCGTCCCTCACGGTCCCTCTCCCGTCTGCCCCTGTGACCCCTCCCTCCCCTCCCCCTCCCCTCCACGGCAGGCGCCACGGAGTACCTGTGCGGTGCCGGCCGTCACCAGGCCTACCCCCTGTCCCCCTCCCCTCACGCTCAGGCGCCACGGAGTACCTGTGCGGTGCCGGCCGTCAGCCAGGCCTACCCCCTGTCCAGGTCTCGTGATCCTCCCTCCCCTGACCGTCCCCTCCCCGCCACGGCAGGCGACACGGAGTCCTTGTGCGGTGCCCGGCTCAACCCAGGCCTACCCCCTTCCCAGGTTCCTCGTGATCCCTCCTCCCCTGACCTCCCCCTCCCACCTCCCGGCAGGCGCCACGGAGTACCTGTGCGGTCCGGCCGTCACCAGGCCTACCAGGTCCTCGTGATCCCTCCCTCCCTGAAACCTATCCCCCTCCCCTCCACGGCAGGCGCCACGGAGTACCTGTGCGGTGCCGGCCGTCACCAGGCCTACCCCCTGTCCAGGTCCTCGTGATCCCTCCCTCCCCTGACCTCCCCCTCCCCTCCACGGCAGGCGCCACGGAGTACCTGTGCGGTGCCGGCCGTCACCAGGCCACCAGGTCCTCGTGATCCTCCCTCCCCTGACCTCCCCCTCCCCTCCACGGCAGGCGCCACGGAGTACCTGTGCGGTGCCGGCCGTCATCAGGCCTACCCCCTGTCCAGGTCCTCGTGATCCCTCCCCTGACCTCCCCCTCCCCTCCACGGTAGGCGCCACGGAGTACCTGTGTGGTGTCGGCCGTCACCAGGCCTACCTCTCCGCCGTCCTCCTGGCTAAGAGCGTGCGCGCGCGGCTGTGGCCCGACTCTGAGTTTGTCAGCCGTCAGCTGACTGGCGTAGGGGTGGCGCTCTCCACCGCGCTCGTCAACGCCGGGCTCACCACGCTGGAGAAGATCGTCGAGGCAGGAGGGAGACGTGTTGAGCTGGTCAGTCGAGGGAGGAAGGGAAAGGGGAAGGAAAGAACAAAGAGGAAAGGAAAGGGCTATAGACAAACAGAAGAGTTTAACAAATGGTGGGTATTTGTAATGATTACATCCCTCCCCAAAAGTAAAACTCACGCGCAACGACCAAAAACTTGCAAACTTGCTGCCTGGAACGACTAAGTGTATTAAGACATTTGTGTATTTTCTGATGTTCAAACAAACGGAGATAGCATTGTGCGACGACCGAAGGAAAACTTGAGACAGTTTGCATTGAGTATTGCCTGATAGATGACAAACGTTTGCGGGAAGGCATCGAAGTCACAGACAAGGGACATTCAGTGTCATATAACCGTCATCAGTCGCTTTCACTGCCCGGGGGTACCAGTTTTACCACTGACACTGTACTCCCATTTATATAGTCCCGGTGAAGGGGCGTGACGCCCTCATTTCGTGTTAACCTTGTCGGAAAATGTGATGAGCTAGAAACACCCTCGCCTTGTAAAATCCTTCAATTTATTGCTTATAACTTTGTGTTGTGCTGTCCAGTTTGCGTTGTAGGTAAAGTGACGCCCTCGTTTCGTGATGTCCCTGTCAGAAAATGTGAATCCTCGAAAGTCGGGCTACGCCTCTGAAATGCATGTTTTGATTTACATGAAACGAGATTTATATTTGGTTTACAAGTGCAAATGCAAAAATATGTGGGTTTAGCACATATTTTGGGTATTTTGACTCAAGCGCCATGGCGTGTCCCTATTTGCGCACCACATTTGCCAGGCATTCCCTATGGCTGTTCAGTGTTGATGTTATTTATCCTTTGTAACCCCCATCATAACGAGACATATCCTTTTTATCATTCGCACTAACGTCAATATTTGTAGCACATGTCAGGGCCTCAGGTCAATCTGAACCTAGCCATTCGCAGTAGGTGTGCGTTATAACGTGCTGCATGTCACATGTGTGTGTGTGTGTGTGTGTGTGTGTGTGTGTGTGTGTGTGTGTGTGTGTGTGTGTGATGTGTGTGTTGTGTGTTGTGGTGTGTTTGTGTTGTTGTTTGGTGTTGTAGGTGTGTGTGTGTGTGTGTGGTGTTGTGTTAGGTGTGTGTTGTGTGTGTTGTGTGGTTGGTGTGTTGTGTGTGTTGTGTGTGCTGTGTGTGTTGTGTGTGTTGTGTGTGTTGTGTTGTGTTTGTGTGTGGTTGTGTGGTTGTGGGTGTGTTTGTGTTGTGTTGTGTGTGTTGTGTGTTGTTGTGTGTGTTTGTGTGTTTGTGTGTGTTGTGTGTGTTGTGTGTGGTTGTGTGTGTTGTGTGTGTTGTGTGTGGTTGTGTGTGTTGTGTGTGTATGTGTGTGGTTGGTGTGTGTTGTGTGTGTTTGTGTGTGGTTGTGTGTGTTGTGTGTTGTTGTGTGTGTGTGTGTGTGTGGTTGTGTGTGTTTGTGTGTGTGTGTGTGTGTGTGTGTGTGTGTGTGTGTGTGTGTGTGTGTGTGTGTGTGTGTGTGTGTGTGTGTGTGAGTGTATGTCTGTGTCTCACCAGACGATGAGCAGCTGTCTCACGGTTGTCCCTGTCCGTGGGTGTTCATTATTACTGTCTGTGTGTCTGTGTGTCTGAACAGGTGGTGAACCGGCTGCCTCCGTTCGGTACCCACCTGTGTGACGCCGCTCGTCACCTTCCCCGCTACAACGTCACCGTGGAGCAGAATGGACCGCCGACTTACTCCACCGCCACCGTCACTGTCACCGTCACGCTGGCGTCACAGGTGATACTGCGTCACAAACGTCACATTGGTGGAGTTCAGCGGTGCCGAATTTGCAATCCTGATGCCAATTGCCATTTTACACAGAAAATGGCCATGTTACACATTTTACACACCTACCTTCGAAAAGCTATTGTTTTATTTTGTGACTGTGACTGTGTATTTGTATTGATATTTATTTAGGTGATTGGGAAATGTTACATGATTCCGTCCGTAATTGGGTCCGCCTGTTGACGGTTTGAACAGAATACAGAAAAAAAAGCGCAGCTCGGTGTGTGTTTGTGTATCCGAGGATTTTCGTCGGGGTTCAGGTGCTACATAGGCTATCCCGCATTACACTGATGTATTGCGGGAGTGCCTATCCGTCCACACATTGACAGGCCTCATGCTATCGTAAAAGTGAAACGCCAACAATGAGCGCAAGGGGGCGCCAACCTCTGACGTCACGCGGAAATTATAATCAGCTGGACGGTTACGCCATGCTCGGACTATGGGCTTGTTCTTACCAACGATTCCTGGGGATTCCAGGGATTATGCATTACAAAGTTTTCCACCGATTAATACAAGCAAAGAGTTTATAGGAATAACAATGAATTATTATTTGCCAAACTGCAGTTGAGTAGTGCAGACCAAACGCTCGCACGGGGATTCCAAGGACTCTTGCAAGGTGAATGTGCACGGTCATGAACACGGCCTAGCCATTGTAAGATACAAAAATGAATAATGCCATGCATTTTGTGTCTACTTAAAATATAGGCAAATCCAAACAAACAGAAATGCTTATTCGAAACAAATGCGCAATATTTGAATCATACTAGAAATGTTACCATATTTCGTTTAAAACTAACGTTTTTGTACTATACTCATGGTTCTAAACTAGGATTACTAAATTTTCGAATTCCTTTTTTTAAAACAAAGAAGTAAAATTAACAAAAAATAAATTAAAAATATGCACCAAATACAAAATATTAAACAAATTTTAACTGTATACTCCCAATAAGCTCTTAACTATTAGTATAGTTAACTGCATTTAAGCGAAGTCCTGTATCAACTTATAAAATACCAGGCCCTGTAGGGCAACGTAATGCCCATGTAGTGTTTCTTAAATTTGTCGTGCAGTGTTATCAAGGAGATGTCAATCAGCAGCGACTTCTTCCGTCGCTGTTGCGTCTAATGCCCAGATCCAAAACTTGCCGTCACCTTTCTTATGAAACACAATATGAGTGCAAGTACAGTAAAATAGTATATTCTAACTTTGAAGTTTAATTTTAGACATATATAATCGAATGCTGATTATGGAATTTTTTAAGTATAATATTAAAGCCCTCACAATTTCTTACATGCTGCATGGCTCTTCACAGCTGCAACTATTTCTGGTTTTTCCAAACTGCCGTATGCTACCCAAACCAAAATACACATAGACCACCCAACTTTGCCTTTAACGGACCAAAACAACTTATGATATCGAATGAATTTTGAAGTGTTCTATGCTTCATTTCAAAGAAAACATAATTTTCATAATAAATGCGTTAAAATCCAGCTCGCAACTCATAGCTGTTTTTATATATCAAATTGTTAAAGTGAAAAAAGTACTGCTCTTGGATGTTTTACTTTTGAGCAGCCATTCAGTGCTGCTAACAATGTATATTTTTTGCATATCTATGACATTTTCCTGATCAATTATAATATTCGTCTATTTGATGATGTAGACTTAAAGTAATACTAAGCATCCCTATTTTTCACTATAGCGCACTCGGTTTCCTAAGAAGCCATCCAGCCATCACGTTGCACTTTGCTTTCACCCCCCCCCCCCCCCCCCCCCCCCCCCCCCCCCCCCCCCCCCCCCCCCCCCCCCCCCCCCCCCCCTCCCCCACCCACCCCCCCCCCCTTACACGCATAGGGCAAACCACTCGTGTTTACCATGGTTCATATCATTGATAATTTTATTTTGTGTATATGAATCTACAAAAATCTAATAAAAAATAGATTTTCTTTTATACCATAGTTTACTTATTGTATTTGGAGTCCAAAAAATCAGTGACGAAAGTGGTACACATAGGCCTGTGCTTAAGGCCGGCACTCGGCGCTACCTGGTCTCTAATTACCGTGAATGAGCGTACTGAGGCCCATTGATGTGCTGCAGTGATGCATTAGATGCGAGCGGTGATGCTGGATCTGCTCCCACTGGAACTCGGTGCGTCATCACTGTGAGGATGATGACGAAGGTGATGGCATTGTAACCAAAGCCGTTTGGTGCGGCAGGATTTCTCGGTCGAGAAGTCGACGGCCGGGCCGCGCCACTCCTGTCTGCTGATCATCGGAGACCAGGAGAACCGGCTGCTGTTCACCGCCCGCGTCACGTGAGTTGCCCACTCCTCACTCCCACACACTCACCCCCACACTCACTCACTCCCACACTCACTCCCACACTCCTCACTCCCACACACTCACTCCCACACTCACTCCCACACACTCACTCCCACACACTCACTCCCACTCCTCACTCCCCCACACTCACTCACCCCCACTCCTCACTCCCACACACTCACCCACACACTCTCTCCCACACTCCTCACTCCAGCCGTGAGTTAACTCCCAGGACGGCTCGCGTCACATAACAAAAAACAGAGCGCTGCCGCTGCCATGCTGGTCATACCAGCAGCACAGCAAGACGAGGTGATTGGTAAAGGCAGGTTGGCAGGGGTGGTGGATAAGGGGGCAAGGGGCAGCTGCCCCCCCCCCCCACACACACGCACACACATACTCTAAAAGGGGGAGGCAAACACATGGGTTGCCCCCCCCCCCCGCCAAAAAATGTTTAGAGGGCCTTACAAGAAGTTAGTACGATTTTGTGTCGACAAAATTGGCGAGAGCTCCAAGGTACCCCAAGCCAGCCTGAGGGGCCGCTAAGGCCGACAGAAGGCCCTCAGTCGGCCTGAGAGGGGCCCTCGGTAGACCTGAGGTGCCCTCGGAAGGCCTGAGACTTCAAAATGGGTCTGTCCGACGTTTTTCGACCATTTAGAGGACCCTGCAAAACATAGTGGCCTAAAGCCAAGGAGATATACCATTTCGCGTCATTCTTAGCAGGGGCCCTTTGACCGTGGAGGTGGGTCCCTGATAGTGGTGTCAATCGGTAACCGAAAAAATTGTGTGACCGATTTGGTAATCGGTCGGTCTGGCTTATGAGTTTGTGGACACTTCGTTCGGTCTAATATTAAACAATTCACTTTTTCGTCACATTTTACGCATTCTAATTTTTATCCAGCAAATTTATGCACATTGCACAATTTTCTCGAAATTAAATCAATTAATGTGAATGCCTTTGGTATTGCCTGCGGCATCCACTACTTTGCTTTGCAAATGTTTTTTTGCACAGATATACTGTCTTTTTGGAAACTTTACATTTATGTTTTATGAATTATGATTTAACAAAGCTATTTTTTGTCAGTGTGTATAAATAAGTAAAGAATTTGAAAATCGGGGAAATCTTAGACATCTTTTGCTTCAACCCAAATCGGTCGGTATTTGGTCAACCGAAATGCTTCCCATTCAGTATCGGTTCGATATCGGTCAGGATTTTGTTGAAAATGACATCACTAGTCCCTGGGCTTTTTGCCCTCCATCCAAAAATATCGTCCACTGCCGCGGGCTCGCACTTATCGAAGTGATACTTATGCCACAACTTTTCAGAGGGAATAGTGGCGATCTGTGTTAGTTTCTCGTCATGAACGGATCAAATCTGATTTCAAGCTAATGAACGTAGCTATTCCTTAGTGTCTTTATCGGGAAAACTCGCTACCCTCCCATCTCTCGCTACCCTTCCTTCCGAAAATAGATACATACAGAATCTAGCATAAGCATATAAAGCTTGTCTCTTGTGTATATTTACCCGCATGTATTTAACTGACCTGTCTGTTGGTTACATACGAATGCAGCACAGTAGCGGGCCGGTATCCTGCAGTCCCTGGCCTCCGGGCAGTTCTCTTCTGACCTGTCTGTTGGCTGACACCACATGACTGGCACAGCAGCTCTGTCTCAGCCAGCAGTGTCTGTGTGTCTGTCTGTCTGGCAGGGACGGCGCGCTGCTGCGGAGCGGGGAGCTGCGGCGCCAGCTGAACGTCCAGCGGGCCACTGCTGGAGACCAGCTGACCGTCAGCTTACCGTTCAGCGAACTGTGGGGTCAGCGGGAAGCACAGTGCGACAGTGGGGATATCAGTCGGTGTACCATCAGTCGGACAACTGCGGGTGTCAGTGGGACTCCATCGGGACATGTGGGGTCAGTTCGGAGGAATCCATTCAGCGGACAGTGGGTCATTTCTGGCGGGACCACAGCGGACATGGGGTTCATTATCGGGACTGCATCAGTCGGCAGCTGAGGTGGCTAGTCGGCCGTACCTGATGGGACAGCAAGTGGGGCCTCAGTCGGGACCATCAGCGGACAGTGTGGGTCCAGTCGGGACTCCATCAGCGCGACAGTGGTATCTTACGACCATCAGTGGACAAGTGGGGTCAGTTCCGGGGAACCATCAGCGAAACAGAGTGGGGTCAGACGGGCCATCAGCGGACAGTGGTCAGTCGGGAACCATCCCAGCCGACAGTGGTCGGATCGGGACCAATCAGCGGGCAGTGGGGTCAGTCGGGGACCATCAGTGGACAGTGTCAGTCGGGGACCATCAGCGGACATGGGGTCAGTCGGGCCAGTCAGCGACATGGTTCGAGTCGGGGACCATCTCAGCGGACAGTGGGTAGTCGGGGACATCAGCGGATAGTGGGTCAGTCGGGACCATCAGCGACGTGGGTCAGTCGGACCAGTCACGGACATGGGTCATTCGGGGACCATCAGCGGACAGTGGGTCCCAGTCGGGGACCATACCAGGGGAACGAGTCGCCTAGTCGTACCAATTCAGCCGAACAGTGGGTCAGTCGGGACCTCAGCGAGACCAGTGAGTTACAGTCGGTGTACACATCAAGCGCGATAGTACGACCACGGGGACCTTCATCGAAATAAGTTGAGGCCAGTCTGGGGACCATCACTAGCGGAACAGTAGGGGTCAGTCGCGGCCATCGAAGTGGATAGTGGGGTCAGTCTTGTATTTGTATTTGTATTTGCGAATTTGAAGAAACACGCCACAGCAACAGTTTGGCTTTTCAGGCTCCGAGTGCAGTGTCAGAAGTCCAGAGTGAATAAAAAAAGAACTAGCGCAGAATACACAGCATACAATTACACATGTTCGCACACACGCACGCGCATGACACACTCGGCACACATTGCCGCTTCAATTTCCTCGCTGAAAACGCTGTCCCGCTAAGAGAACCAGAATCAGATGACAGTGGTTGTGCAGCGCCGGCGCTCTACGAGCAGAAGCCCGCTCCCGGCCTCATTCTGACGAGGTACGTGGAGCAGACGTGCCTACCTGGTTGTACGTTGCGTACGCCGAATTCAAACGGAGACGGCTGCTGGAGTCAGGCTCTCCTCCTCTGGGAGCACCTTTGTGGTCAGGCAGAGTGTGGAATAGTCAGGGACCATCAGCGAGACAGTGGGTAGTCGGGATCCATCAGCGACAGTGGGTCATCGGACCAGCAGCGGACAGTGGGGTAGTCGGGGACCATCAGCGACAGTGCGTCAGCGGACCATCAGCGGATAGTGGGGTACACAGTCGGGACCATCACGGAACAGTGGGGTCAGTGCGGGATCATAAGCGGACTGTTGCGGGTCAGTCGGGGCACCATCAGCGGGATGTGGGGTCAGTCGGCGACCATCAGCGGACAGTTGGGTCAGTCCCGGCGGACCATCACGGATAAGTGGTCAGTTGACGGGACTATCAGCGGACCGTTTGGGTCAGTCGGGACCATCAGCGGAAGTTGGTCAGTCGGGTGGACATCAGCGGATAGTGGGTCAGTCGGGACCATCAGCGACAGTGGGGTCAGTCGGGGCAAGTCGCGACATAGTGGGGTCTTCGGGGCCATCAGCGGACAGTGGGGTCAGTCGGGGACCATCAGCGGATAGTGGGGTCAGTCATAGATGGAGTACATGTCAGCGATCTGGGGGGTCAGGTAGCTGAAGAAGGGTCTGCCAGCTGTCGTCCACTTTGATACATCCGGAGCTGAATATTTAGCTCTGCATTGCGTCGTTGGTTGATATCTGTGGGTAACTTCTGTACCACTCCGCGGCACTTGGCAGTTGGGGTGGACGTCAAGACAGAGTTCTCTCCCACCTACCGGGCGCGGCCTGCACCACAGCTACCAGCGGCAGACGGAAGGGGCGCTGATGTCGCCGGGTCGGAGGCGGCCTGGCAGGAGGAGGCGGACTTCCTCGAGCACGCAATGAGAACTCCGGCAGGTGCGGCCTTCATATATCTGGTTATTTAGGATGTGGGTTAAAATTAGCCAAGTGTTTTACTGTTGTGATGTCATGGATTGCTCGTTTTTGTATTGCACCCGATGAGAAGCTATATGTGAATCTGAATCTGAAAGCCCCTTTTTCTAGACAAGTCTCGCAAGCTTAACCTTTTTGAACTAGCATAAACATACAATAATTAATTTGTATGTCACTACACATTGTAAATACTCATCGATGCTAAGGTTAGGATGTCGAAGATAGAGATGAAGTGTGGTATCTCGTCCCGCCCTGCCATGGTCATGACGCGGGCTGCCCTTTCCTATGCTCCCAGCTCGGCTTACACCGGGCCTGCGCCAGTGCCGCCACCACTGTCTGGACAAGACCAGCTGTGCGCACGCCTGCTGCAAGCAGGGCGTGTCTGTGCGACCGGCGGCCAGCCAGGAACGCGTCTCTCAGCTGATCCGCGGCGGCGGCGGCGGGGGTGGGGGAGACACCACCCCGTGTCGTCTGGTACCGCCCACCCGCGCCCCACCGCGGCCTGTACCAACACCGACCAGAGTCCCGCCTCGACCGGTACAGACACCCGTCCGAGTCCCGGCACTGAAAACGACCCCAGGGTACATCGCTGCCGGGTGTGGCCCCAGACTGTCGGGCCCCAGACTACCGGGCCCCAGGCTGCCGGCCGGACAGGGCTGCCGTGTGGGGAGCTTTTCGTTCACCCCGGCCGCTCCGGCCACGCCGTCCCGGCCTCTGGGCTCGGTCGCTGCTGCCAGGGTCCAGCAGACCCCCGGCGGTGGGCGGCCAGGGATGCTGAAGAGACCCCGCACACCGGCACAGTGGCAGGCGCAGCTTACTGGAGACAAGGTTAGTCCAGTTCTCAGGAGGTCAGTTTGAGTGTTAACCAGAACTTAAGTAGTTACTCTTGTCTAGATTTGGAAACCATTGAAGATCGTTACGGACCCAGAAAAAGTCAACAACTATTATTCTATGAATCTTCGTGGCTATTGCATAACTAGAAAACTTATTTGGGACTTTTCAAGCGCATGATAATTGTTAGAATATATTCATGTCGGTTCCTGAGTTCGACATTTATTTTACAAGTTCTGTGTCTTCAGCGCAACGATCCGTCGGTAGGCGGAATCACGTACTTTCGACCTATCCGAGGGATGCTTCAACTGCACCCGTGTATCTGTGTAACCGTTGTGTGTTCCTCTCTCTCCCCAGGCGGCAAGGTCCTCCCTGTCCACGCCGTCAGTATTCACACACGGCGACGTGCGTCGGAATCACACTATCACCGAGTACTTCCCCGTACGCAAGGTGGCGCGGCACCAGAAGGTAACATCAATCTGTGCAAACCACCCAGCCAATCATTAACTTGGGCACTGCTCGGGCACAATGGTTTAATCCCAATGTGCCCGAGCAGTGCCCAAGGACAGTGCAGGTTCTATAACACTCTGTTGCTGATCCAAAGCGAGTCCCCGTCAGGTTGTGTTTATCGAGTGCTGTTGCCAACCGGCGTATTTGTACTGTAGTAAAACAAGTATGTGAAAAATTAACCTCATGCTCATAATATGTGTAAATATTAAAAGAAAATCCAAAATACAGCCAGGCTCGGTCAGTGATAGAATACCACGGAAGAAGGCCTGGCTGAAAAGAGGTAGGATGCTGGGTAATATCTACACAGATAGGAGCAGGAAGTTAAGGCACAGACGTAGAGACGAATTAAGCTGCAATGAGTGAACGTTGGATGTAATAAAAACAGTGTAAGAAAACAACCAGGTATAACCGAGGTAAACAGCGTGTGCTTAACACTGGCAACGCATTGAGGCGGCTGTCGCCATTGAGTGTCGAGCCAAGAGCGAGCGGAGTCCAAGGTGAGAAAATCTTAGGTCCGATGTCAAGATGGCGGCTGGCCATCGAGCTGTGAACATGGTCAGATGCGCAGCGCAGGTGTCGACACGCAGTGCAGAGTAGGGTGTGTGTCCGCGCGGTGCAGGTGTGACGAGTGGGAGGATCGTGCGTGCCAGCCACCTGGATCTGCTGGGTGCGGCCAGCACCGGCTGGGCCGAGGGGCCCTGCCAGAGGAGCCTCCAACCCCGCTTCTGGAGTCTTCAACCCCGCTTCTGGAGCCTCCAACATCGCTTCGGGAGCCTCCAACCTCTCAAGGGAAGCCTCCGACCTCGCCAAGGGAGTCTCCGACCCTGCATGGGAAGCCTCCGATCCCGCCTCCGGACCCGACGACCCCGCCTGGGGAGCTTCGGACCTCGCCTGGGGAGCTTCTGACCCCGCCTGGGGAGCTTCTGACCCCGCCTGTGAAGCCGACTGGGGTGTCAGCGGGGACCCGGAGCCGATAGCGGAGCCGGAGCCCGCCCCACCGCGGCCAGCGATGCAGGTGTCCGAGTTTGAGCGGCGCCAGAGGACGGACCACCGGCGGCTGGACCGACTGTACGGAGCGGCGACCGCCCGACCCAGCAGGTCAGCACTCCCTCCCTGTCGTCCTCACCCGCTGTGCCCGCGTCCTCACCCGCTGACCCTGCGGACCCGTTCTGGACCCTCTGTCCCTCTTGGCCCGCTGGCCCGCGCCCGTCTGTGCCGCGGTGCCCTGGCTGACCGTGACCTCTGTCCCTCTGACCCTCGTGCGTGAACCCTGTCTGTCTGGACCCGCTGTGCTGACCTCGGTGCGGACCCGCGGACCCACTGGAGATGTAGTCAGGGACCCCTCGCCAGCTGTCGCGTCGTAACCTGAGCCTGCTGTCCACCCAACACGCGCTTCGGGTGGAAAAGTGGAAGACCACTCCTGGGGGAGTCAATGCGGGGAACACACACACAAACATAGAGAGAGAATAGAATATAGATAAGAGAACACACAAGATAAGAATAGAGATGATAGAAGATATAATATATAGGGGGGGGGGGTGTGGTGGGGGGGTGTGGGTGTCGGGGGTGGGGGGTGGATACGGGGCGTGGGGGTGGGGGTGGTGTGTGGGGGTGGCGGGTGGGGGGGGTGGGTGGGTGGGGGGGGGTGGGGTGGGGGGGGTGGGGGGGGGGTGGGGACAGGGAGGGGTGGAAGGTGGTGTGGTGTGAGGGGAGGGGGTGGGGTGGGCGGGGGTGGGGGGGGGTGGGGAGGTGGGGCGGTGGGGTGGGGAGGTGGGTGGGGGGGGGGTGGGTGGGTGGGTGGTGGGTGTGGTGGGGGGGGGGGGGTGGGACTAGGTAGTGGGTGTGGTGGGTGGTGGGTGTGTGGGGGGGTTGGGGTGGGTGGGGGTGGGGGCGCGGGTGGTGGGGGTGGTGGGGGGGTGTGGTGGTGGGGGTGGTGCAGGGTGGGGGGGGGTGGGGTGGGGGTGGGGGTGTGTGGGGGGTGGGGTGGGTCAAGCGAACAGCATAGACAGAGGAGGGTGGACAAGGAGCTGGGTCGCGCTAGGTCAACGCATGAGCGTGAGCGCTCAGAGGCAATTGCCGTCTAGGTGGGCCTTGCGACTGTGCGGCTGACGCGCCCCCGAGCTACCTGGCGAGCGAAGGCGCGATGATCTTAAGCGTGGCGTGTGCGCCAAGCCAGCATGTGGTGGAAGATGTCGGACCAAAATGAAGACCGTCTGTAATTGTTGGTGAATGTCTCTCTTCAGGGAGTGTGCTGGATCGACCTGCGTGGACTCAGTGCGGTCTGGAGTCTTGCGTCTAGAATTGATATAGGTGTGCGCTGGTATTTCAGATCTCCCAGCACTAGATGTGGATCGCATAATGAGCTTTAAGTGTGTTACGCTCACGCTGTATTAGTCACTCTCCTACTCACTCTTTATGACCGGCCGCGGAAGCCATTCCAAAAACATCTCTGCTCGCGTGACCGAATCCGCAACCCTGACCGCACGTGCGCCACCAGCGACCGAAACTCCAGCCTTACACAACACAAACATTCCACTAGCTCCTCGCCGCCCGCGCTCCATCCTCAACGTAGCGTCGGTTCTCCTCTCAGGCGGTCGTCTACGCCGGCCCGAGAAACAGGACCCAGCAAGCACGTGTGACCACACACCCTCTAGGCACAGCCAGCGCACTCGACAGGCCATGGCCTGTGGCCTCGAGAGGCGAAAACACTACACGCGATCCGCGCTCGAGGAGCGGCAGCGCGGAAGCTCACAGTTATACACACGCCCTGGCTACCACAGAGTCCTCTCCCGTCCAGTATAGACGCACTACCGCACCGGTACTAACTGCTTTCTCCAGTCCCTCTTAGCTCTGACGGCAGGCGTCCACGGTGATAAATAAGATTCTAAAACGTCCAATTCACGACTATAGGGTAATCAATGGCAAGCACATTAAGCGTTTCTAAACTACGGATCACTGTAGCACCCCAGAAATGAAATGATATGAATGGCCAGATCGTCTGATTAGCTCGTGCTGTGCTGTGCTTTCGTGGTTTGCTGTGTGGTTCTCGTGGTTTGCTCCGGCTGTGTGGTTCTCGTGGTTTGGTTCGTTTTTAGAATAAAGTTGGCAATGGTGGCCTGCTTCGCACGTTTTTGATGCTATCTGGCATGCATCGTATGGTTGAAGACATCCATCCCAATATGTCTCCGGCCAAAGCAGCAGACATTGCTCAGCGCACCGTTGTTTTATTTCACGTGAGCCTCTTATCTGTTTCGCTTATCTTACCAAATCGCTTCATTGATTCGCTTATCTAACCGCTCCACTTATTTGCTTCGCTTCTCTAACCGCTTCTCTTCTCTTCTGTCCTACAGGCGATGGAGGCTCTGCGACAGAGACGACCGGAGCCGGTATGGGCGTGTCGGGTGCCCTCCACCCCCGGTCCAGCCGCTATATAGTGAGTCTCCTTGCGCATCTGCGGCAGACGCTGCGACCGTGTCTTAGTTACCACCCCCCCCCCATCCCTCCACCTCCGTACTGGCTGATATATAGTGAGCCCCCCATCCCTCCACCTCTGGACTGGCTGTTATATAGTGAGTCACCCCCTCCTCCAGCTACGGCAGGAGGGTCCTGAGACGTGTCAGGTGCCCCCGATCCCGGACTGGTCGTTATATAACGAGTCCTCAGCACTCCTCTTGCCCTATGCCTTGTCGCCCCCAGGCTCGGCAGGCTGGTGGTTTGGGGTCTGTACGTAGCCTCGACCCCCCCCCCCTCCTCGTGAGACCCCTGCTCCCCTCAGAAGTGTCGGGCTGGCGGGAGCAGCAGTGCCAGTCACTGTCGCTCGAAGGCCCGGCAGCTGACGGCAGTCCATCGCTGACGGCAGCCCGTCGCTGACGGCAGCCCGTCGCTGACGGCAGCCCGTCGCTGACGGCAGGTCGGCGGGTGCGTCTGCGTGTGTGTGTGTGGTGAGTGACCCGCGCGTGTCTGTAGCCATAGCTGTAACGATGACGTCATGACTCCTGACAGATGACGTCACTGCGCGGTCCGCGTGTTGTTCGACCTGCAGTCGGCTGGGCCACGTGTTTGTTGTGTTAGCTGTGGGCTGTGCTGGTTCAGCCTGTGCTAAGGTTATGTTTACACGTCATGTCCGATGTGGTCTGATGTTCTTTGTGTCGACGTTGGCTGTGGATTTGCCCCTCCATTATCATCATGTGCGTGTGCCTGGAGTTATTTCATTCGATTTCCTTGCACTTCTCATTGATTGTGTTCGGCCGTCGAATCGCTGTCGTTGCCGATCCTTGTGGCTGAATTCAGTGGACGCGTGTGCTGGTTTCTTCAATACATGGCTGCGAATGTCGCTAAGACCTATTCTTCGTCGGCCGCGGAGTGGTAGTATGTTTACGGAAGGACAATGCGGTTTGAACTTTGTTTGTATAACTTCAAAATGAGTGTGATTTCTGGATATGTGAATGTCATGATTCATGAGTTTGATATAGTATCACTGCTTCAGTGTGGGGCATGGGTGCTAGTCTGGTTCAAAGCTAGCGACTGTTTTGCAGCTTCCACTCAGACTTGTCGACACCCTGTGTTTCTGGTGCCGCCGGGCAGCCGATTCGATACCCTTACAAACACCAAGGAAAACAACGTCAGATATCACTTTACATTCGTGCTGCATTATATGGCAAACATTTTGCTTTGCACCATTTAAGTCAATGTGGTAAAAAAATAAAAGTCTTACACGGGAGGCGTGTGCTGATTTGAAAGCTTGTGTTGAGTAAAATTAACTTGTACCTAGGTAACAGATACCGTTGTAACAACGTTGTGAAAAAGTTTTAATTTTAAGTTTTAACAACGTTGCGACAACGTCGTGAATATTGTAAAGAAAAAGTTGCATAAACGTCGCTGTTAAACGTTACAGCAACGTTTTATCGTTACGAAGTCACAACTTTTTCTAGTAACTTGGGAAGAACAGCTCGCAATGTGGTACAATTATCTAAATTGAGCATATTCACCATCTTACTAAGATAAATGATCAACCACGTAAGTCACGTTAGCTATGTTTGTCAAAAGTAACGTTGTAGAAACGTTGTTTCAACATTTTGTGAGCGTCACAAAGTAACATTTTGACAACGTTCCTGGGAGTCTACACAATTACACTATTACAACGTTGTGTAGTTGTGTTGCAACCTTGTCACAACGTAGCGACAACGTTACATTGTTAGCTGGGTATTCAGTCGAAATGCTCTAAAGTCAATAGTTTTCGTTATATGAGCCATAAACGTCTACCTAAACCAAGCTTCGACGAAACGTATTAGAACGGTTGACATGAGACATCGTAGTATGGCTTATTTCAATAGAACGAAAACTTGAACATACATTTAGAGCATTGCGACTGAATAAAGGTGTATTCTACACGACAAGAGCTTTCAAATCAGTACACGCCGAGGTATGTACGATGTCGTTTATTTTCTGCCTTTTGGGTAGCGTGGGTCAGCCTGGGCCTGGGTGCAGTTTAGGAGGCCCGGGAGACTAAAACTCAAAGAATTGCAATGCAATTTGGCATACCTGTTATTGGCCTAAAGAAGAATGTCGTGTCAATTAGCAAACTTATACCAACGAAAATGTGATTTTGTTCTTGGGAGACACCCTAATGCGACATGTCGAGCAGTCGCCGATTATTGTTATCGAGGTGAAAAGTCTGGCACTTAACCTAATTACCTAACCGAACTTAGCCTAACCTAACTTAGCAGCCTAACTTAACCTTATTGACTGTGTCATGTGTGGTTGATGACTGCGAACAAAATGTATTGTGTTCCGATTATGTTAAATGCGCTGATATGTGATTAACTGGTTACAATGCTCTGAACTGATGATATGGCCTTCCGTACTGTTACGTAACGATTTACGACAAACGAACACGCCCTGGAACGCTCAGGCCTCTTCTTAGTTAACCAAGGAGTTCAAAGTGTTCGAATCTGGACAATTATATGAATTGTCCACCATCGCACTCATTATTTTCTCTATTGATGTAACGAGTCTGGTCAAGATGACAGAACATCACAGGTCTGTAGCTAGTCGGCAGTCCGCACCTTCTTCACGTGTCCCCGGCTGGTGACCTGTCTGTGTACACAGTGTATGCAGTCCGCACCTTCTCCACGTGCCCCCGGCTGGTGACCTGTCTGTGTACCCAGCGTGTGCAGTGCGCGCCTCGCGGTGTGGGTCGCGGCACACGGGTCGCCGCTTCCGGCCGCAATGTGTATCGAGTGACGCGACCGACAGCCGCCCCGCCGCCGCACCAGCCGGCCACACTGCCGGCCGCCACCGGACCGCAGTAAACAGAGCCGCCGACGCCAGCGTCTGGCCGCCGTCAGTGCCTCCAGTGTGGCCCCGAACGTCCCGACTGCCGGACCTTCCTGCAGTGTGCCCCCGACTGTCTTCTCTGCCGGACCCTCCTCCAGTGTGGCCCGGCTGTCCTGCCTGCTCGACGCGTCAGTGTGACTTCGGCGGTCACGTCTGGCGGAGCGTCCAGTGTACCCGGACCCGCGCGCAGCCGCGCCGCCCCATCTCTGAACCACCCGATGACTGATGACTACGTGCAGTGAGCGCCGGTGATCCGTTCGGGTGCATTGTGCAGCACTGAAGCGCTGACAGTGACGGACAGTTCACACGTGTCTCGAGACACTTTGGCCGCCGCTGTTGCGGTGCTGCCGCCGCTGCCGCCGCTGCCGCCGCTGCCGCCGCTGCCGCCAGCGTGGTCTGCCCGGAGCTGGTGTGAGCCTGCCGCCGCTGCTGCTGTTGTGTTGGGTCCTCAGCTGGAGAAGTACCGCAGCTGACGTGCTGCCATCATGAAGGCGGTCCCTGTCCTGGCGATGATAGCGCTCCTCTGCGGTCGGCTTCAGCTCTCTCAAGGTAAGTTGGCGGCGGAGAGCTGCCTGATTGTGCTATACAGTGGGTGGGTATGAGTTATCGATAGGACGTTGTTTGCTAAGTACCACCGGGATTTCCAGGGCATTGTTCTCCGTGAGTATACACACTAAATACACGGCAGCTGTTTGAAGTTTAACTTCAACGCCAGCTTATCGGGGCAACTCAACAGCAAACAGCGCGCCTCCTGTCAGAGTCCTGGGGTTATATTGTCCCGCTATGACACATCAGAAGATTTGTCGGCTATGCTACGGATAACGGTAACGGAGCTACGGTTACCGGAGCAGTTCACTATAGCCTTCTTGCTCTGGGTTTGTGATGAGACGCCTGCTGCAGGGGACCTGTCACTCGTTTTTGTCACTCGTCACTGTTGTGTTCTGCTGTCAAAATCGTGCCGTTGTCCCTGGAATCGTGCTATAGATTATGACTGATCGTTTGTATTCCTTTGATGGGCATGCGCAGTCAAGTTGACATAAAAAACTGCGCGATAAAAATGTGTATTGTATATATCAGAGCATGTCCCTGAAGAAGAAGTATCCTCTCTTAATTAGCATGTCGGTCTGGCAGTAAAGGTAGGCGGACATGTTACTTAAGGCCGATTAACTGTTTAAATGTAAGACCGTTAATGTGAAGACCCATTCCGTTTTACTTCTCTAATATTTTATTTTAAAAATCGTCTCGAAAACGACTGACATGNGGATGGATGACATTGTTAGAATTAGTATTATGTAAGGAAAAATGATCATAACCATGTCAGATAATTATATTTTTTATAAAAAAAGGCCAGAAATATACAAAAACAAGCTTTCGACATTACGCCATTATCAAGTTTGAAGTCAACATATTTTTCATACACAGCACACTCGGACTCTCTTCAAACGTCCTCAGCGACAAAGATATTCCTTACCTACTATTTAATAGTCAGCCATAACGCAACAGTCAACCAAAACTCAGAATACCCCGACACATTTAACAACATACAAATTATCACACTCGCATAAACATCAAGTGATAATCACACAGATATTGTGTAGCACATCAGTTCCAAAATGCAGATATCGCTCACACAATCGCGCGCCTGATAAGAATAACCGCGACGAAGAAAAACGCATTCAATGAGGGGGCGGGCCTAAGCGAGGGGGCAGTGAGGGACGCCGACCCGTACGAATCGTTTCAAACGAAACACCTTGGTGACGCTCGGCTAAACGGAGACGGACACGCCACTTGGGCGAAACATATAACGGATTTCTCATTTTCCATGCATCAAACACAGAAATTAATACCGGCTTATCAATATAGAAATCATTTAGCTCAGGTCGCGACAGTGCCGAAATCAAAATAGCAGAATCATTCAGATCAGAAAACTCAAGCCCAATCTAAACATCATGAGAAGCTCGTGGCCCTTGTCCATCAAATTGTAGCTAGGCCCGCCCTAATGTGCGTTTTTCTTCATCAGGCGGTTATTCATTATCAGGCGGCGATTGTGTGAGCGATATCTGCATTTTGGAACTGTGTGCTATTATATATTTTGGAACTGTGTGCTGAACCGATGACACAATATCTGTGTGATTATCACTTGATGTTTATGCGAGTGTGATACTTTGAATGTTGTTAAATGTGTCGGGGGGTATTCTGAGTTTTGGTTGACTGTTGCGTTATGGCTGACTGTTAAATAGTAGGCAAGGAATATCTTTGTCGCTGAGGACGTTTGAAGAGAATCCGAGTGTGCTGTGTATGAAAAATATGTTGACTGTTCAAACTTGATAATGGCGTAATGCCGAAAGCTTGTTTGTGTATATTTCTGGCCTTTTTTTATCAAAATATAATTATCTGACATGGTTATGATCATTTTTCCTTACATAATACTATATATATTTGCTTGCATTTCGGAGACCAAGTACCTATATATGGACGACTGGGAAGTTGGTGTGGCAGCTGCCACCCTTGCAATACCACTTCCGACGCCTATGCCCCTAGCCAGCACAAAGGGCCCCTAGGCAGGTCGTAAGGGGCCCCTGGGCAGGTCGAAGGGGCCTAGTGCATCCGTGCACGAAATAGGGCCTGTGCCCACGGTACTCTTACAAAAGGTCGCCGCGGCCAAATACGGTGATTTTTTGTGGATGTATGTACCTTGGGCCACCTGGTAAAAAAATAATGTTTATTTCTTTTAAATAAAAAATGTTGAAAATATGCCCATCTAAAAATATAGTGGGCCAAGTCCAGCGATTTTTTTAGTGGGGGTACCTTATGCCCCACTCGAAATCCCCCTCCCCTGGAGAGAATATTGGGTACGCCAGTCACCGATACAAGGCCCCCTAGGTAGACGTTTATACTATTACACAGTGGGTCAGATTGGCTCCAAAACCGTTCATCGGAAGAACAAGTTAAAATTATGAGGATTTTGACATGAAAAATAGATGCCTAGCCATATATGGAATGTAAATAATGATAAAATATCATCCCTCCTTTCAACCCCCCCGCACCCCCTTCCCAGCCTTAGACCCCCGCCATAATCCCCAATCATCATAACCCGTCGCACCGGATGTGGGGCTGATATGCGCACAAATCGAACATACCTAGCTAAATCTGGTCAGTTTTCATCAATATCACTATTTTGGAGCCATGGAGAAGAGTCCATGTTGTAATTTTCCTCCGTGACCTCTTTGAGGTCAAATCCAATGTTCATCCAAGACATATTTTGTTTTTGTACAGTAACTCATTTTCTACATGAGGCAGAATAATAGGGTTTTCACCATTCTGTTTCTCTCATCGATTGTCATCAAGTGATATCAAAAATTGACTTGACCTTGACATGACCTAAGGTCAGGTCAGGTCAATTTTCGAATTTGACTTAGCTAGGTCATCCCGATATATCACTTCGATGCGCCGTGACAAAGAGAAACACGATGAGGAAAAGCGTCGCTGTAGTTACTATATCATTAACAAAGTTATTAGCAAAAACGTTTTTTCTTACGAAATTTAGTCAATTTTGGCATTTTGCTGACTTCTGGAATCCTCAACTTTGACCCTATCTCAAATCTGAAGAACTATCTCGGCTACCGAGCTAGCCCGGACTATGTGAAGCAATGCCAATTTACCTCGAAAAATATGGAAGATTTGACATGTTTTGAAACCTCGGTTGACATCCCATGTCCCCAGTGTATTGAACGGGGATTCTGAACCGATGACGTCATGACTCTTTACTAAATGTGATGAAATAGTCACTTTGTTTGCATTTCGCCATACATTAGCCAAACATTTGGCAGCGTGACGGTTTTCTCTATTTCCCGCAATTCATTGATATGACACGTCATCAGTCAAAATATTAAAACTTCACTTTTTTATGAAATTGAGCACTCATTGTGAGAAACAAATGTTATAATCGTGTTCGGCAGCAATAACTTCATATTTAGCACCACAGGCGCCGTGCATTTGATAACTTTTTGGAAGGTGGCAGTGTTCCTTTAAAAAAGTTTTATCCCTGCTGGTCGTGAGGCTTCTGGGAAATAATCATATATCTGAAATTGGCGCAAAAACGCGCAGGTGATCTCTGGATAATCCGAAGAGCACACTTTGAACTAAATGTGCGCATTAAAATTATGGGGCAGACTGTGGAAGTCATTTTGTATTCTTATGGATATACGGCGGATAATGTTTTTTTACTACATAATGCGATACAAAATTGTTTATATCCGTGTAAGGACCAAGATAAAATCGCACTTGCCCACGATGTGAATTCAATTTGTGGTAAAACCAAAAGAGTGCGCTTTTTTTGGACCATACGATTACCATGCAATAACTAGTTTTGCCACAGAGATCTCGTTCAGACAGGCTTTCAGTACACCTTCCTGCCTGCCTCTCCTAGATCCTGAACATAGCAGGTGTTTAGGCTTGTTTTTCACCACGAAATCGTTGTCCGAGAAAAAAAGAGGTTACCATTGGATGCCTTGAACAATTTAGATTGTTTTAGGTATAAAACGAGTTTTGTTGGACCAATTTGGTTTTTCGCTCCATGAACGGTTTTGGAGGGCATCTGACCCATAGTGTATTAGAAGCAGGAATAAACATCATAAACGACACGTTAGTACATTTGTGCATATTCAAAAACTAGTCCAAAAAACATCTCATTACAAGAAAGCTTGACATTAACAAACAAAAATGCACCAAGCACAGTCATTAACAATAAGTGACCAAAATGCATCCAACTATCGACATAATGTCTCGTTTAGTTTGACTTTGCACCATCAGCATATTACAAGAACTGAAAATCGACGAACCAATGAACTATTTACGGCTGCACGAGTTCCTTGAAGAAGCGATAACAACAGCTCTGAAACAAATTTCAAGACAATGTCACGTCAGGCTGACTAACAGAATGAGACACTAACACACCATTGAATACATCACCACCAATCACCGCTCTCCCTCATCATCCCCGGAGAAACAGAGCTGTCGAAGCATACGGCAGTGCTCCAGCGTCTCCAGCTCCTCCTCGCTGCCCAGCAGCTCCTGTTCCCGCACGGTAAGTAGCTCGCCGAGCCGCAGCTCTGGCCGGCGACACTCGACCGCAGCCTGCTCACCATCCGCAGCCAGAACCGTCAGCGCCGCCAGCAGGTGCTCGTGCCAGGACTGATGCGGCGTAGCAAGCAGGCCACACACCTGCTCCACTAGACCGATAGCCAGCGCGGTGCGGCGGAGCTCGCCGCCCTCAGAGCACACGGTGCCCAGCAGGAAGGCGGCCTTCGTCTGCAGGCGCGGCTGGCCGCTCTGCATGGCCGCAACCAGTGCCGCGCAGCCGTCCTGCGCGCAGAACGCCGCCTGGCCGGCCGGGTTGTGGCGCAGCAGGCCCGAGACGGCCTGCAGTGCGGTGACGCGTGCCGCCGGATGCGCGTCAGCCTGCACCACCTGTAGCAGCGCGGGCAGCAGGTCGGCCGTCAGCGCCGCCTGCTGGCACTGCGGATTGTTCTGCATCATGTCGCCAAGCACACCGGCCGCTTCGGCGCGAAGGTCTCCGTCAGCACTACCCAGCAGCGACCGCACCGCCGCTAGGCCACCCATCTTCTGGAAGTCGTTAGCAGCGTCCACATCGTCGACGAGGTCTCGGAGGACGCGCAGCGCGCCCAGTTGCCGGTCTACGTCCGTCTCGGAGAGGGCAGACAGCGCTGTCCGTAACGTATTTGCAATGGCCGAGCTAGCATGATGCAGGGCCTCCGCTAGAAACCGCCTCCGATCCTCGTCCATCGGAGCGTCAGCCGGCGCCGCGTCGGCCGCGCCGTGCTGGATACTGAGGCGCAGGAGACCCTGCATGTCCCGAACGTGGTCCTGACGGCCATCACCAGCCCCAGCATTGTCGTCTGGTGTCCTGTTGTCACTGGACATGTCGGGGAGTAGGGAGCAACTGGAAAGGAGACTCAAAGGTCAGAACTGTTGTGGTTTAAGAGCGTTGATTGGTAAGCACAGTGGTACTCAAGTTTGTTAACTTACACAGAGCAAAGTTCATGCAAAATAATCAGCCAATATTTTCTTTATCATCCTAACAAAACGATAAAATAACACCAGAAATTGTCCGATAGTATCACAACCAAGAAGCAAAATCACTGAAACCATGAACACAGTTGCATTGTTCTTTTATAGCCTTGGTTGTATTCATCATATTAATATCAGTTGTACTCATCATATATCATAGGGGCTGTTCCAGCGCCCTCAACCAGAAGAGGTTCACACAGTGTTTTAGCCCGCGCACTGCAGGGGGGGGGGGTGATTTACGCCCCCCTAAGGTCTTTCAGGAGTAGCGGAAAAACGGCGGCGCGCATCGCCGCCAAATTTCGTACACCTGTTTGGGCATCAATTACCCACACTTTGGCAAAAGTTTTTGACTTGAGGTCATCTCAGCGTCAGGTCACAAGTTTCAGTTCAAGTGCCCTTGTACCTTCAAAAATGTTTTTGTGTTCGTGCCAAAGCCACAGTCTTTTTCGAAAGTTGAAACTTGCAGGATGTCATTACGGATATTCAGTACCTACAATCGTATATATCGGATTTTTCGTATCGGTGACCAAAAAGGTCAGGTCAATTTCCTGAACCTTCCCATTATAGTGAATGGAAAATAAAACAAATGCCTTCCCTGTTCATAAAAATATTCGATTGGATCAGGCTAGCTTCTTTCAGAATATTATATTTTGTTAATTCTGGGTATGATCAAGGTGCAATTGTTGCTCAGTGATTTCTACAAGGTCAATCTGAGGCTCATCAGCAATGATTGCTAATAACTTCTTGACAGAAAAAAGAGATAGAGACGAGCAGTTGACACCCACGTGTTCGTCTCGTCTGGGCCCGTTTGCCCCATATGGCAACATGACCTACCTGGGTCACAAATGACCTTGACCTGAGGTCAAATTTTGAAGTTGTTCTTACCAGGTCACCGTATATATATATATTTGAAAAGCGCCTTGATGAGACAAACACGATGGCGTCAAAATTATTTCCCTATCTTAGCTAGGTAAAATTCTATTCCCGAAAAACTGCTTTGCAAAGAATAACCCTTTTGACCTTGCTTGACCTCTGAAGCCTTAACTATTTATCTGAGCTAAATTTTGAGGACATAGATGCGATTGCAAATTTCAATAGCCATCTATTGCTTCTTTAAACGTTTGCTCCTAGCTATCATAGTTTCCGAGATAAGCGGGGGTTTCTGGAAAAGGAGTCCTAAAACCGGAAAATCTGACCTTTGGTGACCACTGGTGACCTCAATTTGTGACCTGATCCCAGAAAAGACTTTAATACTTTCAATAGAGCTTGTCTAGAGCTATCTAATGCCGTTTTTCGCTTGTCGCTACGTTGCGTAGTTTTCAAGATCAAACGGAGGGGGGGGGGGCGGAAATCACCCCCCCTGCAGTTCGTGTGTTCGGCGCGAACCCCCTGCAGTGCGCGGGCTAGGATTGGGAATTTCGGGTGTGAAGCGACACCCTACAATAAATAATTTTCCACTCCTTTTGCCAAATTTGTAGGATTTTTCCACTCTTTTTCACCTTTGAGATTATTTGTTACTCATTTATTGTAATATGTAAAAAGCCAGAAAGTTGATCAAGTTTTGTTTAAAGGGACACTGCCACCTTAACATTACATTTGAGTTGAGATAGCCATTTTGGCTGCTTGGCTTTGCAATTATGTATGGTATAAGTTAAAACAACCACTGCAGGTCGAATCCACAGAGAAATTCGAGTTTGATTTTGACATTCTGTAAACATTCCTAGTCCCCAATGTATTTGAATGGGCGACCCTGATTCCGATGTCTTCGTCTCTCTTTTTACTAATGTTGATACAGTCGCTTGGTTTACGTTTTGGCCATACATTAGCCATACACTAGTCATACTTATGGCTGCGTGAAGCCGTTTTATTTTTTTCCAAAAATTCCTTCACATGACGTCATCAGCCCAAATATTAAAACGCATTTTTTTCATGAAATGAGCAATGTTTGTGAGAAACAAATGTCATAATCCGTGTTTCAGCAGCAATACTTCATATTTTGCACCACAAACGGCGTACCAATTTTTGATAACTTTTTGGAAGGTGCAGCTGTCCCTTTAAAGGGAATGTTTCACTTCTCTGAAAGTTGTCCCATGTACGCCGCTTTTTGGTGCAAAAATGAAGTAATTGCTTGCCGACACGATTCTCGACATTTGTTTCTCACAAACAGTGCTCAATTTCATGAAAAACTAAAGTTTTAGTATTTGTGCTGATGACGTCATATGAATAAATTTTTGGAAATAGAAAAACCTTCACTCTTTGCAATATGTATGACTAGTATATGGCTAATGTATAGCCAAATGTAAAACAAGTCTACTTTCATCACATTTGAATAAAAAGGGATGACGACATCGCGCTTTAAAGAAGATGACGACATCGGCCTTTTTTAGTCCGCCCCCGTAAGCTCAGTGGGAGAGCGCTGGCCTTCTGACCTATCTCAGTAGTGGCAGCCTGGGTTCGAGTCGCTTCGGCCGCTCGCTTTTGCCCTCCTGACTGGGATGGCCCGTGGCCGGTGGCGCGGTCTGCACTCAAGGCCAGGTGACGTTCAGCGAGCGGGGCGGACCGCTGTCCAGGTTATGTCGGCACGGTTAAACTTCGTCTCCTAAAATTCTGCCGGCCAACAGGGAATTGCGCGATCGGGTTGGTGAGGTCAGGACCAGCGCAACGGCCTCTGCTTTAGCGCGGGTCCTGATCTTCGAAGCCATCCATACCAGAACATTCGGACCTAAATTTATATAAAAAAAGGAGGCTACCCTAATACACTTAGGGCCTTATTTGTTGCAGATGTTCAAAAAACCAAACTCAAAATTACTTTTCGATTAGACCTCTGTGGTGTTTTAAACTTCTATAATACTTAATCAATGGAAATCCAACAACTTGGCCATCTCAACTCAAATCTTATGTTAATGTGAAACATTCCCTTTAAAAGAGATGTGTAAATTATTGGAAAAGGCTCTTTTTAAGGTCGAATTTCCAATCTTTTTCCTGATTTTCAGTCTGAATTTTCCACTCTGCACCCTGGTCACCAGAGGTCATCAAAGGTCAGATTTCCCAGATTTAGGACATAGCTCCAGATACCCCCAATTATCTTGAAAACTATTATAGCTAGGAGCAAACGATTAAAGAAGCAATAGATCGCTATTTAAATTTGCAATCGCACCCATGTCCTCAAAATTGAGCTCAGATCAATAATTAAGGCTCCAGAGGTCATCAAAGGTAAAAAAATGCAGTTTTTGGTAAAATATGTTTTCCTGAAAAACATTTTATCTAAAACGACAGATAATTTAGTTTAACACTATCGTGTTTCTCTCATAAAGACGCTTTGAGAGATATGCATGATGACCTCGTAAGGTCAACTTAAAAAAAAATACCTCAGATCAAGGTCATTTGGTGACCCAGATAGGTCATGTTGCATATGAGGCGACGCGGCCAGACGATACAAATACAGTGGTGTCGTCCTTGTCTTGTCTCTATCTTATTTCTATCTTTATTCTTTTCTCTATCTTTATTCTATCAATAGTTATTAGCAAATCATTGCTGATGACCTTAGATGACCTCAGATGACCTTGTAGAGATCTCTGAGAAACAATTGCACCTAGGTCATACAGAATGAGGTATAATAACATGATTCTGAAAGAATCAGCCTGATCCAACTCATATTTTCGGAATAGGAAGCATTTGTTTATTTTCCCGTTCACTTATAATGGGGACGTCAGGAAATTGACCTGACTTTAGGTCACCGATATACAAAATCCGAGATATACGAACTTTAGGTAGTCATGCTCTTATGAAATCCTGTAAGTACGAAACCGATCCGTCAAAAACTGTGGCTTTGGTGGAACAGCAAACTTTTTTGGAGGTCGGGTCACATGGCCTAGCCTGGTGACCTGACCTGACATGACCTATTGTCAAAAATATCGAAAGCTGTATAAATTATGTATGAACAGGTACTGAAAATTTGGCGGCGATACGCGCCGCCGTTTTCCCGATATCCAAGAAAAACCTGATGGGGGGGGGGGGTCTAAACACCCCCCGGCCCGGCGCGGGTTAAAATTGAAGGTATATTTTTCGTCATTTCAGCCGACCCCCACTCATGACTCATTCTCAGGTACACCCTTGCGTGTTGGTATGAGATAAACGCTACAAATATTATATGTGCATTTATGCTACGATTTTGTTGTTGTTGAAAAAAGTGAATTTCTTCAGCTCGTATACCAAAACAAGGTGACCAGCCAAAATCCGCAGGAGAGTAGGGGGAATGAGGGGGGTCATTTTTTGCCACAAAAGGATGCCCCCACGTAGAGAGGCTGGATCCGCCAGTGCTCCTGGGATATGGGATACTCCTTCGGGCTTCGCTGCCTTCTTAAACCTTCCTATGGTGCCCTTTCCGACCACATGGTGTACCCCTACCACGTTTCGAGACGCAGTTAAAATATGCCCTGAATGCCGCAGTTAAAATATGCCCTGAATGCCGCAGTTAAAATATTTTAAAATATAAAAAAATCCTTAAAATATGCCCTGCTCCTCGCAGGTTAACGTAATTCTGGCCTCCCGCAGGGAATAGGGTTAAAGGGACTGTCCCACCTTCAAAAAATGTGTCAAATGTACGTCGTTTGTGGTGCAAAATTATGAAGTGAAATGCTGCTGAACACGATTTATGGACATTTGTGTCTCGCACGAACAGTGCTCAATTTCATCAAAAAATTCCGTTTTAATATTTGGGCTGATGACGTCAATGAAGATTTTTTGGAAAAAAAGAAAGAAACATTCACGCTGTTTTAGAAGTAGGACTAGTGTATGGCTAATGTATGGCCAAAGGTAAAAACAAGTCGACTGTTAATCAACATTAGCAAAGAGATACTACGACATCCGGCTCACGGCCACCATTCAAATACATTGGGGGGCTTCGGCGATGTTACAGATTGCAAAATTCCAAACTCGAATTCTCTGTGATTCGACCTCATGTTGTTCTAACTCATACCATACATAATTTCAATGCCAAGCACGCAAAAATGGCTATCTCAACCAAAATTTTATGTTTATTAAGGGACTGTCCCACCTTTCAAAAAAGTGTAAATTACGTAGTTTGTGGTGCAAAATATGAAAATGTGAATGCTCTTTGAACACGATTATACATTTTGTTCTCACGAACAGTGCTCAATTTCATAAAAATAGTTTTAATATTTGGGCTGATGACGTCATATGAAGGAAATTTTTGGGAAAAAATAAAACTTCACGCTGTTTAAAGGGATTATTACGGGTTTTTTCCCAGAATAATTGAGTTACATAGTAAAAACGTATATAAAGGTTGGTAGAAGGCCCACGGTTACCACATTTTTTGGAAAATGCAATCTTCTTTACGTAAGGACGTTTTCAAAGTGCTCGGTGATGCCACCGCGTACCTTTTTGCAGTACTTTGCTGAGTATAGACAGCCGTCTCTACTACGCCCGGGCTATGCCGCGCCGCCAAGATAGAGAATTAAAAGGTGGACAGTTAATCCGATCAATTACTCGTTATTATCAGATACCAAGTCTTGAAAAGGGTCAAAGTTTTTAAACGCTGATCTAATTGCCTGAAAATAATGATTAAATTGCGCAACGAACGGCAACTCTCATATGTCTTAAAACGTGTTTTAAGCACATACAACTGCAAAAGAGTGCATTCCCTTTCAGGACGGAAACTCGTAATAATCCCTTTAACAGTAGGACTAGTGTATGCAAGTAAAACAAGTCGACTGTTAATTCAACATTTAGCAAAAGAGAGACTAACGACATCGACTCACTGGCCACCATTTCAAATACATTGGGGGGCTGGCGATGTAACAGATTGCAAATCAAAACTTCGAATTTCTCGGTGATTCGACCTCAGGGTGTTAACCGATTTACCATGATGATGATGATATTTGGGTTTAAGGGCGCCTCAACGGTAACAGTTATGTGAGCGCCCATTTTTTTTTTTTTAATATACCATGCATTAATTTAAATGCCAAGCACGCAAAATGGCTATCTCAACTCAAATCATATGTTAAGGTGGGACAGTCCCTTTAAAGGGGGTGTGCCTACTCAACATTGGTCATGTGAAGTGTTACACTAGTCTGTAGAACATATTTTTTCTGAAATTTAGCCATATGCTTCATTTTCCCCAGATTCACTTTAGTTGCCGAGATATTTCAAAAGTCGCCAATCACATAACTGGAGTATTTAATTATCGATGGTCGCCAGAGAGCTTTCGCTACTAGAAGCATTGCCTCTTAAATTACAACGCTAACATAATATTGTATTAGCTCTGGCGCAATATAAAACAATTCGTGAGCACTGATAACAGCTGCCGAACAGATCCTTAAATCACTGTAACAAAACCCATACATGCTCATAAAAAGGTTTGTTTATCGTCTTTAGTGCGCCATTATAGGTAACATCTTTCGTACTCTGTTGTATAGTGACGATCGTTTATGAGTTTTGAAACAAAAGCAAATGGCAAAACAGAATATTAAGTAAAAATTCAACTAAAGGGGCTCCAACGTGGAATTTTATCGTAACCAATAATCAAACCATTGGCTTCTTACCGTAAGAAAAATATATTTGACATTTCAAAAGAGTAGGCACACTCCCTTTAAGGTGGGACAGTCCCTTTAAAGGGATTCATTTTCCCATTTTCCAAACGAATATAAGCAATTNCCAGTCAGGAGCAAAAAGCGAGCGCCGAAGCGACTCGAACCCAGGCTGCCACTACTGAGATAGGGCAGAAGACCAGTGTTCTCCCACTGAGCTACAGAGGTTGACTATGCCGCTGATAGGGTTAAAAGTGACCTCTTATTTGACCGGGAAATAAATTAGTCATAATTTCCTTTTGTACGAAATCAGAAAAAAACGTCAACTTTATTGGGGGGACGTCCCCCTCCGATTTTTTAACTGGGGGGGACGCGTCCGCCCCTCCCACCGCCTCCGACTCCCATGAAAGTATCAACATATAAACAAAACATAACACAGTTATGCGCTGCGAAACGGTTGCGGAATTGATAATTGGTTTTAAACTCGATATACAAAATCAATTTAGTTGCCAATTTTTGCTCTACGGAAGGGCGCCACAATTTGATTTTATTCCCTGATAACTATTCTTACTGCTGAGGGTTTTAAGAACGGTAGTGTGTACTGTTTGAGGTGCTTGGAATATGAGGTTACTGGCATGTGCTCAAAGTTGAGGGAAGACACTCTGCCCCCCCCACACACACACACACACACACACTTTGAAGTTGGGGGACATGTCCTCCCGTCCCCGTTCTCCCCCGCTGGCGGATTTAGGTATGGGGGAACCGGGCAAGGCATTGGTATGGGGGTCCGGCACTGACGAAGAAAGGAACAAGGCAACCATTTTATACAATATCGATATCAACTCATGACTTCTTGCATAATGGAATATCTCACAGCCAAAAGTAAAAAGCGTTTGTGCAGTATGGCCTTTTCGACCCCGGAGCGAACTTTAAAGGGAATGTTTCACTTCTCTGAAAGTTGTCCATGTATGCGCTTTGGTGCAAAATTGAAGTAATTTGCTGCCGAACACAATTATTCAACATTTGTTCTCACTAACAGTGCCAATTTCATGAAAAACTCAGCTTTAGTATTTGGGCTGATTGACGTCATATGAAGGAATTTTCGAAATAATAAAAAACCTTCACGCTCAATATGGTATGACTAGTGTAGGGCTAATGTATAGCCAAATGTAAACCAAGTCTACTTTCATCAACATTGATAAGAGAGATGACGACATCGGCTTTACGCGGCTATTTCAAATTACACTAGGGGCTTATTTCTGACAGTAATGTCAAAACCAAACTCAATTTACTTTCGACGTGCGAACCTCGTGTGGGTTTTAACTTCTACACTACCTAATTTCGATGCAAATCCAGCAAAATGGCCATCTCAACTCAAATCTTATGTTAATGTGAAACATTCCCTTTAAAGGGGCGTTTTCTGGCACCCGCTGTAGGTATGTATCATAATGGCATTTGTTTACCAGCCCTGCTCTCTCCGTACTGACACACTGACCTCTGTCACTGACGACGCAGAAGCTGCACCAGCCAGCCAGCGACACCTGCGGTGGCGCCGGGTCGGCGAGGTGGAGCAGTGTATCACCGCAGAATCTGGCCTGCCAGAGACACCTGCGGTGGCGCCGGGTCGGCGGGACGAAGCCGTGTAGCGCACCTCCTCGACCTCAGGTGTTCGTTCATGGGGTCAGGGCTTGTATGTACCCTGGAATGCCGAACCGGGACACCTATCGGCACCGTTCCATCACCGTTCGACACAGCGTGATAAGACCATGGGAACACCAGATCGACATGCATCGTCCATCACCCGCGACACAGCGTGATAAGACCAATGGAACCCAGATCGACATTGCGTGGCGAAATCCCAGTACTTTATGCGTCACAAGAATGTGTATAGTTTTACAATTTACTCTGGCTACACTGACTTTTGCCGTGATCCCGAAGTTGGATATAGCGATCCCAGTAGATCCCTCGGCATAAAATGCATGGCAATATTGGATTCCAGTGGATCCCTCTGCGTAAAATGCAGGAATATTTTATGCTGAGAGATCCTCCTGGATCTCTGGGCATAGAATACTTTAGGATTTGGGATCTCAATGGATCTTAAACCCGCGCACCGACGGGGGGCCCGGGGCGGATATCCCCCCCACAGGTTTTTCAAGACTAGCGGAAAAAACGGCGGCGCTTAGCGCCGCCAAATTTTGCATAGCTGTTTGGGCATCAATTACGCACACTTCATTAATTTTTGACTTCCTAACTTTCAAGGTCACGTTGTCAGATCACATTAAAGGGACACTGCCACCTTCCAAAAAGTTCTCAAATGTACGCCGTTTGTGGTGCAAAATGAAGTAATTGTTTGACTGTGAACACGATTATGACAGTTTTTCTCACAACATAGCTTGCAATTTCATGAAAAATGCGTTTTGGATATTTGGCCTGATACTTCATATGAAGGAATTTTTGGAAAAAAAAATAAAACCTTCACGCAGCCATAAGCTATGGACTAGTGTATGCTAATGTATTGCCAATGTTAAAACAATCGACTTAATAAACATTAGGCAAAGAGAGGACTACGACATCGGCCTTCAAGCGTCCACATTCACAATACATGGGGACTGGGAGGTAAAGATGTCAAAACCAAACTCGAATTCTCTGTGATTTCGATCCTCAGTGGTTTTAACTTCATACCATACATAATTTCAAGTCGGATCCAGGGGGGCCAAAAGTGCCCATGCCCCCCCCCCCGCTAACCAACCAAATCGGCGCAAATTTGACAACATTCCTGAGTTTGTCGTAAAACTAAGCAACTTTTACTAGGAAAGTTTAATTTTAAATCAGTATTGCATACATAAGCAAGCGAAATCCGATGAAGTTTTTCCAAATATGCGATAATTTTTTGGGATTGCCCCCCCCCAAACTGTCAAAAATCACACTTTCTTTATTTTTTTTGGGTTATGGATCCCGGCCTATGGCATATTTCAATTGCCAGCAGCCAAAATGGCTATCTCAACTCAAATATAATGTTGGTGGCAGTGTCCCTTTAAATGACCTGACCTCAAGTCACAATTTTGTAAGTTTGACATCTTGACGAAGCCACATTGGTGAACCAAACCATTTGAAATTTACTGAGTGTGATAAGGCTTCGGGTATCTACAGTTCGTTTATCTCGAATTTCTGATATCGGTGACCTGAGGTCATGTCAATTTTTGTGACCTCCAAGTATAAGGCTAAGGGATAAAATTGAAATGCGCACCAATCGAACAAAACCTGGCTAAATGTAGTCAGTTTTCATCCTTATCACTATTTTTAAGCTAAGCAGAAGAACACATGTTGTATTTTTCTTCCGTGACCTCTCTAAGGTCAAATCCAATGTGCCCCCAGGTCATAGGTTTTTGTACAATAACTCATCTTCTAGTTAAGGTAGAGTGCTGAGGTTTTCACCATTCTGTTCCTCTTGTCGACCTACATCGATTGACATTAAATTTACTTGACCCTGACATGACCTCAGGTCAGGTCAGGTCATTTGTTTAGTTTGAGCTAGCTAGATCATACGATATATGATTCGATGCGACGTGATGTGAGAAACACGATGGCGGCAAAATCGCTGCCCTATCTTTGATACTGAAAAGGTTATTAGCAAAAAACTTGTTCAGTAAAATTAAGCATTTTGACATTTGCTGACCTCTGGAGTGGTAACGATAAATCGACACATTTATGTCTCCAAGATGCCATGTCGAAAATAACTTTCCATATGCAGAGATGCGACGGTTGTCTTTTCTGTAGTACACTTCTCGTGGTTCTAACGTTTCTTTACCTTTCGCTCTCGGCACATGCTGTTCAATTTGATCCGTCCCCTGTCTGTCCGTCCCCAGCTGTCTGTGGCTCGCCAGAAATGGAGACTTGAAATATAAATGAAAGTTAAGTATCACGCGATGCTGCTCAGATATGCAAATTGAAGAGCAAACATGTGTGCTATGTTAAGACAGCGCCAGCAACGCTTTAAAAATCTGCCACTACAGCGCTTGCCATTCATACCTTAACCCCATTCCCAGCGGGGTAAGATTTTTACCCTCGGAGGTTATTTGCTTGCCACTTCCCAACTGTTTGGTCTAGCGTCTTTTCTCATAATTAATTGGCGCGTGTTGTGCTAAAATCTAAACAAGATTATCCAAGCAGAGGCGGAGCCAGGCTTCTGTTTTTTTTTTCTTTTCTTTTTTTTTGGGGGGGAGGTTGTTATGAATCCAGTTTTGTGGAGTATGCTTCCTTCGTAGTTACCGGTGCAATAAATGCGTCAAAAACGTTTACACTGTCATATACCTCACAAAAACTGGGGTTGTACTTATTTTTGGCAGAGGCCCACTCAGGTACAACAAATGGGAGGCAGTACTCTCTTTCAAATTAGCTCCACCGTCAAAATAGCAAGTTGATAAAGCGTTACGCGCATGGTGCCCCCCCCCCCACGTTATTTACGTGGATCCGCCTATGCGTAATATATCACATTTGAAAATATACAGCAAATATTGCCCACATGTGACGTTCATATCGTCCCAAGACAACACAAACATCGTATATTTGTTATAAGAAAACTTAATCATAAAAATTCCGAAAAATTCTCTCTAAATACGCCTAAAATTTTGTATTTTGGAACCTGCATTTTGATGCATTGAAGACCAGTATATTGCAAGCTAAAAAAAGTTTTTGCATTCAAATCGTTCAATCTGCATTACCGCAATGATCTTTAAAAAAAATGTTTTGCATTTTTGGCACAATGCCCCCATTTAACAAAAATGTGGATACTTTAAAAGACCTTGTCATGGCAAATCGAAAAGCGTTAGATCCATTGAAATCGGCTTAGCGGTTCTCGAGATCTCTGCGGGGACGCAGGAAATGCTACCTCCGCAGGTTAACGTAATTCTGGCGCCCGTAAGGAATAATATATTATATATATATTATATATATATATATATATATATATATATATATATATATATATAGGGCTAACACATAATTTCGAAAAATGATTACGTTGTTCAATATTAGACGCATCACCATATCCGGCAATAAATGCACACAATCAGCCGACATCCTCAACACTACACCACTTCACTTCCATCGGTCCCACTATTGCCGAATCATCGGCCGAGGCAGCACAGATAAGAGAGGAACCCTGGCCTCGTCCCGCACCGAGCGTGCTCAGTGTGGTAAACGGCTTGCTGGTTATCGGTCACGTCCCGGCAATTTGCAAAACCGAGACTGCACTGTTTATTTTTAGATCTGGCGATAGATCGGATCCAAACAGCTTTAGACCTATATCTGTTAGGATTCCGTGTTCTCAAGGCTGGTTCTCATGTAAGTCGAAAACAAAATAATTATATTTCACCCGACACGTTTATTAACCCGGCAGTCACTGGGGTATTTCTGTAACACGAGTCACTGGGGGGGGGCTTTTTTAGCCCCCCTTGTATCTTCGGAACCAATGCAGGACGATCGCGCTGAACCAAACGGCAATCGATAGCCAGGAAAATTTTATTCGACGTAAAATAATGTTGAGTTTTCCTAGAGGTCAGTGGTGACGCTCACAGGTCAGGTTCAAAAGGTCAAAATTTACAGAAAAATTTGTGTATAGACAATATTTTCCATTCAAAGCAATTGGTGCAACCGATTGTCACCCAGCATGCTCTCAATTATGAAACTTATCTAGAATGAGCTAATCGGTGATTTTTGGGCAAATGTCAAGCAAGCAGGTCACATAAGGTCATTATGCCAAAAGATTATATGAAAGTCATGCGCAAAACACAGGTTGTACATACTATTTTTACGTGAAGCACACGAAGATTAATACTCATTTGTACACCGGATTTAAGGTACGAGCATGAAGGTCGAAGCAAAGGTCAAATCATTGTCACAAAAGGTCAAAATTTTCAAATGGATGAATACAGTAAATCAATACATTTTTCTAGACGCGGTTTTGCTCTCAGAAATACAGTGCTGCGGTTTATTTGTCTGTATCTAGGTTCAAAAAAGACAAAAAATAAAAAAATAAAATTTGACGTCGCGAGTTACCCATACCTTAGATGTCATCACTCAGTCAGAAAATACAAGTATCATTTTGAAATTGGGTTATGGTGGTTGAATATGTATAGTTATTTTAATATATTCCGGTTATTGAATATCTTTAAAAAAAAATGATTTGTGGTTCTTTTTTTTAAGTACACTTTTTGACAAAATTTGGGGTCAAAAATAATTATTTTCCAAAAATCTGAGATAGCCATATTGTAGCCCTTGATATTTGCTATCTTCTCCTTTTTCGGATTCCATTTTATACATTATATGACATTCGTACAGTTTCCTCAAGTTTAGCTGATTTTGGTGTAAAAATTGTGTGTAGTGACGTTACTAACTTAGCTTTATCTAAAAAAAAAATGACGAAATAAAAAAAAAATGTAAAGGGTGTAAAAAAGATGCCCGATCAGGTACTAGAAGTTTGACCTTGATAGCTGCATTGTTTTCGTTAGATATTTTAGATATTCCTCAGGGGGGCTAAACAAAGCCCCCCCCCCCAGTGACTCGCGGGTTAAAAACTCTGGTGACCAGGTAAGTGTAGCGAATCGAACATTAACAATGCCTCAAATACTGCAACGGCAAGAAAGCGACGACGCGGCAACTATGCAACTCATAACATGCGTCTCAGTTTAATCCTGGGAGGCGCCCAGGTGCTATCCAATAAATATCCCCGAGAAGCCGGCTGTGCCGGGTTATTAAATCGCGTCATCTGCAGGATGCACGAGTCAGAAATTTGGTTGGCAGCACTATTGATGTGAGAAGAGAATGTCGGCTACCACAAACCGGCGACAGACTTCCACATGAATAGTGCTGGTGTTGGGTGTTTGGGTTTGCTAAAAGAAGGGTAGAGGCCGGCCATAACAGACCGACCTCTTTAATTTAGTGTCGGATAAATATAACAGGACCTAAATCCACCGATAGTCAGCCATGGACAGACCGACCACCGACCAAGGGGGCGCCAACCTCTGACGTCACGCGGAAATTATAATCAGCTGGACGGTTACGCCTTGCTCGGACTAGGGGCTTATTCTTACAAACGATTCCGTGGGATTCCAGGGAATATGCAGGCAAAGTTTTCCACGATTACCGAAGCAAGGTATATAGGATAACCAATGAATTAAGGTATATTGGCAAACTGCAGTAAGAGTAGTGCAGGACCAAACGCTCGCCGGAGTATTCAAGGACTCTTGCAAGGATGTACACGGCAGAAACCGGCCATGTTAGATACAAAAATGAAATGCCATTGCACTTTGTGTCTACTTAAATAAGAAGCAAGCATGTCCAAACGAAAGTCAGAAAGTCCTTATTCGAAACAAATGGCGCCAAGATTTGAATCATACTAGAAATGTTACCATATTTAGTTTACAGCTAGCGTTTTGTAATATACTCATGGCTTCTAAACTAGATTACTGAATTTTCGATTCATTTTAAAAACAAAAAGTTAAGTAACACAAAATGCAATTACGTAAAATATGCACAAATATGAACAAAATATTAAACAAATTTTTAATATACTCCCAATAAAAGCTCCTAACTATTAATATCATATCTACTGAATTTTAAGCAAAATCCTGGTATTCAACTATCAACATACACTGCGGCCCCTGTCGGCGCAAGCCGCAACCCCTTGTAGTGTTTCTTGAAATTGTGTGTGCAGTGTTATCAGAGGGAGATGGCCAATCAGCAACGACTTCTTCCGTTGCTGATTGGTCTATGCTCCAGATCAAACTGCTCACCTTTTTATGAAACACAATGAGTGCAAGTACAGTAAAATCAGTTTTCGTCCAACTTAAAAGTAAATTTTCACTTCTTTATCGAATGCTTTATCATTTTTTTAAATATAATATTAAAGCCCTCACAAGTTCTTACATGCTGCATGCTTTTCCAGCTGCAACTATTTCTGGTTTTTCCAAACTGGCTATACTACCCCAAAAGTTACACATGACACCACTTTGCTTTAAGACCAAAACAACTATGATATCGAATGAATTTTGAAGTGTGCTATGCTTCATTTCAAAGAAAAAATAATTTTACATCACATATGTTAAAATCCAGCTGCAACTCAAAGCTGTTTTTTATATATCAATTGTTGAAGTTAAAAAAGTACTGCTTCTTGGATGTTTTTACTTTGAGCAGCCGATTCAGTGCTCTTATCATGATATTTTTTGCAAACTAATGCGACGTTTTTAGATCAATTATTAATTTTTCATTTGATATGTGACTTTAAAGTTCTATACTAAGCATCCTATTTTGCATAGCGCAGTCATTTCTAAGAGCCATCCAGCTATCACGTTGCATTGCTTCATACCACGCATAGGAGCAACCACTCTTTTACCGTGGTTCATATCATAATAATTTTATTTTTGTGTATATGAATCTACAAAACTAATGCAAACATAGATTTTCTTTGATATCCATAGTTTACTTATTGTTTTGGGGTCCAAAAAATCAGCTGACGAATGTGGTACACATAGGCCTGTGCTTAAGGCCGGCACTCGGCGCTACCTGGTCTCTAATTACCGTGCCACCGACGAACAAAAAGTCCCGTATATATATTCGAGCGTCTGGATTCTAGTGGCTATGGTCTAGTGGCTAGCAGGCTATGGACATACCGAACTCTCCACTAGAATCCGCCCAGCGCACCCAGTCGTAGCGACAAATCAAGCCAGACTGCCCGCCGCTACCGCGGCCCTGACCAGGGCTGGGGAATCCCTCATGCCTTCATACCCCAGTAGGTAGCAAAATCAGCTTCCACAGCCCTTCATGCTGTAGCAAAATCAGCCAAACGTGTTGAGCTCAGAAGCTTGGACATGCTGGTTTTGACGAAATAAAAAATTGTTCAGCACGAATCTCTTCAATTAATGATTTTATGAAAATATGCAATGGATAATCATAAATGTTTCGATAATTTCAAGTTACGTATAAACTTGCAGCTCTAAACGGTATCGTTATGGTGTAATGCGGCATTTTTTGCAGCAGACTCGCTGCCGTCAACACAATACATCAACTGTGAGTCGTGTTGGCTACAGTGTTTGTTGCAGCTGTTATCACAAAATCTTCTTCAGATATGCTATTTTTTATTTGTCTGTAATATCAAGAACAGTTTTACCTAGTTTAAGCCACAACTAAGAACCACTTAACAAATAATTCATTTTTTAGCAACTTTTGTTTGGTTTGCAGCACTATCCATTCAAATGTTAGAGACCGATGGTTCAACCTGGTAGTCATATTTACCTTGACACAACCAACCAATGTCTGCGCAGGTATATGTGATGACGTCACTGGGGAAAATAGTTTCTCCGGCATAGCAGGCTTAATATATGATTCACTACTCCGCAAGTGACATACATGTGAATTGCATCAATTATTTATGTCAGGCAGTACAAAGTCTTCCATTAATGACAAGAAAACGCAAAGGAGTCCAAAAAGCAGTGCCTCCCCCAAATACGTCATGAGGCCCGATTTTCGAAAGGCTTAGAAGCATGGGGAACTGAGTGATGACATCGGCCGCTCAAGTCTTTCGAATTGTTGATGGCGAGCAGTAAAGGATTATAGTGTCTTTACTTAGGTAATTAATTACATTTTTTATATCGGATCTGTCAAGCGATGTCTGACAGAATGGTGGTTTTGCGCGAAATGTTTTAAAACAGTTTAAAATGTTTAAAAATGTCTTAGTAGTAGCCGTTTTCACGATGGATATATTCGAGACTCAAGATGAGGTGCGGTATATGTGATGTGGCTCAATGTGATGTCAGCAAAACAGGTCAATGGTTGTCCTATGTGTGTTTTGCTGACACTAAGATTCCTGTTTTTAACTATGGTGATTTTCTTTGAGGCGGGTATGTCAAGTAATTTCTGGCTGTTCTGCGTCGTTCGTACCTACATGAAACAAAATAGCATCCAAATTCAAAAATGAAAGCAAGTTGGATGCACAATCTAAAAATTGATGTAGCAGATAAAAAACTTGCACATTGCACATACCCCAGAAATTGGTGTAGCAGATGAAGCTGGTACATTTTTAGAATGTAGCAGATTCAACATTTTGCACACCCCTGGCCCTGACCTTCATCACCTCCCGAACGCGCGGCTCACGGCGTCCAATCAGCGGCCGCGCAGCCCGGGAGGTAGGCTGCGCCCAAGGCTATATAAACGCTGCGCCGCAGTGCGGGATGGGAAGTCGGCGACGGGACGACGGGAAGACGGCGCAGCGGCATGGCATCGTACGGCCGATATTCAACACTACCCGCGCAGGTTAGAGGGTCAGTGTTGGGTATGCTATGTCATGGCATTGTGCTGGAAGTGGTGTTTTTATGAGGGTACCCCCACGACAAAAATGGCGTTGAGAAACAGGTCTAATGTCATCGGAGGTCAGTGACCTCGGTTGACCTCTGAATAAGTCAAACGAGATCTCAATCCCTGCAGAAGCCCTAACTGTCGCCTAGAAACACTTACACCTGTGCATATGCTCCTGAACAATAAACACTCGGAAACTGCACATGTTTCAAGGATCGATACTACGGAACGCCAGTTTCGCCATACATGACATTGTAAAACAGGCCCATGGTCATTGGTCATAGATGCTAGAAGTTCTAATTTTGCATAGTATACAGAGTGTCTCGGAAAATTGTACCTATTTTAAATTCGTGATAACGAGAGAACTAGCAATGCCCGGGCATCCAAACAAAAAAACAAAGATATAGTCAGAAGGTTGTTCAAAATGATCATTTGTGCTAAAAGATATATTATTTTATTCAAAAGAAGGCCAAAATTATTCTAAACGCGTTCGCAATAACCAAAAAATCGAAACGCGTAATCGAAACGCGTTAGAATAATTTTGGCCTTCTTTTGAATAAAATAATAATTTTTAGCACAAAGGATCAATTTAACAACCTCCCTTACAATGAACAAGCTGCTAAAAACTTTCCTCCACTCTTATCAAAGCATATAGGTCTTGTCAATGCTATTATATTTGCAACAAACCCACCATTATCTCAATGTTCCTTGACACCAGTTACAGCACGTGCTCGAAGTGCCACACTTTTCGCTCCAAGCCGCAATGTTTCCCTCTTCTGCGTGTGATAAAGACATTCTGAGGGAGAGCCCAACCGGCAAAGCAGGTGGATCTGGTCCGGTTCATGCCAGATAGCATCACAGAGGATTGTTACGCTGAGAGGTGCACAGCCGGGTGTGGTGTCAGCAGTGACCAGTGAGGGCATAATCGTGCTCTTTTGGTTTGAGGATGGCGCTGAAAGGACAGTCACTGTTATCGCTGAACAGTACAATAACGTGTTGAAGATGCTCCTGACAGCTCTTCGGAAGAGACAAATGTCAGGACTAACTAGTTCCAGCAAGATGGGGCGCCACCTCATCGAGCCGGTACGAGCCTGGCGTGGCTGCGCGAGCAGCCACGCCATGCTGTACTTCCACCTGTATTTCCTGCTTTATATCAGTCAGATCAGTCCCCTATCGTATCAGTCAGCGCCAAATACCATTCGGAACCTAAAGCTGAAGGTGTGACGCCACATCAGGCAGGTGCGAGCCTCAACCGGCAACTTTGTCTTTCTCGATATGGAGAAGAAGACAAAATTGTAATTCGAGCTAAAAGGAGGTCACTTCGATCACGTGCTGTAACTGGTGTCAAGGAACACTGAGATGATAGCGGGTGGTTGCAAATAAAAAAGCATTGACAGGCCTATCTTCTGGTTTTGATTTGAACTCCTGGGAATTGCTAGTTCTCTCGTTATCACAAATTGAAAATAGGTACACTTTTCTGGGACACCCTGTATGTCAATTTGTTGCAAAATATAGTACCTACTGCAGTTTGTATTGCGATCGGTTGATAACTACGCGAGTTATTCCGGGAAAACCGAGTGAGTGGCATCAACCCCCTACACTGGCGAGGTTTAACCCTCGGCCGTGCAGCGTCTGATCACTGTGTGACCGTGCAGGGGGAGGGGTAAGATGACTGGCGTTTCGCCCCTAGTTAATCTAGAGCTGTGATTACAAAATGAGCATGTTGATATTTGCTTGTCACGAGAGAAAGCTATTGTAATACGATTTGAAGGTCGTGGTCCATAAGGTAACCTTTGGGCTCTGAAATAAATACCCCGGATGTCATCGAATCTTAAATGCGTAAAAATTGAACACTTATCGAGCTAAAATCGTGAATGAGCGTCTTGATATGCTTAATTAGTGCCACAATTGAAATCAGCGTCAGAAAAGTCCTAGAAGTTCTGCCAAATTTCATAGGGTCATGTCAGGTCATCTGAGATCAGTGACGTTGGTTGACCAGTATAAGTATGTGCATGACCTCAGTAAAACATATAATTATGCCAAATAGATCCCATATTTGATATCAGCGTCACGAAATGTCCTAGAAACTGCCAGAAGAAGAAGAAGAAAAAATATCTGAGGTAATCGGAGGTCAGTGACCTCGGTTGACCGGTCAATCAAGACCACAATATCAGTAAAAGCCACGACTGTCACCTGAAAACACCTGTTTATATGCGTCTGAACAAAAAAGACACGGAAACTGCACAAATTACAACTTCGATTGATACTACCGGACGTCATTTGCGCAAAACATGACATTAATAAACAGGTAAAAGGTGACAGGTCATGGGGTTTTGGTGCGGTGTCTTTCGGTTCAAAGATGTCGTTTGTCTGAAGGTTTCCTGGAAGGATGGGGCGTTGTGTGACGCCCTGGGAGAGTTTCTGCAGGTCAATATCGTGTCAACCGTGCTCTATGGGTTTACTGGAAGAGCCTGATTGGCTGTGCTTCAGCACAAATTCGTGACAGACTAATTGACCATTTTGTAGTCTTTAAAACCCTCGCCCTGGTGTGGGAGGGGGGGTCATTTTGACCCCCCTGATGTTTTTCCGGAATAGCGGGAAAACGGCGGCGCGCAACGCCGCCAAATTTTGCATAACTGTTTGAACATCAATTTCCCACACTTTGACAAAAAAATTACTTCAGGTCAACCGAGATCAGGTCATCAGGTCACTTTAAGTGACCTTGCCTTCCAAAATGTTTGTGGTAGTCGTGCCAAAGCCACAGTTCTGTTCGAAAAGATTATTGAAACTTGCAGAATCATAAAATTTATAATGTTATCAAACAAACTTGTATATCTGGAATTTTGTGTGTCGGTGACCTCAAGGTCAGTACATTTTCTGACCCGCCCGGATTATAAAGTGAATGGGAAATTAAACAAATGCTCCAATTCATAAAATAAACGAACTGATCAGCTAATTCTTTCAGAATCCATGTTTTTTGGCTCGATTCTGGATATCAAGGATGCGAGCTTGTGCTCATTGATTCATTTACAAATTGTCGACCTTTGAGGTCATCTCGTGGTCATCAGCAATGAGTTCTTGCGACATTACTTTGATTAAGACAAAGAAAGATAGAGACAGTCGCGTTGACACCAGGCTTGTTTATCTCGTCGCCGCATCGACCCATATGCAACATGACCTTACCCAGGTCCACCAATGACCTTGACCTGAGGTCAAATTTTGAAATTGACACTTGAAAGGTCGCCATGTATATGCTTCGAGCGCACACTTGTCGAGACGAAAACACGATGGTGTTAAGTCATTGCCTCATCAGTTATTATATAAAAATTTAATGGAAAAGGCAAATCTACCATAAAACTGCATTTTTGATCCTTCGATGAACCTCGTTGGAGCCTAAAACTATTTATTCTGAGCTCAATTTGAAACACCTTTGCTAAATTCAAAACTTAATTAGACTTTCGGTTGCTGATATTGTTCGTTTGTTCCTATTCTATCATCGTTCACGAGATTTACAGGGGTTGTTTCGAAGCGAAGTCACCAAAAACTGTTGGAAATTGACCTTTGGATGACCTCCTTAGGGTGACCTCAATATTGACCTTAGCTAAAAATGGTCTTTGTAACTTCGAATGTACATGTTGAGAGCTTTCAAACGCTTTTTCCGCGTCTTTCTATCTCTTTTCGTTTTCGAGTTAGACGGGGGGTGGTCATTTTGACCCCCCCCCACCATGGCGAAGTTGTCTCGGAGACCCACCTGGGCGCGGGTTAAGGTGTTACACTAACGATTTAATGTTTTACAAATGTGATAATAGAGAAAAGAATGTACGAGAATGTACGATACAGAATGGAAGAAGATACGAGAAGGAATGTTAAACAAACGAATAAAGGCGCCGGCTCGAGGCCTGCTTTTTACTTCGGCCAATTTTGTCGGCGTTTGTGAGTATCCTCTTTTAATTGCATGTGCGTCGTACCTGTCACTGCAAATTCACCTGTCCTCACAAGATGCGATTTTCAGGACCACGTGCAGTTTATGAGTAGATTATTATTGTGTGTACAATATTTCCGATCTTAACCCTGCGGCGTAGGGGGGGTAAATCTCTACCCCCCTCCCGATATTTCCGCAATAACTTGAGAATTTGTAACAGATAACGACGTCAAAAATTCTAGTACCTTATCCAGCATGCAATTTGACGTTCTTCGTTTAAAAATTATCAAAAAAAGTCCAGAACTTTGGGAGATTATGAGTTTGAGATGACGTCATGTCATGTTCATTTTGGTGGCAAAATAAACGATAATAAAACTGTTTTGATGCAGGCGTAGCAAAGCTAGCTTTGATGCAAATTGCAAACTAAAAAACTGTAGTGAGAAAGGAAATTTAATTCTCTACAAAACCGGCACCATTTTGGATTTCCAAAATTTTGGGTTTTGGAACCCCCAAAATCCAAAAAAACTATGAAATTTTCAGAAATTTTTCCGCCCAAATTTATATTTTTTCCAAGGCAGTATACAACAAAACCGGAAATACATTTTAAGTGAGAACCAAAGCTGTAATAAATACCCAAACAAAATATTGAACCAGGTAATATCTTCATTTATTCAGTACTGATGCTCTCCAAGCATAAGTAGGTAATGACTCATTTTCAAAAATAATGTTTTTTTATTTTTTGACCTGATACAATTATAAAATGTTCATTTTTGTGTTTATTTGAACAAAACTGAGCTAGAAACATGCATTGTTTATTCATATTAGCTCAACAGTCTTCATGTTTTTGATTCTTAGATGACCCTGATTTGAACCTTTTTGTATGGGGGTCAGGTTGTAAAATATGGCTTTCTATCCGATTTTTACGTGCAAATAATCCCTAATAAACATATTGGTCCACCAAGACGTCTCAATTTGACCTCTTGGTGACAGTGAACCTCTATGACCCTGACCGTGAAACCTTTGACCTTTGCATGCAAATCACCTTTTACTCAATGCAGGAAGCGAGTTATTACACCTGAGAGCTATGTGCATTGGAGTAGTCTCAAATCAAAGGATTCTAATTGAAAGTATGAGCATTACTCAATAACTGGGAACTTTCCATATGAAACCTGACCGTGACCTGACATGACCAACAAATTGGAAAATGTTCTCAGGACTGCATTTGATTCCTTTCACTGAGAGCTTTCGATCTCCGCCTTTGCGCGTCTCGACTGCGGTCATTGGCTCCGAGATAAAGTAGGGCCAGGGTGAATACTTACCCCCCCCTACGCCGCGCGTTCGGCTGGAGACCCCTACGCCGCGCGGGTTAAATGACGGTCAGATCAGTGCACACAATTTTGTAAATGCTAATTTACTTTGTCATCGTATCTGTGATATTGAATTGCTTTGTTCACAACTTATTTTACATACACATTGGAGTGCCTGGCGATTTGGTACCTTCTTCATGTTCTTTTGAATTAGCTACTTCGTTTTTCAACATAATTAAGATTTAACCAGTGCCTTCCTTTTCGAAATTAAACGTCGTGTGAAATGCTGCCGGAAATAAGTGCTCTGACAGAATTTATAGGTGTTTTGTGCCGACATATTAGACCAACTGCTGAGTTTTGCCGGTCGACCGACTGCCAGCTCAGTGAAATGTACTCCGTGTATGTTTCCACGATATTAATTTATAAGGACTTGCATGTTAAAAGAAACTAATTTAAAACCCGGTTACCATTTGTTTTTCCTACCACTGACAGGCTGGTCATGTTAACGTCTCAGTAAACCGAATATTTGATCCAGGGGTTTCATTTTTTCACAAATTTAGACACATATTGTGTTTTGTAGCACCAAATTTGCGTTGTTGTAGTCATAGAGATCATATATACATGATCGGCATATATATAATCTTCGGTATATATATGATCTCTATGGTTGTAGTTGGTTAGTTACTAAAAACATATGATTGGCAGCTGCCTGCTCGGTAATGTCAAAAACATTTAATTTTCATATTCCTCTAGCCTCATGAAATATGCACTCACGGTAGCTAGCTATACTGTACTCTTTTACCTTACATACAACGTTTGTGGTCATGGCTGCTTTAAGAAACCCGGCAATAATATCAGAAGGTGAGGCCCAATCTTCCTGGTCATGTGCGAGTGATTATTAAAGGCAGGGACTCATCTAGCATTTTAACTGGGGGGTCCCCCTCCAGTTACAGGTCCAGCCTCCCCCAGTCGAGCTGAAATTCGGCCACTGGGGCGCGGGGGGTTGTGCAACTGGCGCCAACAGTCCACAATACATGCCTGACGCCTTTCTTGTCTTGAGCCGCCAAAAATGCGACTTTTCAATTGATGAAATTAAGGCAAATATAAACAGTCTGGTGGCCAAGCTGCTTTGATGGTCAGCAATTATGTTAAAAGCTTCTTGCTAGTAATGTCGAGCATCGGCAGACGCGTTGTAGTCGCCAAGAGCTACACGTAAGGTGTGACAAATGCTGCTTCTGGCATTTCCATAGATCTAAGAGCACTAATGTGTAGGTAAGCACAGGTAATGTGACCTTACTGGACGCGGCAGATTGTGTTAAATGTTTTGTTTCATATGCATCCTTTAACTCACGTTTTATTATCCCCGAGTACGTGGTAAGACTTACCAGAGTCCAGAGGTAAGCTGTGAAACCATTAGCTAAACCCAATAAAGAGGTCCCAAATCCGGCCCGACCGGCGTAGGCCTGCAGCGCACGGCGTGAGACGCAATACAAACGTGCGTCTATTAATATTAATGAAACAATGAAATAAAGACAAATACATGTATTTGCATTGTATTTCTAAGATAAAGCTGGTCTAGCAACATGCCTGTTTTATTTATATTTATCCATTTCCAAATTGGACCTTATGTGATCTGACCTTGACCTAGGCTTGACACTAACTTCAATTAAATGAGGTCAGATGATATAATGTATTCTCATTATCGAATTATACGATTCAAGTAACCCATTAAACATGTGTCGCATGACCTTTGTAGATCGTTAACGCATAGTGACCTTTTGTGACCTGTGCTTTACCTCGACCTTTGCAAAACAATCTCACTTAAAGGGAATGTTTCACATAAACATTAGATTTGAGTTGAGATGGCCATTTTGCTGGATTTGCATTGAAATTAAGTAGGTACGAGTTAAAAACACCCACGAGTCCAATCGAAAGTAATTTGAGTTTGGTTTTGACATTGCAAAAACTAAGGCCCCTAGGTGTTATTTGTTCGCTCCTCTATCAATAGCCTGATGTCGTCATCTTCTTTTATCTAATTGTTAATGATAGATACGACTTGTTTTTGACATCTCGCTACTATACTTGAGCCAATTACACATAGTCAGGAAACAATTTTGCAGGGGGTCCGAAAGTTTTCTCTGTTTCCCAATAATTCTTCATATGACGTCATTCACCCACATACTAAACCTTAGTTTTTCATGAATTAATCACTGTTTGTGAGAAATCAAATGTCAGAAATCGTGTTCGGCAGCATTTACTTCATACTTTGCACCAAAGCGGCGTTTACATTTGACAACTTTCTAGAGAAGTGAAACATTCTCTTTTACGATCACACGAGAATAGCCGTGATTTCACGATTGGGATTATTTGCGCGAAAATGTTTGAAAACTTTTAAAATGTTGTTTTTTAAAAGTAGTTGTATAAAAGTTTTAGTTATTTCCGAACTATAGTCCAATAAAAATAAATCCCTGAATTTAGGCGATATTATCCCTCATATTATAATTATTCAAGAGTTATGGAAAATGAAATGACTCATGGGCTAACAAGATTATTGATTAGCATAAATATTGTCCGTTTCTAAAGAATATAGCGTCTAGTAGTCCATCTTGTTCAGTGAAGCATACGCGCATATTAAGTTCTCATTCTGGCAGCGTCACTGGATCCAGGTCTGCCCTTCGCATTGGCGAATAATGTGCTTAGAAACGATTCGCTGCCGTTTGCGAGTCATTATGAATCAAGGGGAGGTTGTTTGTGAGCGACAATAGCGTGCTCGAGATTAAAATGTTTCGAGTATTCTAAAGTTTCAGTAGGTGAAAGATCACTCATAATTAACCTTATGCATAATTAGCTTGCTAATTACCACACCACAATTGTTGTACCACTACTATATTTCTTACCAATATTACCAATTCCTAAAGGACATTTCAGACAAAAATCGTTTCGCAAAAGTTATGTATTAAGGCAGACTGGATACCGTATACTAAAATTTCATACTAAACACATTTTAAACATTTTAAAATGTTTTAAAATCATTTCGCGCAAATAAGCCATCGTGAAAAGGCTAATGTGTAATATTAAGCTGTGAGTCACTTTGCTTTGATATTGGTCCATATATTAAGGCTTTGTATGGAAAGCATAGTCAATAAACTTAAATTACTCGATTTTGACCTTTGACCTGACTTACAAGTGACCTGAACTTGAAAATGTGAAGTCTGTTTGAGATGCGTCTCATACATAGCTTTCGAATGCCGCTTTGTGTATCTCGCTGTGGTCATTAGTTCCGGAGATAACGAGGGGACAGTATTTGCCCCCTGCTGCCCCGATTGGCGTTCGGCTGAGACCTCGCTCAATGCCGGGTTATTATTGGTAGTAGGTTATTCCCCGGATTTCGGCAATCGCTAGGTTCCCCCGCTCCATCACGAAGGACAAAAGAATTCCCTAACCCCGTATGCATGATGCCTCGCGCCGTCTCACCTACACTCGAAGTGTGGCAAATGCCTCGATGACCTGAATTCCATGGCAATTCCTCCCGCACTACACACGCAATCGCAACCGCCTGGATGGAACGAAAGTCCCGTGCATGCCTCTCCGTTCACTAGACCCGATTAAAACCCCCCCTCACGCAGTACATTTCCCCCCCCGCATTGCCACTCTCCTTCCCCCTCCCCAGTCAAATTTCTCCTTAGACGTGTCACTAACAAAAGGCCCTTCACTATGTTAAAAAAATTGCAGCTACGCTTCGCAGTTTTAGTGTCATCTTTAGTGGTATGCAATCACACTTTACTTCTCTCAGAATGCTTTATGAACACTATGCTTGTGATGGAATATACACTATACAGGGTGTCCCACAATAATTTGATGTCACACTCCTTCAACGAGCTCCAGTTCCTCCAAGTTGGGCGCACGGCGGAATTGGAATTTCGCCAGGACCGGCCCTCAGGGACTTCGTTGCGAGTCCACTAGTCACGTGGACCCACTTGACCGACGTGACCCAGCCACGCCAGGAGGGTGGACGGGGTCATTTCCAGATTAGGCACCACAAGCGCGCTAGCGGACCAGGTGTCCATAATAGTCAAAGAGCAGTCTTTCTCGGCACACTGCCAGGCTGTCGGCATGGTGAAGGGCGAGATGAAACTCGGTCGTTTTGCCGGTTAGGTGGTTGGAAGAGTTCAAACGGAGACTCGTCCGTGAACAGAACCCGTCTCCAGTCCTGGACGGTCCAGTCGCGACTTGCCATGGCGAACTCCAGCCTCTTGCGCTTCTGCGACTCCGTCAGCCTTTGCTGGAGGCGGGGTTTGATGGGTTTTATTCACAGGGCTTTCCTCAGGTATATCTGTGCACCGACGACTCAGATAATATGGGTAGAAGATACCCGGTGACCGCTGGCCGTCAGTCTCCGCGCCAGTTTTCTAGTTGACTGGCCTCTCTTCAGCGCGGACTTGGCCATTACGATTTTGGCCACTGGGATGACAGAGATCTTCCTTCCGCGGCCCGTTCGATTCTCCAGGGTCTGTCCGCTTCTGTCGCGGGACAGCCAGCGGCAGATGGTGCAACGAGTGACGGCCAGCTTATCAGCAGCATGACCATGGGTCGTCCCGCCGTTCACCATGCCGAAAGCCCGGCAGCGGACTGACAAAGCTGCTCTTTGACCATGCTGGACACCTGGTCCGCGCGCGTTGGGTGCACTGGCGGATCCAGAACCAGGGCATGGGGGACTAAAATTCGAAAAAGGCTTTCATCAATTCGAAAAAAAAACTCATCGGAGACCATCTTCCTTTTTGACCTTCAATGAACGTTTTAACAAGATATTAGCCTGTAAAGTTGTTAGATCCCTTGACAGGTGGTTATATGTCACAAACCTTCTCAATTTCAGGCAATTGGCAGACGCAGGAATATGTCGAGTTGGGGCAGATTTTAGGCCCGATCCAACGTAAACGCAGTACCAGCCGGAAAACCTGCCTCAATTCAAATTCGCCCCATTGTGAACCACTAGTCACATTTTGGTTGTAGGTGATTACCTATTTACGCCGACTAACTCGTTTCCACTACAGTATTCTGAGATGCCTTAATTTACGACAATAGACTCGGCTATATACTCATGTACCGAGCATTTTTTTGAAATTAATGGATGACAAATTAAAAAATATTATTCTTCATATTTTAGAATTCCAGATCTAAAAATATTGAACATTGCATAGTAACATCAATAACCCGCTGAATCATCCGAACGAAACCCTTTACGAGGATTGACGTGCTGTAAAATTTTTGATATTTGAATACCCAGTTAATCGAACACTGACTGAATTTCTGACTCTTCCCAAAAGACCAAACCAGCGGAGCCACTTCTTCGACAGCCATTTATACCTAACGTGGATAGTACAAGCTATTTGCGTTTTTGCTAACTACTTTGAGGTATTAGTAACTATACCTTTAACTTTTTTCGCGCTCTTAGACGCAAGTGAAATGCCAAGAAATTGAATACACGCCTAATGACCGTAAAGCGTTGACCTTTATACTTCGGATGACTTGACTGATTTTAAGATTCACCATCTTTGAGTATGTAGGCTGGAACTATTACAAGGTCTAAGAATAGAATACTTACAAGTTCGGATACATAAATCAAGGTACCGTTTTTTTGGACTGCTTAATGCTTTAGACCCGCCGGCCGTGCCGGTGCTCGGCCGCCACCTGCGCTGTGCCGGGAAAGGACATTCAAAAACTCGTCAAAAGTATTTGGAAAACTATACCGGCCATTATTAAGTTACTGTCAATATTGAGTTCACCAGGTCATCAAAGGTCAGACTTTCACTTTCAGGCTTTTGCTCCCAGGAATTGCCAAAAATTCTGGCGGCGAACATATGACCTCGTAGGTACAACACATAACTAAGCACGTTTAAAGCTCTTGAGAAATGCAATACCCCAACGTTATCCTCCAATTTTATTAGCTCTAGGAACAAACGGAAGCGATTGAAGCTCTGAAATAAATGTGCACCTCGACCAACGTGTCCCCCAATTTATTCAGGTCAATAGTTAGGCTCGATGAGACGCGATCAACAGATACACGAAAAGGTTACTTGAGCAGTCTCCCATATACGATTGTGACTATTGTACTCATTGTGTGCGTCGTTCCTCTTTAGGGATTTATCGAAGAGCGTTTAATGACAAAAACATTTGGCGACCTTCGACAAGGACTGGCTCGGACCTCACCTCCTGTAGAGGTTCACGACTTAAGCTAAAAATTTGCACCGGTTCTTCGCAGACAATGGTTCGATGACACAGATTCAGAAAGGGAATGGCTGTATCTTGCGTCACTCAAATCATGGCGGCGGAAAGGGGGGCACCGAGGCACCGGTGTCCCCTAATAATTTGTGGATATCGGCACCCAATAGAATGTCCCCTATTTTGTGGCTCCATGTTACAGTTAGGTCTTATTATCGACTAATTTAAGGATAACACATTGTGATATAATGTCTGAAATTAGCCAGGGTGATAATATCCTGCCGTGGAAGAGAACAATACAAATTTTAAAATTGTGGAAAATCGAGTGTTCAAGTCAGTGTCGCAGGAAACGTGTGAAATAAAAAGGAATATCAATTTTTTAAAATACTTTATCGATTGTTGAAACATGAGATTTTAGCCCACAAAATTCACATTTGTGCTTTTTCTCATTGACCCAATTTGTGTTGAAATATTTTTTTTACAATACGAGAAAAATGCATAATGTGTGCCACAGACAAATCAAGCATTCCAGTTTGCAATCGTTCGTAATCACGAAGTGTTAAAACTCTAAAATTGCTACGTCATTTAAAGTTACAAATGAGATTTACCGTATCATTTGAATCTAATGGTGTTGACGGTCTTCGGTGCTCGGTATATCCTAACTCCAATTTTCTTGGTTTTCACCCAATTCAGTTAAACTATCCTTTAAATGGCTAAACAACTCAAATTCGACTGAAACGCAACTTAAAAACTAGATTCGCCTACACTATAATCCAAACATTAATATGGACCAATGTACTTTTGTATTCTTCCCGATATTGATTGATTACTCTTCACGATTGTTGTTCATCAGAAAGAAAGAAAGAAAACACTGAAACAGAAAAAATCCGGACTTCAGAAAAGTGGGGGCGCGGCCCCCCCCCCGCGAAATGGTTGGGCCTGCCCCCCTCTGGCCCCCACATCCCCCCCCCACGTGTTCTTGCATCCTTGATTATGGGGGGGGCTAACGCCCCTGCCGCCCCCCAAGGATCCGCTAGTGGTTGGTGCCTACCGGAAAGACCCCGGCTCCACCCTCCCGCGATGCCGTCCACGTCAGATAATGGGCCCATCCGTACCAGTGGGCAATCGCAACGCCCCTGAGGGCGGTCCTGGCCGAAATTACTCCGCCGTCGCCCAACTGGAGGAACTGAGCTCGTTGAAGGTGTTGACTAAATTTGGGACAACCCTGTATTGACGCTTGGATAACCCAAACCACAGCGCCTGTTCATACTGATGGCTTCCATCTCGTCTGTTACTGCGTTACGGCCACGCGCTCAACAACAGCAGCGCACAATCCGGGGTCCACACGCTCTGTTACAAAGTAAAGGCACGGGCTCAGTGGGAATACATGGGCTGGTCCGCCTTGCAGTTAAATCTGATGCCGACGTGTACCGAGTAGTTGCGGTGCGCGTCTGGTGCCGATTGAGGCCACCATTATTTCTAGTGTTGTCTTACCGAGCACTGCACGAATTGTCTCCTGACAGTCACGACGCCCATAATGAGCTTCTTTTTTTCCGTCAAGGCCTTTGACGACTTTGTTAAGAAGGATGGCATTAATAGGCCGTTTCACGATGGACATTTTGCGCAATACATCTTTAGATAGCTTCTTAAATGTCGTGTATCATTAAATTTTAGTATTGACATTATTCCAAGAAAAAAAAGTTGAACTATTAGCGCCCTTATATTATTTCAAGAGATTATGGGAACATTGAAATAGCTTCATTACAAGATCCCTCCATACAAAATTGTCCGTTTCTAAAGAAATAAAATGGGCGCTCATGGTGTACTCTCAGGTTAAGGCTACCCCCTTATTAGTTGACTCACGATCTGGCAGCTCATGGTCACGGTCTGCCTTCGCATTGGACGGTCATTAATTACCGCTATGAAACGAGTTTGGCTTCGAGGAGAAGCTCGCATATCTGAATTCAAGGGAGTTCGCGTTCCTTGACCTGCGCACATTAAGTCGTGCCGACCCGGAGATGTTTACGAGTTTCTAACAGAACTTCTAATAGTGAAGACTAGTGCACTATCCATCTACATTGCCTTGATACATAAGTCTATCTATCGACTACATTAACCTACTAATCACGCTAATTTTGTAATCAACTAGTATTCTTACCCAAAATATTACAAAATTCTGAAAGACATTTCAAGACAAAAATCACTTTCAAAAGTTGTGTAGTTAAGAAAAGAATAAGTATACTAAAACTTGCATACCAAAAGATGATTAAAACATCTTAAGATGTTTTAAGACATTTCGCGCAAAATAATCCATCGTGAATACGGCTAATAGCCGTTTTCACGATGGATTATTTTGTGCGAAATATTGAAACATACATAATAATTGCCTTCTAGTAGTACGTATGTTTTCACGGATGGACTAACTTGTGAAAAAAAAAGTTTTTATATGCCTCGCCCTACGTCGAGACCGTAGGCGAGAGAATGTAAAATGCGGCCGCAAAATTAGTCCATCGTGACAATGGCGTAACACATACACGAAAGGTGTCCAGTATACCCGTAGTCAGAATCTATAACTCCGAAAACTAATCATCAAAATCAAAACAGGTATAAATCAAGGCCATATATAGGAGGTGCCCAAGGTAGAGTCATCCGGTGGTTCTACGTGGTCATGACGTCAGTGCAAAAGCGTCGTCTGTATCCATCGGCCTACTCCGCCATTGCAGTTAATGCTATTCCAGGATTAATACATATTATCTAACTCAAAAAGTAAAAAGGTTACGATAAATGCTGGAAACAGAAGCAGTGACAGTGCTAGAAAGCGCAAAACAAGGCAAATCGAAATTATTTGGATTTTTTTTGGCTCAGGTCAATATTGAGGTCACCAAAAGTGAAGTGTGTTGAATCTGCTCCAGATCCATATCACGCGCCGTGCCGGTTGTAAATTTCCAAACTTTTGAATTTGACATAAACCACGTGGAATTGTTATAAAATGACACGTCATGAGAAGGCAAACAAGATGACATCAAAATTACTTATTTGTTAAAAGCAGTTTGCCAAAAGAAAAAGAAAATTTTTAACCGAGCGCAAACGACATGCGCCGGAATTGACTACTATGGTGACGTCATAATTTTTGTGGACACGTTACGGAGATAGCGATGACACCCCTGGCCTAAGTACATGTGTTGAGCCTGGTCCATCTTCGGCCGATAAGGTCAAATGAGGGGTGAAGAAGAAATCGTATAGGTAAACAAATTTACGATGGTAAGACGTAAGAGTCATTATAACTTTTTCCTCGGGTAATTAAGATATTGATGTATTTTTTTCTCAGAGTTGTCAAGAGGATTACTTTATATATTATATTATAATATATAAAGTAATCCTCTTGACAACTCTGAGAAGAAAAAAATACATCAACATTTACGATGAACATGTTGGTTGCAACTTACACCCCTTGCCAAATGAATACCTACCAAAACCTTGCATCCTTGCAAATTATTGATACGGGCCCGTTTAGCAACACAGGTCCGTTCCGGGTAGGGGCCCAGTCTTGGTCAGGCCCAATCGATGCAGGGCCGCAAGGGCCTGGAGCTGTCAAAGGCGTGATACGGTGCCAGGTCAGGACAAGGGCCGTCTTTCAGCAATTCTTGCGCTGATTAGCACGGCCCGTTTCCCCCGTGAAGCGACCGGTCACTTCGTCGGATGCTACCTATCGACCGCAGGCGAGAGGCAGTGTGAAATAGCGCGACGTGTCGACCGATTCAGCGTAGACCCCGGTTTTCGACCCCCACATAGTGCCCATAGCCTCGAAACCTATAACTACTCGCTTGGATGTCCATGATCCACTTCATTCCCCACCCATTTTCAAACCTGTGGTGGAGCCCTTGACCAGCATGCTGTATCGCACCGAATGCCTGCCTGCAGCGCCCTCTATATAAGACCCTCGGCGATCCCGTCCAAAAACAACACCGACGCTGTGTATCCGTCCGAACCAGTGGTTCCGACCTTGCCCGACAGGTGACGCTTCCTTCAATAGATCTCGGTCTTCGGTCTCGTCGACTTATCCTGTCCCTGTACACCAACACATATCGAATATGGTGAAACTTATTCGGCTTCAATGGTAAGGAATCCCGTGAACATCCTGTAAATCGCGCGAGTATCTAAATCTAGCTGCAGAAGCAGCAGCAGCAGCGGGAACTGCGTCAGTGGTTTCAGCTGTCGTGGTCGATCTTCTTATTCGAATTGATTATGTAATTAGAATTTAGACCGTCCTGACGTTTCCTGACCATATTTTAGAACAAAGTGGTCCTCAGCTCAGATTTTCGCGTTCCTGTTCCGTGTTTTGTGTTCACCATTATTTGACCTGAAGAGGCCTCGGCATGGGATGCATCTCAAAATCCATCTAGGGGATGGTTAGGAGGTCATTGGCTCAGGCTGTCTGCTGTGCACAATTTGAGCAAAATCGAAGTGATAGTCGATTTTCCGAATATCTGCTGAATATCTGAATATCGAACTGCTGCTATCTTCACACGTGGACTCAGGCACGCAAAACGGCATTGTTCAAAAGTACTGTTTTCTTACGATCCAGTTATTGATCCATTTGTGTTAAATGAGTTCGCTATTTCTAAGTTTTTATTCAAATTGGTACAATCGCCGGTGTCGATTTGTATACTTTTAGGGGGGCCGCCGCCCAATAATATCAAACTTTAACATTAGGCCTATGGCGTTGCATATTAAGAATGGAATTATATTCTATGAAGTTAGAATTGGGGCCCCAATCATTTTCAAAAATTGACACCCCTGGGTACAATGTTGTTTTTATATATCTTTCTAAAAATTAGGTACTGCCTTGACATGAAGTTGATTTTAGTTTAAGCTGTACCTACCTTTACATTTTAACTTGCTAGACACTGATGAGAATGTGCCACTTTGTTCGTCATTGAACCGCCTTCAGGTCGTCTTTCTTATCACCTCCAAGGTTAAGCTAGCCTGATGATGTTCAGCTTTGTACCTACATCTGTGCTTCTACCTGGAAACCCATGCTTTGTCACTGTGATACACCCCCGGGCAGATATTTGTGTGACCTTGACGGGTGGACATCAGTTAGCACTCGCTTCCGATGTACCGCGTTCATTGCATTAGTATCCGAGTTCCGATGGGAGGGTGGTGAGTCCGTGCCTGTCGGGATGGGGAGGAGAAGCATCGTTAGCCCAGGCCCGGCTCATCGCATAAGAAGTCAGAAAGAATCGTGTGTGAGCGCGTGCGAGTGTGTGCGTGCGTGCGTGTTTGTGTGTCGGTGGGTGGGTGGGTATGGGTGTGCCGTGTGCGTGTGCCTCTGTGTGTATGTGTGTATATGTGCGTGATGAGGCCGCTTAACCCTATTCCCTGCGGGAGGGCAGGACAGTTACTGCTCCCTGTGATTTATCGCTTACCACTTCTAAACGGTTCGGGCTAGCGTCTGGAAACATTTTACTTTTCCAGTAATTGAATTACACGTGTTGTGTCATTTTTTTAGAGAAAAAAAAACTCTGCCCAGCAGAGTGATGCCAGGCTCATGTTTTGGGGAGAGTGTTACGAATGCGATTTTGTGGCACATACTTCCTTTGCAGTTGGCGGTGCAATAAATGCGTCAGCAATATAGTCACTGCAATATTTATTATAAATACTGGGGTTAAACATATTATTGGCAGAGGTGCACTCAAGTACACAAAATTGGAGGCGATACCCTCCGTCAAATTAGGTCCAACTTAAAATAGGTAAGAGAATAAAAGCTGTTACGCACATGGTGCCCCTCACCCCAAGTTGTGTACCTGGGTCTGCCCATGCGAAATATAAACAGTTCGCAAATTACAACAAATAATGCCCTCATGTGACGTTGTTATCGTCCCAAACAATCACAATTACGAACAGCACATATTTATTATAAAAAAATACATTCCCTGAATACGCATATTTTTTCCATTTTGGTACATGTATTTTGCCATATTAAAGGCCAGTTCATTTGAAGCTAAAAAATGGGCATGAAAATAGGTCCAACCACTTGGCTGCAATGACCTTTAAAAAAGTATTTCATCCCCTGACCCATATTTATAAAAACAAACAAAAAATTGGGTCCAAAAAGAAAGATTTTGTCATGATAAATCGAATGTTGTTTGACCCATCAAAATCGAGTGAACGGTTCTCTAAATGAGTAGGCAGAATCCCCCACCCTGCAGGTTAATGTATTTCTGGCTGCCCGCAGGGAACAGGGTTTTGTATTTGTTATGTATTTATTCAAGTGATCACCAATAGGGTCGCCCCCACTAACAGGTGAAGTCAAGAAGACACGGACATCAGACAGTACAGCTACAATATGAAATATAAGATATACTTCGCAGTAGCCGTTTTCACGATGGATTATTTTGCGCGAAATGTTTTAAAACATTTTAAAATGTTTTGAAAAGTTTTAGTATGAAAGTTCTAGTATACGATATATTCCAAGAAAAATACATTACTGATTTAGGTGATATTATCATTATTCAAGAGTTATGGAAACATGAAATGAGCTCATTATATGATTATGATACAAAATTGTCCGTTTCTAAAGAATACATGCGTCTAGAGTCCATTCGTTCGGGAAGCATACCGGCCATAACTAGTTACTCAATCTGGCAGCGGCAATGGATCACAGGTCTGCCTTGCATGGCGCAATAATGCGCTAGAAACGAATTCGCTGCCGGCGAGTCCATTATGAGTCAAGGGGAGGTCGTTTGTTTGAGCGACCAATAGCGTTGCCCGAGATTAAAACTGTCTCCCGGATCTTCTGAAAGTTTCAGTAGAGTGAAGATCTGGCACTCACAAATTAAACCTATGCCATAATTATTTCTTGATACCATCTACACCCACAACCCGCATTGTTTAACTACTATATTCTTACCCAACATATACAAAAATTATTAAGGAGGACATTTCAAGACGAAATCGTTGCAAAAGTTAATACTTAAAGGGACTGGCCCACCTCCCGAAAAAAATGTGTCAAATGTACGTTGTTCTGTCGGCCCATCAATATATGAAAGTGAAATGCTGCCCTCGAACACGATTATGACATTTTGTTTCTACGGAAACATGCCTCAATTCACTCCCAAAAATCAGTTTCTAATATTTCGGGCTGATGACGTCATATGAGGAAATTTTGGGAAAAAAAACCCTTCACGCTGTTAATAAGTAGGCACTAGTGTATGGCTAACTGTATGGCCAGAAGCTAAAACAAGTCGGGCTGTAATCAACATTATAAAGAGAGATACGACATCGTCTCACGGCCACCATTCAAATACATTTGGGCTGGCGATGTTACACGATTGCAAAATCAAACTCGAATTTCTCTGTATTCGACCTCAGTGGTTTGCTTGTAACTCTTTTACCATACAATTAATTTCAATGCCAAGCACGCAACATGCTATCGTCAACTCAAATCTTATGTTAAGGATGGGGACCAGTCCTTTAAGAATGAACATTATCTAAAAACTTTCATACTAAAACATTTTAAAACATTTTAAAATGTTTTAAAACATTTCGCGCAAAATAAGCTACTGTGAAAACGGCTAGTATAAGGAAAACATGCTATAAATACAAAAAATGTCAATTAACGAAAAAAAAATGATTATAAATATGAATACAAATATGAATATAAAAACAACACAATCAAATAAGACGGTTAAAAGCAGCGCTCGTTATAGACACCGTAGTGCTAAGGACAACAAAGGCAATGCAATAATCAAAATGCAATCCAAAAACAGATAAAGATTACACATAATAAGTGCTACAAAATGTCGATCTCGGATTTTTATTTATTTATTTCAACCCAAAAAATAACAGAACAACATGTTTGATGGGAAAATGACAACAAAATCAGACAATAGCCGTTTTCACGATGGATTATTTTGCGCGAATTGTTTTAAAACATTTTAAAGTTTTAAAATGTTTGAGTAGTAGCCGCTATCACAATGGACTAGTTCGCGAGAAAAAGAATATTCCTCGCTCTACGGGACCGTATACGGTCCCATAGGGCGACTATTTTTTTTCTCGCAAATTAGTCCATCGTGAAAACGGCTAATCTAAAAAAGAATGAAAAAACGGAAGATATGTCAGAAAAACTGTATGCAAACAACTACAATACCAAATTTCCAATTAATATAATAGTTTTGAACTGAGTGATCGCATTTACAGTGCCAATAGCTTATGGCGTCATATTTTGAAATTACGTTTTTGGGCTTTTATTGACAATATAAAGATACATAAATGACAGCAATGTATTTCTGAGACACAACTGGTGTAGAAGCTTGCCTTTTTAGTTTATGCTTAGCAATTTCAAAATAATACAATTTTGACCTTAAATTTACCTTAGATTGACATTTACTTCATATATTGTTATAATCATAAAGATAGCCTTATCCTCATAATGCCGAAAAATATTCAAACAAAATAAAGTCAAATTAATTAGAAACTTTCGGTTTGCGCCTTTGTCAGTAAAAAAATGACTGACGAAGGCGCAAGCCGAATGCTTATATTTTTTCGGCATTATGAGGATAAGGTTATTTTTCATGATTATAACAGTGTCTTACATTTCCCTCAAAACAGTGTTAAAACAAGTACAAGATTATTTACTTCATATACATGAAGTTTGGTGGTCAAAAGAGTATCACTATCGCTCTCCGTGCGTAAGATAATCCATAAAACATGTATTTCATGGCTTTCGTAGATATTTTGTGCATAGTGACCTTGTGTAACCTGAACTTGACCTTTGAGTTTTGCCAATAACTTTCGACTTTTTCGATCATGCGGGATGTGTATGGAACGCTTAAGAGCACATTGGGTGGTCATGGTCGCAAACAAAAGCTTTGGAAAAAAAGTATGGCCTACAAACTAAAATACATTTATTTTTACCTCTGACCTGACCGTGACCTGACACGTAACGTTCATTTGAAATTTGTGAGCGTGTTTTAGATTGGTCTTATTAAGTGCTTTCAAATGCCGCCTTGCGCGTCTCGCTGTGATCATTGGCTCGGAAGATAACCAGGGGGCGTTTAACGTCCCCCCAGTCAATGGTGTTCAGATCAGATCAGACCCCAGTCAATGCCGGGTTGAAAAATTGTTGACTATATGTGGTTCCCCGCAGAACAAACCCCGTTTCAAGGTGTTGACTCGTTGACGGGGCAAAAAAAGGTCTTTGAGTGCGAATCGATGGAGTAGGTGCATGAAGTGAAATGCTGTATAAAAGGATATGATAATCTAGGTTTGAGTTTAGAATATTCCTGGTGAAAAGTAGGTCGTGCTGAACTCGACGTGAGGGTAAAAAAGTTATCTGAAAGTGACTCAAAAGATCAGCATATGCCAGGGAAGCGGCGTGTTGGGATGTTTTGCATGATAGAAACCATATAAGACATTCATGTTGTAAGTACTCGATCGATCAGCACTGTGTGGGTATCGGCCGCACCCGTGTAGATCACACTACCATATTCTAGAATCGAGCGAACGTTGGAGAAGTAGGTACACATCAAGGCGCTTTTATTGAATTTTGAGCTTCCTTAACCCGTTTGATGCGATCGGAATAATAATCTGAGGCTGCGGCGTGCTCCACTAACGATGTTGTTGATGTGATAGACGACGAAAGTGAGCTTGGTATCTAGAGTGATACCAAGGTCGCGAATTTCTCCAACGCTCTCGACTCTCGAGTTTCGTGGCATTAATAAAATACTCTGTCCGGACGGGCGCGCGCCTGAGGGTGATCGTGAATGATCTGCATTTACTTGGATTTAGAGTAAGTCCCCATCTGACGGACCACGCTGTCAGACGAGCCAGATCCTGCTGAAGCAGCAGTCCGTCAGATGGTGAGATAATTGTGCGGGAAATTTTAACGACATCGGCATACATAAGTCAGCTGGAATCAAATTCGCGAGGCCAGTCGTTGATAGAAAGTGAGAACAGAAGCGAAGCCAATGGAGATCCTTCTGGAACACCAGATATTAGCTGTTTTCACGAAAGATATATTTTTACCCGGTAGTACCCCAGGTAGTACCCTGTAATATTGCGTGCGTTTTGGGTAATTGAGTCTAGGAACACGGCCTTTCCCATATATTTTTGTTATCAATTAAAACTTTATGAATTCATGTAAATTATCTGCTCTTACAATGCGAAATTTCCCGTTAGTTTTTTGTATAATCAAATTTATAAACACATATGACCGGGTACTACCGGGTACTACCGGCCCGGCAGTACCCGGTAGTCCCCGGTAATATGTGCTTATGAATTTGATTATACAATGAAAACCAACGGGAAATTTCGCATTGTAAGAGCGGATAATTTACATGAATTGATAAAGTTTCAATTGATAACAAAAATATCTGGGAAAAGCCCTGTTCCTAGACTCAATTACCCAAAACGCACGAAATATTAACCCGCGAGTCACTGGGGGGGCTTTTTTTAGCCCCCCTCCCCCTGGGCAATATCTAAAATATCTAACGAAACAATGCAGCTATCAACGCCAAACTTCTAGTACCTGACGTGGCATCTTTTTCACACCCTTTGCATTTTTTTTTTTAATTTCATCATAATTTTTGTTAGATAAAGCTAAGTTAGTGACGTCACTACACACGATTTTGACACCAAAATCAGCTAAACTTTAGGAGACTGTACGAATGTCATGTAATAGACAAAATGGAATCCGAAAAAGGAGAAGATAGCAGATATCAAGTGCTACAATATGGCTATTTCAGATTTTTGAAGAAAAAAAGTGATTTTTGACCTCAAAATTTTCAAAAATTTACTTAAAAAAAGATAAAAAATAAAAACTTTTTAAGATATTAAAAAACCGGAATATATGTTTAATAACTATACATATTCAACAACCATACTAAATTTCAAAATGATAACTGTATTTTCGACTGAGTGATGACATCCAAGGTATGGGTAACTCGAGACATCAAATTTAGAAATTTCATTTGTTGTCCTTTTTTGACCAGATAAAGACAAATAAAGAGCAGCACTGTATTTCTGAGACAAAACTGGCCTATAAAAATGTATTGATTTACTGTATTAATCAATTTCAAATTTTGACCTTTTGTGACATGACTTGACCTTGACTTGACCTTTCATTCACGTACTTAAACTCAATTGGTGAATGAGTATCAATTTGTTCCTACACGTAAATAGTATGTACACAATGTGTTGCATGACTTTCGTATAATTTTTGGGCATAGTGACCTATTGACCTTACCTGGACCTTGACATTGACAAAAATCCCCGATAGTCTCAATTTCTGGATTGGTCATAACATTTGAGAGTAATCTGGGTGACATGGTTGCAACAATTGCTTTGATGAAAAGATGTCTATAAAATTTTGTCTGAAATTTTTACCTATTGACCTACCTGTGACGTCACCACTGACTCTAGGGCAACACAAATTATTTTACGTCGATGAATTTTCCTGGGCTACGATTCCGTTTGGTTCAGCGCGAATCGTTTGAATGGTTCGAAGATACAAGGGGCTACCCCCCCCCCCCAGTGACTCGTGTTACAGAAATACCCCAGTGACTGCCGGGTTAATGGGTACTACCGTGTACTACCGGGTACAAATAAATTATTCGTGAAAACGGTTATTACTGGTTTCCAGTTGGATGTTTTACCGTTGACGATCACCCTCTGACGCCTATCGGACAGATATGAGACGAACCATTTTAAGGCAATTACATCCAAATTCTAGGAACATTTTAGTTTGTGAATGAGAAGCGATGAATTCACGATTTGGAAAGCAGCCGAGTAATCTGTATATATAGTGTCCGTCTGGTATCCGTCCGGTATGGCCTTCCATGCTGACTGAAGATAAACGGCAAGATTAGTCATACACGAATGCCTGGGAATAAAACCGTGCTGTTCATTGCACAGGGCCGGTGAAACGTGCTAATATAGTTGGTCGTAAACTACGCGCTCGAGTATCTTTCCGAAGAGAGGAAGCAGGGACACTGACCGATAATTTGATAGGAATAATGTTCGAAGATAGGAATGATAAAGATGGGATGATGTTCGCATGCTATAATAATGAAGATGGGAATGATGTTCGCCTGCTTCCACCTCTCCGGAAAAACACTCGATATAATGGAGGCGTTTCATATCTTAGTGATGGGAAACACCAGCTCTTTTGCACATTCGACAATAATACGAGCGCTAATGTTGTCTGGGTCGCAGGCCTTGTTAGAAGGTTGTACCAATTTAGGGGCATCTCAAACAGTGGCGTCCGACACATATAAGCAAGATATACCATCAATATCATAAGCAGGTGCGTCCAGCAAAGCTGCTCTATCCGGTTCAGTAAATTCGCGGCGAAGGCATTATTGAGCAGTTCAGCACGTCCCCATGATCGTCAGTGACAAGTTACCATCGGATGCACGCAGTACAGGCGAAATGCACGATTTGTAAGTGACACATTTTAAAAACGACCAATATTGCTTTGAGTTAGTTTTAAAATTTACTTCAGCTTCTCCGGCGCAGACCATCGAGGCTAACACTTAACTGTAACTAAAATTGGTCTGATAAATATCACCTAGCAATTATTTCGTTGAGTATTTGTTGTGTCATGTGTGCAATCCTGAATACTACACACAAGACCATATCAGTTGGGGACACTCTAGGGAAAGTATCAAGATCTTGACACCTCCTGAGGTATCAAGATCTGATCCATTGGGCGGAGCCTGCCATAGGTGTCAATGATCTGATCCAATTTGGTGGAGCCTGTCATAGCTTAATGCTTAGTATCAAGAACTTTGATCCCATTTTGGGCATAAAAAAAAACACACACACTAAATTGCAGTAGAGAAGCTGTTAGGTGCAGCAAACTGGAAGCTTGAAAACTAGAATGTAAAATTGCACAGTCTCTCATAATTTTTTAGACCCACCTAGGACACGAATTAGACCCTTTTTTGGCTTAAACTCACTTTGCACAATAGATTAAGAACTTAAGGTTCGTAAAATTAATGGCAACATGAGATTTAGCAAAAAAAGGTTCAACTCGTTGTCCTAGATGGTCTAAATTGTGAAAACTGTGCAATTTTACATCTAGTCCAGCTTCCAGTTGCTGCACCTAAAAGCTTTCTACTGCAATTAAGTGTTTTTGGTAAAAATTGCCCAAAATGGGATCAAGTTCTTGATACCCAAGCATTAAGCCTATGGCAGGCTCCGCCCACATTGGATCAAGATCTTGGACACCTATGGCAGGCTCCGCCCACATTGGATCAAGATCTTGATACCTGAGGAGGTGTCAAGATCTTGATACTTTCCCTAGAGTGTACCCAACTGATATCAACTTAATCATATTAGCATTGAAGTTAGGCGAATACTGGTGCTACTGCTGCTGTCTCTAGAATTGATCGCTTTGTCAGCAGCGCCGCTGAGCGTTCTGCTATCCTGTAGTTTGTGTGTTAGGTGCAATGCAAAGCTTCCTCTGATTTGTTGGCTGACATAGATTTTTTTTTATATCTCAACTCAGTATTGTGTATTGCAAATATGTTCTATCTCTCCTGAGGGTGCATCGCATTTATGAAAATTATAGGAACGCCAAGTCGTAGCTAGACTTCATGAAATTGCTCTCTTCGTCCATGTTATGAAATAGTATCGCCGCAACTGTACTATTTTCTCACTGTTATGCTCAATGGTCATTATTTCATTGCTCTATGGCTTGATCAATCGTAGTCGCAGATCAAATAGTTGATATGTTTTGAGAAGGTGCTCCGCCACCGGCGGGGGGACGGGGGACGTGACCTTCCAATATTTTCGAATTTTAACATTAGGCCTTCTGGCGTTGCATGGAAATAATGGACTTCAGAATGCCTCCGTCCCCCCCCCCAATTTCGGGAGGTGGCGTCGCCCTCAGTTTTGAAGTTCATTGAAATCTGCGATGAGGAAGAATGAAAATGTTTCCACTGCGTACGTTTGCGTATGTCACTGCTGTTGTAAGCAATAGAAGTAACATTTCAGTTGTGGTTCATAATTGCTTGATGACAAAATGACCCACGTCCATATTACTAAATAAGTGTCCATAAGTGCTAAATAGTAATATGTTCACACACTTGTTGTGGATTCTAAAAGTCATACATTACGAAATATGATAAACAAATGTTTGACATGATGGCAATAAAGACAATTTAATAAGTTATTGGTTGACGCTAGCCTGTTCAGTGTTCTTGGCTTATTTATACGATTATAGATATATATATATATTATAGATATAATATATATATATATAGTTATATAATATATATATATATATATATATAGATAATTTTATATATATATAATATAATAAGTAACCATATATATGATATTGTATAGTTATTTTGCACTTTTTTAGCATAGATAATGCATTGATGATACATTGCTGGAAAATCGCCGGTAGTCATACACAACTGTTCCATCTAAGTTTCATCATCTTTATCCAATTGGCACCTATGATCAAATGGTCAGACGGCATTACGCTACATTAACCTCCAGAAAGATTTAAGGGATAGTGGATCCTTGTGGGCCAATATAGAGTTTTTGGTGTGTATCGGTAGATTAAGCGTTTCGGATTTCATCTTCAAAGTCTGGTTTCCGAAACTCTCATCATTATATAAAAATACAGTTGCACCTTCAATGATTGGCAATCATTACGTACATTGTTCAAAGCTGCTGCGAGGTACATGATTCTTGTTAAAGATATAATTTGAATAGAGCGACTTTAACCATAAAAAGTCAGTTATTCTTTGATTTTTCTGTAATACGAGGTTTAACCCTCGCACCGACGGGGGGCGGATATCCGCCCCCCCCCCCCACAGGTTTTTCCGGACTAGTGGAAAAACGGCGGCGCGTAGCGCGCCAAATTTTGCATAGCTGTTTGGGCATCAATTCCGCACACTTTCTTAATTTTTTGACTTCCTAACTTTCAAGGTCATGTTGTCAGGTCACATTAAATGACCTGACCTCAAGTCACGTTTATTGTAAGTTTGGACATCTTTCGCGAAGCCACAGTACTTTTAACCAAACAGTTTAAAACTCACAGAGTGTGATAAATGCATTGATATCTACAGTTTGTTTATCTCATATTTTATATCTGTGACCTGAGGTCTATGTCAATTTTGAGACCTCCCATCATAAGTCTATGAGAGAAAATTAAATGCGCACCAAATCGATCAAAGCCTGGCTAAATTTGTCTGTTTTCATCCTTATCACTATTCTGAAGCATAGCAGCAAGAATGCATGATTTTTTATGTTTATTCCGTGACCTCGTTAAGCGTCAAAACCAATGTGCCAAAAGGTCCATATGGTTTTTGTACAATAAACTCCATGTTCTACGTAAGAGTAAGAGATACTGTGTGTTCACCATTCTGTTTATCTTGCTCAACCTCCTCGATGACATAATTTTGACTTGACCTACATTTATCTCAGCCAGGTCAGTCAAGTTTTTTAGTCTTGACTTAGGCTAGATCATACGATATCTGTCCCGATCACGCCCTGATTAGAAGACCACGATGAGTGCCAAAATACTGTCTATCTTTAAAATTCAGAATTATTAACAAAACTTTTTAGTAAATTTATATTTGACCTTTGCTGAACTCTGGAGCGCCTTTAACTATTTACCGTATCTCAAATCGGAGACATATTGCCAAAAGAGTGTTTCAAGGCATTGCAAATACTTTTTCGGATGCTCCTAGCTATGTTAGTTACTGAGCTATGCCGATTTATTGTGAGCGCAGGCTCAATTACTCGAAATATGGGAAAATTGACTGTTTTTTACCTCTGGTGACCTCAATATTGACCTGATCAAAAAAATAGCTAAGTATTTTCGCTAGTACTAGTCGCGGCCTACCTCACGCCGTTTTTCGCTTCTCGCTACGTTGCGTAGTTTTCGAGATCTCTGGAGGGGCGGTTATCCGCCCCCCCCCCGTCGGTTCGAAGTTGACTCAGACCCCCGTCGGTGCGAGGGTTAAGTCACCCTATTCAAATGATATTTTGGCAATCATCCATACAATTTGAGTCGCCCCCTAACTGTTTTTAATCACTTATTATTTTTGTATGACATGATTTTATTTTGAATATTGCAAGCTCAGCATCACCATTCTGTCAGATAACTTTACAATAGAAATGCGTGTGCAGTTAATTATACTGTCAACAGCCTTAGCTTCTTTTCATAAAAAAGCAGTAATAATGGCTATTGCTCGACTTTGGACCGTAAAAGTTATGTGACGGTACCTTATATCACATATATACTTTTCCAGGCGAATTCTCAGCGAATTAGTACGTTTTGGCTTTGGGAGCGCTACTTGAACACGAAACAGTTGCGCCAATTTGACAGCCTAAACAGGATTAGAGTAGCCATCTTTAACTTAGTGCTGAGCACAGCTGAATCAACGTTTCGGAGTTAGAAAAAAAAAACGATGCATTGCTTCAGGGCAAGTTTGAGCAAGAGCACACATGATTGTTACTTCCCACCATTAATTTGAATTGCCTTTTAGAAATCCTCCGGAGGTGGCATTATCCCTTTAACTGTCGCGTATTAGTAGAGCTCCCAATCCCCTCACTAAAGACCTTCGATCCCACCCCTCCCCCTCTTCCCCGACACCTGATATAGCCTCGTTTTGAAGTCGGTGGGTTTAAACGACGCTATTAACTTACCAGCCCCGCCGCCGGGGGCAAGGGCCAATCTTACCAGCCCCGCCGCCGGGGTCCAGGGCCAATCTTACCAGCCCCGCCGCTGGAGCCCAGGGCCAATCTTACCAGCCCCGCCGCCGGGGGCCAGGACCAATCTTAACAGCCCCGCTGCCGGGGTCCAGGGCCAATCTTACCAGTTCCGACGCCGGGCCAGGCCAATCTTCCAGTGTCCGACCCGGGGCCAGGCCAATCTTAACAGCCCCGCTGCCGGGGTCCAGGGCCAATCTTACCAGTTCCGACGCTGGAGCCCAGGGCCAATCTTACCAGTATCGCCGCCGGGGGGCCAGGGCCAATCTTACCAGTTCCGACGCCGGGGGCCAGGGCCAATCTTACCAGTTCCGACGCCGGGGGCCAGGGCCAATCTTACCAAATGACGTGAACGCGTAAGTACGGGATGCTGTGAATAAGCGAAGAGGCGTTGTAATATAGGAAATGCGCGATGCTGTGAGTACTCAGAATGCCGCACTTAGGGAGCCGCGGCGTTTGGGAACCCAAGGGCCAGGTGCATAGTCGTACGCAACGTAATTCGCGTAATTCACGTAATTCGCTCAGTGGAAAACGCTACACTGAAGATCGGTATATCTCCGTTTCAATCTCGGGTTCCAAAAGTTTTACAGGCAGGTGCACCAATATACCGTACTACAGCATTGGTAAGATTGGTGGCGATCAAGGCACTTGCTCAGATTAGTCCCTGGAGGGTTGTCTGTAACTGGCTGGGTCTCCAACATTCAGCCCCACAGACTGCTGTGCGCCGCTGCCAATGAAGCACGGCTTTGAGGCGACACTCGGCCGGCCGGCCGACGGCTGACATGTGGGCTTGACACGCGCGGGAGAGGCGTGTTTAGGTCGGCACATTGCCGCCGTGTTGATGCTGGGGCAGCGCCTGAGGCGGTTAGTCGTGCCGGTGGACGAGTGGGACGAGTGGTAGGAGTTCCTGTGCGGGACAGGTGTTGGTTTGATGTTGGTTCTAGGTGGCGCACTTTCTCCCAATTGCTTGAGATTGCGTTAGGGATGGCCTTCGTTGTAGAGTTCGACATGGCTGCACTTTTCCTTGGCCAAGCCGCCCCACAGCCATTACATCACAGCCACAGCCAGCCACAGCCACTCCTAAATGTCAATGGCTGGCCGTTGGCCAGTCGTGATAAATTTTGTAAATTCATATTATCTGTTTATTTTTAGCCTACTGTTATGACAACATGCCAAGGCTTCTTTTAACCATGATTGGTTTGATGACATTATTGAGAAAACAAATGTCTAAGTCGACCATGCAGCCGCAGCCCGTAGCCGTAGCTGCATGATCTAGAGATTTTCCAGTCCGCTCCACCCCATTAGGGTTCGGCCAGCCATGGGGATAGCCGCCCCATGTAGACCTCTACTTCGTTGGTAATGCGGTGGTGAAATTGAGCTTCACAAGTGTGTAATCTTTACTTTAAAAGAAGCAGCACAATGCTGGCGATCTATAATATCGTATGCGATTTGGATAAGACACCCAAAGCATCTATTCAAAATTTCACAATAATATTGATGTTGACTGATGCCTTGACGTGACATCGGCCAGTGCCTACTATGACTATTTCTCCTCGAATACTTTTAAAAGATCTTTGTAAATGCTTGTGTTCCCATGAGTTCTGTATATCAAATCGCTCTACCATTCAATCAACTATATGCGTTTATTTAAGCTTCTGCTAGATGAAACACTCATCATACCTCGGACATTGTGAAGTTACTCAAAGTTTTAGATCCGTATTTTTTGTGTTATACCTCTTGTAAATATTTGTAACTGAAAGGCAATATTTGCCACCGCTTGGCCAATGGTGTCCTAGCGTTCAGGCCTCAGTCTTGTATATTGCGAGTCGAACAAAAATACAAGGCAGCTCTCAATCGTTTGTGAAAAAATCCTAGAATGATATGTCACTGATCAATCCATCTAGATGGCTCCTTTATCAACAACCCCTGGCTCACTTTCATTCAAAGATAAGTCGGCTCAAGTATGGCACGTTTTGCAATGTTTTGCATACTGCTGTACTACCTGGGACTGAAAAACGTCACGCAATAACTTAGAATACGTCACCATCTACATAACGTCACAAAAGCCGAAGGCTAGTGAAACTATGTTTTTGTTTTCAGGGTTAGCCCTAAAAACAAAAATCCCTTGTGCAAGATTCCTTTGCAAATTTGAATTCTTTGCGTCTGGGTGCAGCTCTTATATTTCAATTTTACTTTATTTCGCAAAATATGCGACATTAGAGCAGAATAAAAACATATTCTACTAGCCTGCATATTGCACGCGTACGCAACCCATTTTGTGCAATCCAGCTGCAATGCTTGCTGAGTTAATAGGACGGTTTTTGATTATATAGCTGCGGCCGCGGAGGACTACGAATACCTCATGATCAATGATATAAGATCAATACTATCTATTTTAGGCTTATTATTGCATCATATGTAAAATACAAACGAACTTACTTTAAATTTGAAAGACGTATTAAGTCTGTGAAGTGTGAAATGATTAATAGACGATCTTTTTGTTACGTATGCCAAAATTGGTATAATCCTTCTAAGCTATTGGACAGTGGTCCTTTAAAAAGCTGTATTTTCGCTCGCGGGTGGCAGGCAGTGTTTGCTATTCCATCTGTGTTGAGTTGAGTGGCCGTCGGAGGTCGTTCCGGGGTCTGGCGTTTGGCCATGTTTGCACCTCGGTCGGCGGTTAAATGGTTGTTTAGGATTTCAGACAAAGAAACGACTGCTATGGAACGAGGTACGGCACTTACATCTTCTCTAACATAACGTCATCTGATTGGAATCTGTTACACTTGTGGTGTAGTGATAAAGGACACATGGAGTCAAGACATCTGGGCTGTTTTTTTTTTTTTGTTATTCCACTTTGATCTGCTTTATGGCACGTTGTATACGTGAAAATTGCTTATAGTACCATTAAACACTGTTTAATGCTCCAAAATAAAATTCACGGATGCTGCCTGGAAAGCTGACGACGCGTTTTTCTTCAAAATGATTATGCATTTTCTTCCAACATGCTTGAAGAAAATCCGTCAATTTTTTCCAACTAGAATTGAAACCCCATTGACATAATTGTTGTGACCTCATTTTGCCCAATACAAGCCATATCTTACCACCTTGATCGCGCGCTCGCATTTTCACTTGCCCCGGCCGGACTCGCCTCCTGCGTCCTGGCAGGCCTGGCAGCACCACGGTGGATGCTGCCATAGCAGCAGCCATACACCACCTCGATAAATCATAGATCCAACGTAGGCGAATTTTGCCAATCAATGCCTCATCGATTTTCAGCTCGAAATTGTTGCCGCCGCTGCCGCAAGACGCATATGCTGGCGTCGTCGCGGCCGTCGGGTCAGTGCGCCTAGTGGCCGCCAGGGCGGCGCTGAGGTTGCCGAGGTCCGGGGACAGGTAGCTTCCGAGGCGACGCGGTCAGTGGTGGTCGGTCGCCGGCAGTGATACCCGACCCGCCGCGTCCGGCGTGTGCGTGTGTGTGTGTGCGTGCGTGTGTGTGTGTGCGTGTCTGGAGCGCTGTCCGGGCGAGCGGCAGCTGGTAAGCCGAGCTAGGCAGCTGCGGCAGCTGCAGCTCAGCTGGGCAGCTGTGAACTGTTGCAGGACCGATACAGGGGCTAGCGGAGTGTCGGGACGGCCTGGAGACCAAGGACTGACCTGCCGGGGCCGGGGCCGATGACGTGGAGGCTCGCAGGGAGGAGGCACATGGGCGTCGTGCGACTCAGTATTTGCCCAGGATAATGTGTTCTGTCAAGCGCTGAGTCCCTCACCCCGACCCTCTGGTGGCGTCTGGTGATCCAATCCTCCAGCACACCAGCACTGGAGCCCGGTACCTGGATGCTATTTTTGTACTGCTGCAGTTCGAGCCTATTCCATGAACTCTTATATCGGCTCAGAAGCTGAGCTGAGCATTCAGTCGTATACATCCTAGCGAGATTAAGGCTTTGTTCTGATCCGTTAATTCACACCGGGATTCCGGGGAATCGGTAGAAAGGTGCTTTATACCGATTCCGGTAGCAAGTAGTTAACAGGAATATCAATGCATAAGTACATTGCTGAACTACGGTAGAGTAAAATGCCTGCCAGGGATTCCCGCCGGGAATGTGTCGGTCAGAACACAGTCTTAGGCTGTGTTCTGACCCGTCGATTCCCGCGGGGATTCCGGGGAATCGGTAGAAAGTGTTTTTTACCGATTCCCGTAGCAAAGAGTTAACATGAATACCAATGTATGAGTACATTGCCGAATTGCAGTAGAGTAAAATGCCCGCCGGGGATTCCCACCGGGAATGTGACGGTTAGAATACAGCCATATAATGATGTGATAAAGATGAAATATGCCGGTAATCCTTGGTGCGATCACTTTTGATTGATATACGTGACGGGTGACCTTTAACTGAAATGTTTTGCCAGGAAAACTCTCTTGTCTGAGACCTCAGCCCGTGTCTTGTGAAAAAATCGAGCCACGGCTCGATTTTTTCTCTCAAATGCTGAGCCTTTTTTTACTACCCAGCCAACAATTAACTTGGGCATTGATTGGGCACAATGGTTTAATCCCATTGTGCCCGACCCGTGCCCAAGTTAATTGTTGGCTGGGTATAAGCAAATCGTCATCACCAGCAAAATAAGTTGAAAAGTACAGCATTCTTAATATTATTGAGTTTTTGGTTTTATTTTCGAAACATAAAATAGTAGCTAGCAAATCATAGCTTATGATGATTTAAATAAATCGAGCCGTATGGCTCGATTTTGTTTTATAAGAACGGAATATGTTTTTTTTTTTTGGCGACAATTTCCTTCATTTTGCTGATCTTGTCGTTTTTGTCATTAATGTTATCGATAAAACATATTATATATTCTTGTAATGTTATATACATGAATGACGTTGACTCTAAACTTACAATCAATTGTTGTCAGAGAGAACGACATGTAATAACACTAAGTCGTTCAATGCTATTTTCTATAGACTCCATTGTTGCATCATGTACGGCATCATTTTGCGGTGTTTTAGCTGATTTAGGTAAGTAATCACGATCATATATTGCACTCTTAATTGCTGCATAAAGCAGGTATCGTATTATGCTGTGTGAGATGAGGCGGAGAAGCATATTCTAATTAGAAGGATGTGACCATGAAAGATGCACTTAGGCCATGAAGACCATGAATGATGCACTTAGACAAGTTAAACTGTCTCCTTCACACATCATTTATTCAGTCATTTTTAGGCAGTTGTTATAAAAGTGAAGGAGGCACCAAAATTGATTGCACAACACTCCATTTCTCTCACACATTATTTAACAGTGAATAAATGTTACTGAAAATGTAATAAAGCATCATTGTTAAATTGACCTCACTATTCATTGGTACTCTATACTAGGAAATTATAACTAAGAATTTAATTCAAATTTACCCGACTTATATTGCTTATCTTCAATTAGTTCATGAAAATATAAAAGGCAGTCAAGAAACGTATATGTGCCCCACAAAATGATTGCCTTACACATTTGGTGAGTTTGCGCCCCGGTAGGCCACCATGAAGCCACCTCCACCCTGCTGAGGACTGCTCAAAATGATCCCCCCCCCCCCACACACACACACTCACTCGAAACCTAAAAGGGCTAATAAGACGACACATACTTTCAAAATCTCTCGACTAGGATATTTGAAGCTACTTTCCATTTTTTCGGTTCAGTTCAATATTGAGGTCGCCAGAGGTTATCAAAGTGCACATTTTCCTAATTCTAGGACTTATAGGACTTGCATTTTCCAAGTAGTTATATGCATGTTCAACTAATAGGTGAACATGTTCAGCCATTAGTTGTAACACAATTGCTATGCACATGTGACTAGGTGAAGCTATTCGCACGTCTCTATCTTTATTTTATCAAGAGCTATGGCAAAAAAGCTAGTGACCTCAATTGACCTCAGCTGGCCTTGAAACGGTTACTGAGCTGCAATTGCACATGGGTCATTAATAATAATCTAAAATAACATAATTCTGACAGAGTTGATCTGATCTAAAGCATATTTTCTGATTGGAAGTATTTCTTATGTTTTCAAATTGACATATAATGAGAGGGTTACGAAATTGACCTGACCTTAGGTCAGCGATGTACAAATTCCGAGATATGTGATATGGTATGATTACGAGCGAGTGCGAAACGCTTGCTCGTTCTTTCGTGGTATATGGTAAAAATCTGAATATGAGCGGCCCGACCCGACCCGACCCGACCCTACCCGAGCCAACCCGAGCCAACCCGAGCCAGCCCGACCCAACCCGACTCAAGCTGACCCGTGGTGAAGCTTTTGAGAAGCTCATATCTCTGCAACCGCACGTCTGATTGGCAAGTGGACTTCTTTGCTGAGCAGCCCCATTCAGCCTACCCTGCTTGGGACTAGTGCCGGCTCATGCGGGTGATTACCACTGCGGGTGATTACCACTGCGGGTGATTACCACTGCGCGTGGCGCTTCCCGCATGCAAAGTGTTTGAAAACAATATCGCAAAAACTTCGCGACGGCTGGGCAGATTGTGTGCAAATTTGGTGAATGATTAGGAACCCATCATCCATCACTTCCCACAGCTCATGAGTGCTCTGCACGTGCGGGTGTGCCTACTCGTATTCTATATCTCAGGAACGGCTGAGCCTGAATGTTCTGAGTGTTCGAATTTGGTGTGTGGTTAGGTACCTCTCAGCCACCGCCTTTCCACAAGTCAGGGGTGGGGTGGCTTTGCACGTGTGCACGTGCCCTATTTCATATCTCAGGAACGGCTAAGCCGGCTGTGTTCAATATTGTTGTGCATGGCTAGGGATCTTTCAGCCGCCACTTTCCCACAAGCCGGACTTAGTTTCCCTTTCACGTGCGCACCATATTTTGTATCTCAAAAGCTACTTGCCCGATCGAGTTGAAATTCGCCATTCATTTATTTCGCGCTCGCTCGTTCATCGCCAACTACGGCGCCTTACTGGTATGATCTTTGATATATCGCTTGGGTCAAGCTACCTGATACTGCACCCCAGACCCCACAGAGTTTGTTAGTACTGCACCCCAGACCCCACACTGCACAGAGTGCACACAATGCGCCCCGCCGCCGCCCCACTACACTGCACCCCCCCCCTACACTGCACCCCCACACTGTACCCCCAGCCAATCAGGCATCCGAGGGCGTGGCCACAGAGGACAGGGCACTTTCTGCAAAGGCTGGTCTATCAGGTATCGGACAGGCTGATCCATCGGTGATCGAACAGCTGATTCATCGGTGATCGAACACCTGATTCATCGGTGATCGAACAGCACGATCAATCGGTGATTGAACAGCCTGGTCCCTGCATCGGGAATCGAATAGCCTGGTCCATCAGGGGTCAAATAGCCTGGTCCACCAGGGGTCAAACAGCCTGGTTAATCAGGGAACGGCATGATCTCTCTGTAATCGAATAGCCTGGTCCACCAGGGATCGAACAGCCTGCTCTTTCGGAGATCGAACAGCTCGGTTCATCGGGGATCGCTTCAAAACTGCTCACCTCTTAAGTGATTCGGCTTCTGCCCAAGGCAAGCAGGACAGTCCAATCCAGCTTATCAAAAGCTGAATAAATAAAAAATCACAAAATGAAGTAGTCGAAATCCGTAGAGTTTTTCGTATTCAGGGTGTTTTATTTGTGTGGGAGGGGACCACCATGACTGACTTGCCTCCCCCTTTCTGAAGGTCTGGCGGCGCCCCTGGAAGTGTTTACCGTGACATGAAATTGCCACGCTGGCCCATAAATCGAGGTGGCACGAACGAATGCCTATTATTAGATAATCCAGCATCCAGCAGAGCTCATAAAATGCCAAGCTCTGATTTATATGCGCATGAGATGTCAAATATAAAACTAGCACATTTGATCGTCATTTAATATGATGGAATGCTCGTGGCTCATCATGTTTATCAATTGTGTTGCGCTGGTGCACTAAACTGGAGCGCAACGGAACGCAAAACGACAAACCATGAACTAGCAATGTTCACCTCCATCCATCATTTCAAAGGGAAGCCAGTGCAGGCTGCACTTCCCGACCAGCCTGATGGACGAGTGGCGTCTGTCAGCACTGGCTCAAAACTCAGAGGTCATAGCCGTGTCTATTTGAGGTCAGAGCGTGCAGCCGACCCAGATGAGCAGCCATTTGGTGGCATGTCGACTGACTGCCTCTGATGACTTTCGTCGCTTTGAGGAATGTAATATACGAGCCGGGGTGATAATCTGAAATAGCGTCGCGGGTCTCCGACCGTCCGCTGACCGACGATCCCGACCTGATGGACATGCCGGCGATTCTGTTGGATCCGAGAAGAGGCGCTTCGCTTCATCTAATCTGCACAATCGTTTAATAATTAAATAGGGATGCGTCACATATGCAAAGTCGACTTGAAAGCGGTACAGCTGCGCAGTATTATATTCCCATTGAAGACTCTTGCATTAGATTTGTCGACATGCACGGTTAGTTCATAGCACATTAGCTAATTGGCTGTCCCTGTAGCTTCAAGTTACAGCATTTGTACCCACCTTCTCCGTGGCAGGAATTCAGGAATCTCGGCTGCTCTCAGTCATGGAGTGCAACGAACGCCACGCGCCGGCCTCGGCGTCCGAATGCTGGCATCAAAACGGTACGATTTTTAGGAAAATTTGCTTGAATGTACTTGGACATTTGGTGCTATACTTGATGACATTTCAATCTCCTATTTTGCTACATTTGTAACACGTATGTTGTGTATAATATAATAATAGAATGTATGCTAGCATGGGTATGCATAAGAATGTGCAGAACAATAAGACAAAGGTGAAAATTAACTGATTGTATAATCACTCGATGGAAAAAGTTGAGTTATAAGGCATGTGATGCTCTGTAATAATGGCTTTGTAAGATACCAGGTACGTTACAATGTTCTTAAACAATTCCATTTTCTGATCAAAGGTGATAGATGACTCACATATACCTATATCAGAAAAATGAACTGGCATATGTTTGCAGTCAGCCACTATATTTAAAACAGCATATTTCAAACGCGCTTTATGGCTTTTAGGCCCAACAAGTTAGTGCCCCAGAAGTCTATTTTTAACGGGGACCGTTTCGTCAGTTGCACTAATCCATCGACGTAAATATTGTATGTAACGAGTCCAGAAATCCATTGACTTCGGCGTAA